>JAJPGS010000712.1:960000-1375000 GCA_028654335.1 Alnus rubra | reverse complement strand
GATAAGGCAAGACATGGAGAAGAATTGAAACCGTCCAGACGTCAAGGAAACACCGTCCGAACACTAGCCTTGATAAGGCAAGACATGAAGAAGAATTGCAATCGTCTAGACGTCAAGGCAACACCGTCCAGACGCAGTCCTTATTATGGTATTTACATGCAGCAGAAGTGCAACTATTTGGATGCTAGGGGAACACCATCCGGATACGGCCCTAATATGGTATTGCGTGAAGCACGTTATGGAAAGCCGGTTGCATAGTTGTCCATCTAGACGGCCTCAGCTTGCATCCGGACGCCACCTAGAGAAAAAAACCGAATCAGTGTCGATTTAGGTCTTCTGTAGCCTATAAATAGAGGCCTCTAGGCATGTACAATTTATAGAATTCAGTATTGAATTCTTCATAGCTTAGAGAGTATATTTTAGGGAGAATTTGTGAAGATCCGCTAGCTCTCAAGTTGTTGTTGTTGTGCTCGTTATTGAAGTTTATCTTAGGGAGGAGCCCTAAGGTAAAGGAATCCATAGAAGACCCCTTCAAGTAGGAGACTTGATTGGGCGGCATTCACATTGAGTTACGTGTCAGAGTGCTAGATACGATCGCTGCATCGGGTATATGAGTGTTACTATCTATATACTAGCTTTGTCTTCTGATAGTGGATTTCCTGGGTTTGGCTGCCCCGTAGTGGTTTTTATCTTAATTGAGTTTTCACTTCGTTAGCAAAATATTTGTATTCTTTAAATTCTGCATTTACATTATTTTGTTACACGTTACACACACACACACGGTTAAATTAGAAGTTATTTAATTTTTCAATTGGTATCAGAGCGGATACACTCTTCTTGGACTAATCTCCTGAGTGTGATCCATATATTTGTTGACTTCTTTTATCATGAATTCTTCTGTGTCATCTGAAGAAAATTCTGATATTGAGCTTTTTGAGAATTTTCTTAAATTGAGTAATATTTCAAAAAATTCTGATAAAGAGCTCAAAAAGGTAAGCAAGAAAAAGAGTTTTTAATCATTCAATTGTCTGAATCACATGCATTGATTGACTCTTTGAAATCTGAGAATACCATGTTGTTTAACATTGTTGATTCACTTAAAATTAAATTAAAAGAATCTAAAGATTTCTTTGAAAAATAAAGTGACTTCTAATTAATTGTGTGTGTGAATAGTGTGCAATAAAATATTAAATGCGAAATTTAAATGAGACAAATATTTTCTTGATGAAGTGGAAACTCAAATAAGAGAAAAACCACTCCGGGGCAGCCAAACCCAGGATATCCACTATTCAGAAGAGAAAGCTAGTTAAAAAGCAGTAGCACTCACATACCCCTGATGCAGTGGTCGTATCTTGAACTCTGACGTGTAACCCAATACGAACGCCTCCCAACCAAGTCACTTACTTGAAGGGGTCTTCAATTGAATCCTTTACCTTATGACCAACCCCTAAGATAGACTTTATAGCTGATCAAATCACATACTGACAACAGCTAGAGAGCTAGCAGATTTTAAATATCTCCCTAAACTCCCTCTCTAAGCTATAAGGAATTCACTACCGAATTCATGCAAATGACATGCCAAGAGGCCTTTATTTATAGGTTGTAGAGGTCCAAAACCGAGTCTGGAACAAATACCCTAGGCGGCGTCCGGATGGTAGCTAAGAGCGTCTGGACGGCTCAGAGTGCAATCGTCTTTCCAAAAAGGCACTGAGATTCTTTCCTGAATAGGGTCACGTCCGGACGGTGTTGCCCTAGCGTCCGGATGGTTGCACTTCTGCTGCACGCAATTTCCATAATAAGGTCTCAGCGTTCGGACGGTTGAACATCTTCTGCATGACTTGCCTTACCAAGGATAGCATCCGGACGGTGTAGACCTGACGTCCGGATGTATGCAGCTATCTTCCCATATCTGTGTCTATGAAAGAAAACCTAATTCTCCTTGAGCTCTGACTGGCGTCCGAACGGTATAACCACGTCGTCCGAACGGATGCACGGGAATGTTGAAATCTTCTCGAACTCTAAATAGCAACCAGATGTGTTGCCATGACATTCGAACAGATGCAAGCTTAAGTTGTTTGAAGCTTCTCGACAATGATGGGAGTCCGGATGGTATTGCCACGTCGTCCAGATGGATGTTGCTAACTGATGAGAGTCGGATGGAAATATCACCTCGTCCGGACGAAAACAAAGGATCCGAATTTTCTGACTTGGAATCTGCACATAATCTTCATGGATCACTGAAATAGCCTTCTTTTAGCTTGTGACATTGGAACTTATCATGATAAGGCTCTTTCCATATCAGAGAAATAAACTCTGAATATCTGAAGACTTTGTAATATATGACATCCCCGATGAAAGCAGCAACATTACATGATAGTGATTTTGTCAACAGAATGCAGCCAATAAAAAACTAACACTCTTGAAAAAATTCTGAAAAATAAATAGACTTCTAAATTACGGTGTGTGTGTGTGTGTGTGTGTGAACAATGTTTAACAAAATATCTAAATGCAGAATTTAAACGAGACAAATATTTTGTTAACGAAGTGAAAACTCAATTAAGAGAAAAATCACTTTGGGCAGCCAAACCCAGGAATTCTACTATTCAGAAGACAAAACTAGTAATAAGACAGTAACACTCACATACTCGATGCAGCGATCATATCTTGCACTCTGACACGTAACCTATCGTGAACGCCTCCCAACCAAGTCATCTACTTGAAGGGTTCTTCAATGGATTCCTTTACCTTAGGGCTCCTCCCTAAGATTTCACACTAACAAGTCACACACTTGACAACCCTTAGAGAGTTAGCAGATCTTCACAATTTCTACCTAAACACTCTCTCTAAGTACAAAAGAATTCAATACTAAATTCATGATTATTACATGCCTAAAGACTTCTATTTATAGGCTTTAGAAGACCTTTTACAATTCTGATTCGAAGTTCTCTGGGCAGCGTCCAGACGGAGTCTGAGGGCGTTCGGACGGTTGCTAGTTGTTTCTGTGTCTGAAAAGGAATTCTAAATTTCTCAAACTATGGAGAGCGTCCGGACGCACTCACTTTTCGTCATGACACTTTTCCATCCAAATGGTATAGTTGTATCATTTTTTATTAGCTTTCCAACGACACCAATTTCATCTCAATCCGATACTTGAGCAAAAAGTTATGATAAAAATACTGAGACGTGTGCAGAATTTTCCTGGAAACTGGAAATTGCCAACGTGTGCAGAATCTTCCTGGAAACCAAAAATTCCCTTATTGATGCTTGTGACACTGATACTTATCATATTAAGGCCATTTTCATCTGAAGATTCTGAATAAAATGGCAACCCTGTATAAAGCAGCAACTTTACATGTTAGTGATTTTGTCAACATAATGTAGCCAATAAAACTAACAAACTCCCCATTTGGCCATTCTGTGACAAAAATCACTTGACCTGTTAAAAATATAAATCCCCGGTCCAAAAACAATACTCCCCATTTTTGTCTCAAAAGGAAAAATGGTAAACAGAGTAGTAAAAACCACAGGCAAAAAGTACTAAAATTCAAAACAACAAGGATAATAGTAAAGTGTCTTAACAGAAGCATAAATAACCATAGGAGGAAAGAAAAAACCTCAATGCTCCAAATCTCACTGGTTCTCTGGCATTAAGTGACGGATAGTATTCCGCACAATGATCTGAATTTGAGCCACTTTGGCTGCTTGCTCTTGAAGCCAAAAATCCATAGACTGAAAACCTTTAGTCACTTGAGTCTGCAAAGCCTGAAACTGATCATCTGCAGATTGAAAATCCTCTAGTCATCTGGTTTACATGACTGGTGTAGATCTGAAGAATATGACATGATAAATCAAAAAAATGTAGTAGTGTGCGGATGGCAGAGAAAGCAAAGAGACAGATAAAAACCTGTAAGGATCGCATTTGGATGTGGTACACACTTGTCCGAACGGCACACTACCAGATAAGCAATCGACAGGGCCACTTGTGTCCGGACTATAAGCCAAGTCTGTCCGAACACTTCACACAGAAAAGCTAAAAATCAGAGAAAAATTTGCAGAAAAATAATTTTTCCTAAAGTTAGCTTCATAACACACATGTATAAATAACTAATAAAGTAGCTAAATAGCAATTCAAAATATGCAAAGATATAATTGAGAGTTAAGTATTCAATCAGCACAAATTTCCCTGCAGAAAGAAATTTTAAATAGATTACTCAACTCATGCAATGCATGTGTGTGAAAGCTTTCTCAATAAGGTATGAAGTTTGCTGATATGATTCAAAGCAACTAAATTTTCTAAACAAGAGAGAAAATCAATGTGAGATCAGTCAAAAGTCAAACCTTATTTTTCTAGGGCCTAGTCACCCTCATCTGATACACTCCCCCTAAGATGCATCACTTTTCTTTTACTTAGTCCTTTAGTGACCGTCTATTTCAGCAATGATTTGATCATTGACTGTTTCTATAGGGATAAGTTCAAGAACAGATTTATAACACAATAAGCAGTGAATCTTTTTATTTATCCATATTTATTGATTTTTGAATGCTTTTTATAACTTGGTGCTGCAACCTAGAGAGAATACCAGAATTTTTTGGTTCTAGGTTCAACTAGCAATGAGTTGGTCAATTTGACAATCTTAGCAAAAAAAAATCTCTCCCTTATCAGAATTTCCAGAAGCTAAAAAAATCTTTTGTTGACGAAGTGGAAACTCAATTAAGAGAAAAACCACTCAAGGGCAGCCAAACCCAGGATATCTACTATTCAAAAGACAAAGCTAGTTACAAAGCAGTAGCACTCACATAACCTTATGCAGTGGTCGTACCTTGAACTCTGACGTGTAACCCAATAAGAACGCCTCCCAACCAAGTCACTTACTTGAAGGGGTCTGAATTCTTACAATTCTCAAGCCTAGGGACCTCTATTTATAGGCTACAGGTTCAAATAAGTGTCTGACTTGAAATACCTAGGCGTAGTCCGGACAGTAGACATAAGGCGTCTGGACGGACAATTGTGCGATCAGCTTTCTAAATTTCCCTGAAATTCTTTCCTGAATTGAGCCGCGTCTGGACGGTGTTGCCCTAGCGTCTGGAAGGTTGCACTTTAGCTGCACACAATTTCCATATCAAGACTTCGCGCGTTCTGACCATAGGATTTGTCGTCCGGACGGTTGATTTGATGCACGCAATTTCCATATATGAAGCTCGAGTGTCCGGACCATGAAGACCAACATCCGGACGTCTGGATTTTGAATGCACGACTTGCCTTAAGAATGAGCGCATCCGGACGGGAATCCACATCTTCCAGACGGTTGCAGTTGTCTTCCCATATCTGTGTTTTTAGAAAAAAAATCCCATAGATAATCGAACACTGAATGGCGTCCGGACGTGCTGCTGAGATGTCCAGACGGATGCAACTTGGAACAGTTTGAAGCTTCTCAACATAGAGGAAGGTCCGGACGGAAATTTCTCGTCGTCCGGACGGATGATGCCTGGATAGTTGAGCGTCCGGACAGAATATCACGTCGTCTAGACGGATGCAAGGGATCCGATTTCTTTGACTTGAAATCTGTGCAGAATCTTCTAGGAACATATCTTTGAGGAAGACTTTAGAAAACTGACTGCACCCCTAATTAAAAGCATCATTTTTTATGTTACTGACTATGAGTGTCCAGGCGTTTCACTAGGCCGTTCGGACGATAAACTTGGGATCTGACTTTTGCTAAGCTGTAGACTTTGCAGAGTCTTTTTGGAGTCCAAAAATTCCTTCTTGACTCTTGTGACACTGATCTTGTCATAATAAGACCCTTTCCATATCAGAGAAATAAACTCTAAAATAAACCCTGTGAAATCAGCAACAATACATGATAGTGATTTTGTCCAACAGAATGCAGCCAACACAAAAACTAACACTTATAGATTGAAAAGAGTTCATAGCTGCTTAAGATACAAGACCTAGAGGAGAAGCTACTGGAGACACAGCTTCAGTTGGAGAGGGTCACCGATGAGAAGCTGACTCATATGCTGTCAATCCAGAAGAGCCCAACAGACAAGACTGGACTCTGGTATGTGGCTCCTCCCTCTGACATTCCCTATACTTTTAGGACTATCTTTGTTAAGCCCACAGTCCCCGAGCCTCCACCCACAGTCGTGGACAAAGGGAAGGACAAAATCAATGGAGACGTTCCGGTCACTTAGAAGCTTCCCACCATTAGACAACCTCCTATATGTCATCACTGCGGCCTAAGCGGACATGTCCGACCCTAGTGCTCCCTTCTCAAAGCTGAGAAATCAAAGATCAAGAAAGAGGTGCCCAGACATGCAAATTTCGGCACAAGAACTCTAGCCCAGCATAAAGATCCAAGGCATCTAGTTCCCCAGTATTTGGCTCCATGGAATCAAGCTCCAAGGAATCAGGCTTTCCAGTATCAAGCTCGTCAGCAGAGATTTGTTCCTACCAATCAGAATGGCAAACCCAGGGCTAATAAATCAAGCACTTCATGAAGAAGCAACAAAAGATGGAGCTACCTATTTGGATGCAGAACATGATACAATGGATGGACCATCAGATGAAGTCCTGTCCACAACCACCAAAAGGAAGGCAGGCATGGGTCAGAAAGGAGGTAGACATTCACCCCTTAAGGGTGAATGGACTCAGCTAGTTGGTGAGGATACACATGCCTAGGATTTGGTTCCTAATCCTAGAGCATCAGGTTTGATTGCATTGCATTAGTCTCTACATGTCATTTTTTCTTTGCTTTGCAATTGAGGAACCACTGCTATTTGCCCCATATTTCTCTTGTGTCTTGAGAAATTTTTGTAGGTAATATTTGGGGAAGACAGAAAAAGCATGTTAGGGCCACTATTTTTCTGTATTGGTAATTTTGATCCTTCATAGGTTTGATCTTGCCTTACATGCTAGTCTTATGATGATTTATTTTGATCTTGCCTTACATGCTAGTCTTATGATGATTTATCTTTATAGCAAGTTTTTACTGTTTTTAATATAACCAAAAAAAAAAAAAAATTGGGGGAGAAAATGCAAGGAATTTTATTTTTTTTCCTTTTCTTGGCATGTCAGATATTGCATGTATTTTTGCCTAATATCTCAGGAGTGGAATCCAATAAAGCCTCAGCTTGCTCACTTATCATGTCAAGGTCCATATCAAATTCAAATTGAGCAAAGCTCTCTTCCAAAGCCTCAGCTTGCTCGCTTATTAACAATCTCCTCAACAACTTCTTCACTTCGAAGTGTGGTGGTGGCTTGGACATGCTCATGATGAAGATTGCTGGACTCATTCTCATCAATCATGTAGTGCCTTTCAACCATCAATTGAATTTGAAACTCCTTTTCCTCCATTATGTTTAACTCTGCAACCAGACGATCAAACTGTCCTCCCAACCTCTCAGTCGCCTGGCCTTGAGAGTGTCTTCCAAAGTTGACTGTGAAGATGGAGCTGGATAATTGTAGGATGAAGGATGGGAAGATTGGTCATCGAACTGCGGATATTCAGGATGGTGTAGTTCATGGTTAAAAATAATTATTGACTTCTAATTTTAACCAAGTGTGTGTGTTTGTGTGCAAACAAATATATTAAATTCGGAATTTAAATAAGACAAGATATTTGTTACGAAGTGGAAACTCTGTGAAGAGAAAAACCACTCCGGGGCAGCCAAACCCAGGAAATCCACTATCCAAAAACAAAGCTAGTTACAAGACACTCGTACTTACATACCCTTATACAGTAGTCATACCTCTAACTTTGACACGAAGCCCATCGTGAACGCCTCCCAACTAGATCTTACACTTGAAGGGGTTTTTGATGGATTCCTTTACCTTAGGGCTAACCCTTAAGTTTCTCAAGACAACAAGAGAAAATACGGGGATAGAATAAATGGTTCCTCAAATAGAATGCAAGGCACGTATAGGATATGACATGATAAACTATGCAATGCAAAACATACCTGACATGCACTAGGATTTAGGAACCAAAATCCTAGGCATGGTAAGACTTCACCCCTACTAGGTGAGTCCACTCCCCCTCAAAGGGTGAATGGTCTCATCATTCTTGACCCATACCTGCTTGACCCGTGGCGGTGGTTTGCAGGTCTTGTTCATGTTGTCCATTCTTCTTAGCATACATTGCATTAGGCTCAGCAACCCTTCATAGCCATGGTTGCTAATGGGCTTCTACGGCTTTCTCTTGTAGCGCCTTGAATTGTTCTTCTTTGATTTGCCACTCTAATTGGCAGGAACCAACTTCAGCTGTTACTGCTGATGCCGTGGAGCCTGGAATGTAGTTGAAGGTAAAGTGCCTAATGTAGCTCTTGTTGACAGTTCCTTTTGAACCTTCGACTTCTGAGCCTGAAGATCTAGACATTTGGGTCGGATATGATCTGTGATGCCGCAGTGATGACAGGTGGGCAGGCTTCTTTTATTGGAATGCTGCTTGACTTTCTCTGCAGATGTATGGTTAGCATTCTTACAAACAATATTGCCCTTACCTTTTACATGTCTCCTATGCGGAGGGACATTTTGATGAGGAAGAATCTTCAATTTCACTTTTCCTCAGAGGGAAATATTAGCATCCTGTTTAATCCAAAGCCTGTGGGATTTCAACAAATAACAATTTGGTATAAACTTACCTTGTATTCCTGATTCCTTGGAGTTAGGCATCACATGATTAGTTAAGAAAGATTTATCTAAACAAGCTGTATCTTCTATCACAGGCTTAATATCAATACAATCTAATTCAGAATCAGAAGCATGTGAAGTAGAAGTACTTAAATCATTAACAATTAAATCAGGCTTGTTAGAAATATCTGTATGAATACAAAGTATGCTTTTCAAATTATTACTAGAGAATTTTTTTAAGAGATCCTCTGATTCTTTTAATTTATTCTCTAGTTCATCAACAGTATCAAAAGCATAGTATTCTCAAATTTCAAAGAGTCAATCAAAACATGTAATTTAGATAATTGTAAAATCAGGGGCTCTTTTTCTTGCTTAATCTTCTTGAGTTCTCTATTAGATTTCTTAAAGAGTTTACCTATCAAAATAATATCTTTAGAGAAATTATAAAAATCTTCTTCAGAGAACTCAGGAAAATTTATGTTAGAAGAAGTCATGGATCAATCCCAAGAAATAAATCTAAAACACAAGTGTAACCTGCTCTGATACTAATTGAAAATAATTATTGACTTCTAATTTTAATCAAGTGTGTGTGTGTGTTTGTGTGCAAACAAATATCTTAAATGCGGAATTTAAATAAGACAATATATTTGTTACGAAGTGGAAACTTTGTGAAGAGAAAACCACTCCGGGGCAGCCAAACCCAGGAAATCCACTATCCAAAAACAAAGCTAGTTACAAGACACTCGTACTCACATACCCTTATGTAGTAGTCATACATCTAACTCTAACATGAAGCCCATCGTGAACGCTTCCCAAAACTAGATCTTCCACCTGAAAGGATTTTTGATGGATTCCTTTACCTTAGGGCCGACCCCTAAGATAGACTTCACACGAACAGTTGAGCACCTGCAACGGCTTGAGAGCTAGCAGATCTTCAATTCTCCCTAAACACCCTCTCAAAGCACTATGAATTAACTGTCGAATTTTGTACAAAACACAAGCCTAGGGCCTTCTATTTATAGGCTTACAAGAAACCTAAAACTGTTGAGATTCAGGCTCTGGTTGGCGAGAGTCCGGACGGAAGTTAGCCACGTCCGGACGGTTTTCTGCTACATCCTTTCAGAAACAGCATAATTCTATCTTTATCAGGTTCACGTCCGGACGGTTTGACTGAGTGTCCGGACGGTCTTCACTAAAATACTTTCCGCGTTCGAATGAAACTCTGGAATATTCTGAAATACTGGACATCGCTTGGACTTGTTGCCACGTCGTCCGGACGGCTTGCAGAGACTTCCCAAACAGTGTCGACTTTTAAAACCCAACTCCTTGTTGAATACTGATTGACCTAGCGTCCGGACGGTGTTCCTCTGTCGTCCAGACATCTTCATCGTTATCTGCTGGACACTGAGGGGCGTCTGGACACCTTCAAAGGCCCGTCAGGACAGTTGCATAGGAATCGACTATTCTGACTTGGAAATTGCATGGAATCTTCATGGACATCTTCTTAGAAACTTGTGACCATACACATGGCATGAAATGAGACACTCTTCATATTACTTGAAGATTCTGAATAGAACCGATAATCCTGTTAAAAAGAAACCGTTACGAAAAGTGTTTTGGTGAACCAGAATGTTGCAAATATAAAATACTAACAATGGTATTGTGGAGCACAATTTCCGATGGCTTGAGCTTGCCACAAGAAATCAGGATGGTTGCTCCAGTTCGGGTTGTAAACATTTTGTAGCGCCCTAGATTTTTAAGACATAAAATCTAATGTCTTAAATTAGATTTAAAACCTATTAATAAGGCAAAATGATAAATATGAATAATTATGAAAATAAATATTCATTGATTGAAAAATGTTTATAGTTTCAATTCAATAAAGTTCGAACGAACCTTAAACTTTGGAACGACGGAAAAAGGGTCAAACGAACTCCGTTTTGGTCGATTCAAAAACTGGAATGCTCATTTCAAAGTCCTCTAGCTACCTTCCAAATTTCATGATTTTTGGACTCCATTAAGAGTATGAAAACACCCATGAAACATACTGCCTTAAATAGGACGAAAATTTAGACATAACATTTGTGGGCCCATTTCAATTTTCTTAAAAACCCAGCCCAACCCATGTGAGAATTCAGCCACCCACGTTCTGGTTTTCTGCACAAAGGTGCAGCTCAGTGTGAACTCAGTTAGAAAGAATTTATTCTATCATCATAATGAGATTCCTTGTGATCATTGTGTTCACACTATTATGTTAGTAAATAGAATATATTTTTTCCTGACTCGATAAGCCAGCCCACCTTCATTCACTCATGAACCAAGCAGCGAACCACCCACTGCCCTCACAACCGAACACTTGCTGCAACACCAACCATTGATCAAATTCAGCACAAGTGATCCAAGCCATTGGTTTGTAAATAAATAGAGGAACGACAGCCCCTTAGATTCACGCACAAGCTGCCCCTCCTCCTTCTTCCTCCTTTCTTCTCTTATTTTTCTGCAAGTGTCTTCTTCTCTCTGTTTCTGGTTTTACAGCAGCAGTAAACAATAGAAAAACTCTTCAGTTCTTCCTCTGTTTCATTTCTCAGCAGAACAGAAACTCCCAATAGAAACCAGAAACTTTGACTGGCCATAATTGAGTCATAACGAACTCGGATTGAGTCGAACCAAAAAGAGAAAGTGTTTGTCTTGAAGTCTTCTATCTACCCTCATAATTTCAAGTCAATCGGAGTAGGTTTGACCATCGAGAAGTAGGTCGGAGTAAGCTGCCCTCCATTTGGACGGAAATCCTGAATTCAAATAGATAATAAAAGGACTTTTTGGTAAGTTGTTAAATAAGACTTTAATTTATTTTATATAATTTCCAAGTTACTTGTTTTATGAGTTGTGTAATGACCCAATAAGCTTAAGAGATAAAAGAATTAAAATAAAAAGTAATATAAACAGTTTTTATATTTCAATGTCCTCAAGACTTTCATGAGTTGATCATATTTATATTTCCTTCTACATTTTATGTCCTCATGACTTCCATCAGTTGATTGCATTTATATTTCCTTTTATATTTCAATGTCCTCATGACTTTCATGAGTTGATCGTATTTATATTTTCTTTTATATTTCATGTCCTCATGACTTTCATGAGTTGATCGTATTTATATTTCCTTTCACATTTCATTGTCCTCATGACTTTCATGAGTTGATCGTATTTACTCTTATTGTCCTTATGATATATTTTAATCCTTTAAGTTCATATTTGGTGGTATTGGTCATATAGCCTCGTCATCAAATCATGAACCAAGATTTTAAGATTGTTATAAGTGATCGTTTCAAACATAATGAAGTGATAGACAATAATAAATATAAAGAGATGAGGGTCTATAAACAATGATTTGTTTGATAGATAATTGATATTCATATTATTGTGTGGATGGATTTAGCAGTTAATGAACTAAGAGATTGCGGAGAATAACTGTGAGTATTTCTTACTCACTCAGAATACAGGTGGAGCTTTCTTTAATGTTTTGATTTCAGCTTTATTTAATAGTATGCAACTTGTTTGGAGCATGTTGTTTGGAACATTGCATGTGTTAGTTATTAGTTAGAAACAAGGCAAAGGGAAAGACATCCCTAGGTTTGAGGCCCTAGGAGGGATAGACAGCCTAGGATTGAGGCCTTGAGAAAAGAATAGAGGTCCTTGGGTTAGAGGCCCAAGGCAAAAGAATAGAGGTCCCTGGGTTAGAGGCCCTTGGCAAAAGAATAGAAGTCCTTGGATTAGAGGCCCAAGGCAAAAGAATAGAGGTCACTGGGTTAGAGGACCTTGGCAAAAGAATAGAGATTCTTCGGTTTGAGTCCTTGGCATAAGTGTTTATAACTATCTACATATTGTTGCATTACTTATTGTTGCATCGCATACTTTTAATAAAATTAGTAATCTTATCATTGTTGAAAGCAGTGGACTGACCCATATATTTATATATGGCGGTATAGCCCATTATGCAGGTACGAAAGAGTATAAAGCTCAAGGATTGGATTTTGTTAGCACTGAAGAGTTAGAACTGTTTATTAATGTAGCTAATGATTACAGTGATTTCTTTGTAGCAGTTTGGAATGTAATATTTTAATTACATTTGTCTTTCAGTAAACTCCGATGTGTCTTTTTAAAGAAAATAAATATATTCCATTGCGTAAGTTATCTCTGATGTAGTAATGTCATGTGGAAACCGGAGGTTTCTGCTTACAAATTTGCTGGCAAAAATTTGGGGTGTTACAGTATAGTATCAGAGCGGTGTGCTCTGTGGCCTAGTGAACAGTCAGTGTCATACTGTAACTTGGGTAAGTTACAGTATGGTAGCAGAACGATTAGCTCTAAGACCCAATGAACCTTTAGTGTCTTAAGGTGACCTTAGTAAGTTACAGTTTAGTGCCAGAACAGTTTTGCTCTGAGTACTGTCAGACATGACCTTAGAAGTCTAGAAATAATGGGTAGCCAAACCCATGATATCTACTATTAAGAAGACAAAGCTAGTTACAAAGCAATAGCACTCACATACCCTTATGTAGTGGTCGTACCTTGAACTCTGATGTGTAACCCAACACGAACGCTTCTCAACCAATTTACCTACTTGAAGGGGTCTTCAATGGAATCATTTACAGCAACAGCACTTCGGCAACGGCTTGAGAGCAAATTGATCAGCACAATAACACCTAAATTATACTCTCTAAGCACTATGGAATTCAATACAATTTTTTTACAAATTACATGCCTAGAGGCCTCTATTTAGAGGCTACAAAAGACCTAAATCAAGTCTGAATTGATTTTCCCTAGGAGGCGTCCGGATGGTAGTTGAGGGCGTCTGGATGGACAATTATGCAACTGACTTTCCAAATTCCCTGAAATTCTTTCCTGAATAGAGTCGCATCTGGACGGTGTTGCCCAAGTATCCGGATAGTTGCACTTCTGCTACACACAAATTCTATAATAAGGTCTGAGCATCCGAATAGTGTAGACTAAAGTCCAGACTGTTGAACATCTTCTGCACGACTTGCCTTATCAAGGATAGCATCCGGACGGAATAACCACGTCGTCCAGACGTTTGCAGCTGTCTTCCCATATCTGTGTTTAGAAAGGAAATCTTTTTACTTGTCAAACACTGAAAGGCGTCCAGACGTGTTGCTGAGACGTCCGAATAGATGCAACCTGGAACAGTTCGAAGCTTCTAGATACAGAAGGGAGTCCGGACAGAAAGTTCTCGTCTTCTGGACGGATGTTGCTTGACTGACCAGCGTAGATGCAAGGGAACTTCTGATGTGAACCCACAGGATGAAATCCCCTTTGAACCCACAATCAAATTGAAACCTACCCAAGAAAGCCAAAAATCAAGTTAAGAAGATCTAGACCCGTTGAAATCTTGTTTCAAGAACCTAAATTTGGTTAGAACGCCACAAAGGGTTTGCCTTTGATAAGTTCTTAGTTCAATCAAGAACAAGTACAGAAAACTGAAAAAGTTTTCTATGAAGAACAAAACTTCATTCACAATCAACTTGTCTAGCATATGCGGCTACAAGTCTTTTTAAAACCTCTCCATGAAACCCTAACCCTACTAAGGCCTACATCAATTAAAAGACATGGGCTGAACATCTTCAAGCCCAAAATATCCTAAACTACACTTCTATAGCTAATAAAAGAAGTCCCATTAATAAAACAAATAGGCCTAAAGGCCTACAACCATAGAAACATAAAAATAGGCCCACATGCCTATACTTAGTGAAATAAAGAGTCTGCAAGAAACCACTAGGCTATGCCGCCCCCATCTATTGCTTGTATCACATGAATTAAAGTTGGTTCTTATTCTTCAAGCCCATCTTGAATGTTGGAGTCTTGCTCGATAAATTTGCAAACTCGGCCCAAGTGGATTGCACCAATCCTTGCATTGCCTCCTTGATTTTCTTCGCCCTTGACTTTGTGATTGGCCCATTTGGAACTTGTAAGGGATCTTTAAGATTCGGCCTACCATGGGGCCCATCATTCCCCCTCTCCTCAAAAGGATTCGACCTCGAATCGTCACCTACATCATAAGGAGAAAGATCAGAAACATTGAAAGTAGCAGAGACATTATACTCACCGGGAAGATCCACTTTATAAGCATTATCATTAATTTTCTCAAGGATTTGGAAAGGTTCATCGCCGCGAGGATGCAATTTAGTCCTTCTATGGGCTGGGAATCGTTCTTTGCGCATGTGAACCCAAACCCAATCGCCTGGTTCAAAGATGACACGCCTTCGCCCTTTATTGGCTTGGGAAGCAAACTTTTCATTCTTCTGGGCAATTTG
Organism: Alnus rubra; assembly: GCA_028654335.1. Classification (NCBI taxonomy): domain Eukaryota; kingdom Viridiplantae; phylum Streptophyta; class Magnoliopsida; order Fagales; family Betulaceae; genus Alnus; species Alnus rubra. Next base: position 1,360,042 of record JAJPGS010000712.1, on the reverse strand, counting down.
AAGTTGTACCCTCTCATGAATTGACTTCACCAATTCGGCCTTCCTGTGTCCATCCAAACTACTCCTATCATCAATAGGTAAAGGCATCAAATCTAAAGGAGTAAGTGGATTAAAACCATAAACAATTTCAAAGGGAGAATAAGAAGTAGTAGTATGCATAGTCCTATTATATGCAAACTCTATAAATGGTAAACAGTCCTCCCAAGTTTTCAAATTCTTTTGAATGACAGTGCGTAAGAGTTGAGTTAAAGTCCTGCTGACTACTTCAGTCTGTCTGTCAGTCTGTGGATGACAAGTAGTGGAAAATAAAAGTTTGGTACCTAATTTTCCCCACAAAACCTTCCAAAAGTAGCTAAGGAATTTAACATCCCTATCAGAAACAATACTCCTAGGGACACCATGGAGTCGCACTATTTCCTTGAAAAACAAATCCGCTATGTTGGTAGCATCATTTGTTTTATGGCAAGGAATGAAATGTGCCATTTTACTAAATCTGTCCACTATCACAAAAATAGAATCACTACCCTTTTTGTCCTAGGCAACCCCAAAACAAAGTCCATAGATATGTCTACCCATGGCTCACTGGGAACGGGTAAGGGTGTATACAACCCGTGTGGTAAAACCTTAGATTTGGCCTTGCGACATGTAATGCACCTATCACATATTCGAGTGACATCTCTCCTCATCCTAGGCCAAAAGAAATGTTCATGTAAAATTTCTAAGGTTTTCCTCACACCAAAATGTCCCATTAATCCCCTACCATGTGCCTCACGTACCAATAATTCACGCATTGAACAATTTGGCACACACAATTTGCTTTCTTTAAACAAATTGTAGCGCCCCAAATTTTAAGTGATTAAATAAATGTCTTAAATGAGAATTTAAGACTGAATAAAATAGACTAATTGGCATAATAATATTGATAAATAATATTAAGGTGTAATATTCACTGCGTGTAATATTACTGTGCAATATATATTTGGTTTATAATTTATGGTGTTATAATATTATTGAGATAATAATATTACCGATGGAACGAACTGGACTCAAAACGGACTCAGCTTGTAATTTTAATGAATTATACATAGACCCAATGTAAAAATATCCACGGATAAAACATATCAAAATATTTTTGGAAGAGATATTTTGTGAGAGATTTTTATGAGATATTTTTATAGGTGATATTTTTATATGGAAGATATTTACAAAACTTAATGATTATAAAAAGAAAATATAATATCTCATCTCCTCTTCAATATAACCGATACACTTCTCCTTTTATTATTTTCTTCTTCTTTCTTCTTCCTTCTTCATTTTCTCTTCTCTGCTCTTTTTTCCCGAAAACAGAGACAGCGAGAGGGAGAGAGTGAGACTGAGATGAGAGATCGAGTGAGAGAGAGAGATGCGAGAGATTGAGAGAGATGAAAACTGAGAGAGAGAAAGAGTGGCGGGGAAGAGAGGACCCGGTGGATCCGTGAGAGAGAGAGAGAGAGAGACCCAACGGAGAGGGAGAGGAAACGGGAAGATCAGACCCGATCTTCCGGTGGCCGAGCTGGGTGACGCCGGCGAGACCAGGGAACGCGGGTGATGCGATTTCCGACGAACCCGTGGGCTAAAACCCATCAACCCAGGAGCTTGGACCCACTACCTGCAAGCCAAACCCGACGGATCCAGGAGAACCCGTGCGACCCGATCCTTCCGGAGGTTCGATCCTCCATGTCCGTGGTTCTAGCAGCGGTTTCCGGTGAGCCGTGACCTGTGTGCAGCAACCCAGTCGAACCCCGAAGCCCTGTGACCCGAAACCCGACCTCGTGACCCGAAGACCCGAGAGGAAGACCCGGTTCTTCCTTTGTGTTTTCCGGCAGCTTTTTCGGCGGAATCAGTGGCTTTCTCCGGTGGATTTGCTATGAGAAATCCTTGGGGTAAATTCCTTTAACCTATAATAATTTGTTTTGTGGATTAATTTGTTGATTGTTGAAATTAGGGTTTTATGATTTTGGGGTTTTCTATGGATTGATTAGGGGATTTTATTAATTAATGATGGGGTATTTTTGTATGTTGATTTCCCTGTCTTGTGTTCCTGTTCCGGCTGGTTGGGTCGGCAGTGGCTATGGCTAATTGAAATTGGATGTTGGGTGTTCTAAGGATTCGGTCAGTAGAGATATGTGTATTGTAATGAGGGTTTTTGCTGGTTGTTTTGGTGTCTATTTCAGTTATGGTATATTTGAGAGATAGGTGTTGGTATTTGGGTTGTTCTAACCAAATCAATTGATGAGTTTTATTGTTGGTTGATTTAATGCTTAAATTAAGGATTGTGAGCTTTAGGGTTGGCTATGTTCATGTTTTAAGTATTAGTGTTCCCTGCTTGTGGTGATTTGTGAAACAGTGGCTGTGGGTGTAACTTTTGGATATGTTGGTCTTGTGGGGGCAGTTTACTGATTTGGAGCTGTTGAAATATTTGTGTAATTGCGGTGATTGGTCTATGTTCTAAAAATTAGGTATGCTATTTTGCTATGAATTGACATGGGAGATATTATTGTTGGAAATGTTTGGATTGTCTACTGTTGTGGTTTTGTGCTAATTTGGTGATTTATAGTATTTGTTAGAGGAATCCTATAGTTTGGTTTATTTGATTTGTAGACTTGGGTTATTGAACTATGTGTTAAGTGTAGAGATGTTTGATTGGTTGAACCATGATTTTATGTTTAGCACTTTCTGTTTTGTGGTTGGACCGGTTCACTTATTGTTGGATAGATATTGGAATGCCATTTGGAGATTCTAGGGATTATAGAAAGTGTTGGTACTGTTTAGTTAAACCAATATTGGTCATGTTTCCCTGTTTCGATTAAAGCTAAATGTATTAGGGATTACGTTTAATTGTCGATAATTAATATATGATATTTTACTTGAGTGCTTGTAATTTCTAGAATTGGATATATGCAAGTGATATTGGTGTTTTGGTTCACTTGTCAAATATAATTGATTTGTGGTGTTTAATGGGTTGAACATTATGTTAATAAGTTTCATAATCTAAGGAAAATATATGATTTGTTATTGAGTTGTTATATGGTTTAAATATGAAAACATGTTCATAAGTTGAGTTCTCTTTGATTATAATTATGTTCAAACATCTTTTCTGTTGGTTGTGTATTATGGTTGAGAGCTTTTAGAGTTAACAATGTAATATTAATATCTTAGTAGAAATATGCATAGGTTTTCTTTATGGCTGATTGATCTATGATTTAGAAATAAAGTTTGGTATTTTGGCTGTGTTCCTTTTTATGATAGGAATATAGATTATAGTATTAATGTTTAAAAATTAACATGTTGAATTCCAGTCATGATGATTGCTCCTATGTATTTATGTATGTATATGACTTTGGAGTTCATGTTTAGGCATGAGTTCCTAGAAGTAATGATATTGACCTTCTATGCACATGTAAATGTATTTGTTGCAGATGATGAACTGTGACTACACAAAAGGGCTGTAAGTATAAATTACTTACTGAGGGTAGTACTGGATTTCAATAGCGTTGTGTTTATGTTTTATTTTAATTGGATGCGCATGACTGATTATTGCATACTGTTAATAATCAACCTATTAATATTGGGCGCGACGTCTCCCAAAGGTTCAGGATGGTAAATGTGCCTGAAACCGGAAACCATAATAATCATATTGATTGGGACGTCTTTTAAAGTACTAGAGGAGGGAGGTCTCCGATAGTGCGAAAATAAGTTAATTAAAATGTAATGTAGAGGGGACGGCCTCGAGAATAGCCGCTGACCGGGGGGACGGCCCTTATAAGAGAGGAGTGCAATGACTATATTAAACTGTTAAACTTTGCATGAAAACTATCACTACATCATTATGTCATATCTCTGTTCCTTAAATATCGCATAAATCATGATGTTGTTGAATGACAGTTAGCTCACTTATGGAACTATGGGATTGTGGCGGTAACCACCTTCTCATAGATGTTTGCGCAGGTTCTGAAGATTATGGATTGGATTAACTGCTAGCTTAAGAGATTTAAAGCTGTGTAGTTAGGATTTTAGTACTTTGTATTCATAGATGTTTGTACCATTTGCCTGTAACATGTTTAGACATTTACTTGTAATTAATAAGTTCCATGTATGCTTTAGTGTCATATGTGACACATGTTTCTTTGTAAATGGTGTAAAGACTTTTAATGTATTTTCTAGAAGATGTCAGTTAAAGCTCTGAATGTATTGTAAGGGAATTGTCCCTGATGTTTGAAAAAAAAGATATTCGTATTTTCCGCTGCTAGATTTATCATCTTTGAATGGTTAATGACACGTAATTATCCAGATATAATTACTTACGTTTTTTTGTAAAAAGCGGGTCGTTACACAAATAACCATCATGCTTGTAAAACTTACCAAATGCCGCTTTATCACACGCTATATACACATCAGAAAAATCAACGTCATTGGCATACATGTCTATCACATATTCAAACCCAAGCATTTTAGCACTTAGAGAAGTAAGAAGTACATACCTTCGTGATAAAGCATCAGCAACAATGTTCTCCTTACCTTGCTTGTAACGGATGACATAGGGAAAGGTCTCAATGTATTCAATCCATCTAGCATGTCGCTTATTTAATTTACCTTGACTCTTGAGATGCTTTAATGATTCATGATCAGTGTGGATCACAAATTCCTTAGGCCAAAGGTAGTGTTGCCACGTCTCTAGAGCGCGAACAAGAGCATAAAGTTCTTTGTCATAGGTGGGGTAATTCAAGGCCGCCCACTTAGCTTCTCACTGAAGAAGGCTATGGGCCGCCTATCCTGCATTAAAACGGCTCCAATTCCTATTCCTGAGGCATCACATTCAATCTCAAAAGTTTTGTTAAAGTCAGGTAATGCTAACACAGGTGTAGAACATAACCTTTCTTTGATAGTAGCAAATGCATTTGCTTGATCACTCCCCCAATGAAATCCAACATTCTTTTTAATTATTTCAGTGAGTGGTGCAGTAATGGTGCTAAAATCCTTAACAAAACGCCTATAAAAGCTAGCTAAACCATGAAAGCTTCTTACCTCAGTGATGCTTTTAGGCGTTGGCCACTCCTTGATAGCCTTTACTTTTTCTTCATCCACCTCAATACTTTTGTACTAACAACATAACCAAGAAAAACAACTTTTTCCATGCAAAAGGTACATTTCTTAAAATTAGCATACAACTTTTCACATCTCAACACATCTAACACACATCTTAAGCTCAATATGTTCATCTAAGTTCGTGCTATACACTAAGATATCATCAAAGTATACGACTACAAATTTGCCTATGAACGCACGTAATACATGGTTCATTAATCTCATGAAAGTACTGGGCGCATTTGTAAGTCCAAATGGCATAACCAACCATTCATAAAGTCCATGTTTAGTCTTAAAAGCAGTTTTCCATTCATCTCCCTCTTTCATTCTAATTTGATGATATCCACTTTTAAGATCTATTTTACTGAAAATACATGAGCCATGCAATTCATCAAGCATATAATCTAATCTAGGAATGGGATACGGTACTTTACCATAATATTGTTGACCGCTCTGCAATCAATGCACATCCTCCAAGTCCATCCTTCTTTGGCACTAGTAGCACTGGTATTGCACATGGGCTCATGCTCTCCCTCACATACCCCTTGCTCAACAAATCTTCAACTTGCCTTTGAAGCTCCTTGGTCTCCTCCGGATTACTCCTATAGGCTGGTCGGTTTGGAATAATTGCTCCGGGTATGAAATCAATTTGGTGCTCAATGCCTCTAATGGGTGGCAACCCACTCGGCATCTCCTCCGGAAATACATCATCAAACTCCTGCAACAAAGAAATAGCCAAACTAGGAAGAGATTGGTTAGTTTCATCAAGATTAAGATAAGATTCTTTGTAAACAAGAAAAATCATAGGCTGATTTGCTAAGAAGGCCCTCTTAACCTCACTCTCTTTTGCATAAAAACTCATCTTTGCCTTCTCTTTTCTCTCTGCAAGTCCTCTTTCTTTTTCTCTCGTGGCTCCACTCTCTTTCTTTATTCTCAAGCACCTCTCTATTTTCTTTTCACTTTTTCTTTTTTGCTCAATCTCACTTTTCAGCTTCAGTTGGTCCTCATAGACCTGTTTTGGGGTTAAAGGAGCAAGCTTGAATGTTTTTCCATCCTTCACAAAGTTGTACCTGTTTGTAAACCCATCATGAATCACCCTCCTATCATACTGCCATGGCCTCCCCAACAAAATATGGCCAGCATGCATAGGAACTACATCACAAAGCACCTCATCACTATACCTCCTAATGGTAAAAGCCACCAAAACTTGCTTATTGACCTTGACCTCCCCACATTCATTCAACCATTGCAACTTATAAGGTCTAGGGTGCTTCAATAAAGGTAAGCTCAACTTTTCAACTAGGGTGGTACTAGCTACATTGGTGCAACTTCCCCCGTCTATAATCATACTACACACCTTGTTGTTTACATAACATCTGGTATTAAATATTGTCTCTCTCTGTTGCTCCATATCGTCTATCTTAATTTGCGTATTGAGAGCACGCCTGGCAACAAGAGACTCACCTTCTACGGGGTATTCCACTCCATCATCATCACTAGCATTAACCAACTCGGGCATCTCATCACTATCATCTTCACTATCAGTCTCTCTCTGTTGCTCTGATACCAAATGATGTGAACCGCAGGATGAAATCCCCTTTTTGAACCCACAAACAAATTGAAATCTACCCAAGAAAGCCAAGAATCAAGTCCAAAGAATCTAGACCCGTTGAAATCTTGTTTCAAGAACCTAGATTTGGTGAGAACGCCACAAAGGGTTTGCCTTTGATAAGTTCTTAGTTCAATCAAGAACAAGTACAGAAAACTAAAAAGTTTTCTATGAAGAACAAAACTTCATTCACAATCAACTTGTCTAGCATATGCGGCTACAAGTCTTTTTAAAACCTCTCCATTGTCTCGCAGAACCATCACTCCCTTGTTTGGACATTGAGACGCAATGTGCCCTGAACCCAAACACTTAAAACATTTAATATCTCTATTCCTTGAAGGTTGGAAATCAACCTTGGTTTGTTCTTGCTAGTTCCCTCATCTTTTCCCTTAGGTGGTTCGGCCTTCCCCTTTACTACAGCGTGATCATTTCTATCCCACTTTGGTTTCCAAGGAGTGCTAGAAACTGAAGTATACCTTGCTGCCCCCTTTCTCTTTAATTGCCTCTCCACCTTCATAGCCATGTGCACCATATCTTCTACCTCCACATAATGTTGCAACTCAACTACATTGGCTATATCCCTATTCAAACTACTTAAAAATCTGGCCATTGTGGCCTCCCGATCCTCCTCTACATTGGCCCGAATCATAGACACCTCCATCTCCTTATGGTAATCTTCTACACTCTTTGACCCTTGTATAAGGTTTTGTAATTTTTGGTAGAGGTCTCTATAGTAGTGGCTAGGTACAAATCTTCGCCTCATGAGAGCTTTGAACTCACCCCATGTTTCTATAGGTCTCTCATGATTCCTCCTCCTATTGGTCATTAATTGATCCCACCGAATAATTGCATAATCAGTGAACTCAATTACTGCCAACTTCACCTTCTTCTCTTCTAAATAATTGTGACAATCAAAAATCAACTCTATTTTCTTCTCCCACTCTAAATAGGCTTCAGGGTCAGTCCTACCTTGGAAAGATGGTATTTTCATTTTGATGCTCCCAAGGTTCCTATCTACCTCATCTCGACCCCTTGGATTTCTCCCATGTCCTCTTCCACGCCTACCTCCTCTAGGTCTGTCAACTCCGCCCCTTCCAACTTCAGATGCTATGTCTTCCTCCTCATCATCATCTCCTTCATTTTCAAACTCATTTTCAATGCTAGGCGCACGTCTCCTCCTATCTCGCCCACCTTGTAGATTTCTAATGACTACCTCTTGCTGATCCATCCTATTCTTCACCTCCTCCAACACCAAATTCAACTGTTCAAACTGTTGCTGCATGGCCCGCAATACAAAGAATGAATTATCCACCTCCTCCTTAGGTGTTGAGTCACTCTTATGAGACATTTTCAATGCACTACAAAACAAAAAATGTGTTAGTGGTAAAAAAACTCACACACTCCCTTGCGTGTTTACACTCAAATATTGTCACTCCACTCGTGTTTCCACTCTTTTAGTCTTTCACCTCACCTGTTTTCCCTTTCAAGTTCTTTAAGAACTAGTTGAACTAAATCAAGACATCACCTTGTATTATTCCAACCAGCAACAGATTCCAGAAACAAGAAAGGAATAAAATGACACGGATCTAAAAGAATTTGTACGAGGAAAGAACAATTATGACACAAGATACTAAAGATGATACACTCGATCCCTTTGAAGATAAAGATCAATCAACACCAAATCACTTCAATTTTCGGATTGAAAAGTATATCAAATAGCTTCTTTTTTTTTCTTTTTTTTTTTTTTTTTAATTTGAAAAATTACAAATATGGAAGTTAAAGCAAGGATTCAAATCTGAAAAATTTAAGCAAAGATTCGCAAAAGCAATCAAGAATGGAATTCAAATCTGACAATTTCAGATCTGAAAAATTAAAGCATAGACTGGTGTAATTAATTAAAGAATTCACAAATCTGAATTCCTGAATCAAGTACACGAGTAACCAATTGTGAAAATCACAGATCTGAATTCTAACACACGATTTTTTTTTTTTTTTTTTTTTTTTTTTTTTCGAACAGAACACACGAAATTAATAAGAATGAAGAAAAGGAGTTGTAGATCCAAATGCAAGAACTAAAAAAAAAGGAAAAGAAGAAAAAGAAAAGGAAAAGGAAAAGGATAAATAAAACCTGATTTGGAGCCTGAGCTCTGATACCAAATGATGTGAACCCACAGGATGAAATCCCCTTTGAACTCACAATCAAATTGAAACCTACCCAAGAAAGCCAAAAATCAAGTCAAGAAGATCTAGACCCGTTGAAATCTTGTTTCAAGAACCTAAATTTGGTTAGAACGCCACAAAGGGTTTGCCTTTGATAAGTTCTTAGTTCAATCAAGAACAAGTAGAGAAAACTAAAAAGGTTTTCTATGAAGAACAAAACTTCATTCACAATCAACTTGTCTAGCATATGTGGCTACAAGTCTTTTTAAAACCTATCCATGAAACCCTAACCCTACTAAAGCCTACATCAATTAAAAGACATGGGCTGAACATCTTCAAGCGCAAAATATCCTAAACTACACTTCTATAGCTAATAAAAGAAGTCCCATTAATAAAACAAATAGGCCTACAACCATAGAAACATAAAAATAGGCCCACATGCCTATACTTAGTGAAATAAAGAGTCTGCAAGAAACCACTAGGCTATGCCTCCCCCATCTGTTGCTTGTATCACATGAATTAAAATTGGTTCTTCTTCTTTCAAGCCCATCTTGAATGTTGGAGTCTTGCTCGATAAATTTGCAAACTCGGCCCAAGTGGATTGCACCAATCCTTGCATTGCTCCTTGATCTTCTTCGCCCTTGACTTTGTGATTGGCCCATCTGGAACTTGTAAGGGATCTTTAAGATTCGGCCTACCATGGGGCCCATCAACTTCACTGCCTTGAATTCTGCACAGAGTCTTCTTGAAGCACATAACTGAAGTGTAGATTCTGAATATAATTGTATTCCTGATTAAAACACAACATTACATAGAAGTAATTTTGTCCAACAGAATGCAGCCAATCACAAACTAACAATTTTGATTCTGGTGGGCTCGGTGTCGATCTTCTCGAGGACGATTGTCACTCTAGAGATTCATCTGGCTCCGTTGATCGGCAAGGAATCGAACGAGTTTACAGTTCTCAATAAATCGTTCAATCAGAATTCTCATGGAAATGCAAGCCTAGTCCTGTGGCCAGTAGTATCATGGAACGCACAATACTAGTCCGCAAATTGAGAATTTGGCTACCCAGTATTGGCCTCGGCTTTCGATACATTGGATCCCTTTTTATCTCCATCAGAACGTCCATAATAGGAGAGTTGAGAGTGGTACGGTTGTGATCTTCGAGCGGCATTTTGTCTCGCTTGGACCTAAATCCCTCTCCCTTATGGTGATCCCTGCGTTCCTCCTTCTGAGAGTCCTTCTTCTTCTTTCGAGGCTCGGACGTTGAGGTGCGGGTTGGCTTGGATCCTAGGAGAGCTCGGAGCGTCTCCTCCCGGTTGATATACTTCTCGGCTTTGCTCATGAAGCCATCGAGATTTTGGGGTGGCTTCCGAGCTATGTCTGCCATGAGGGCCCGTCCTTGTTGATTCCTTGGAAGAGAGCGTCGTAGATGAAATCGTCAGTTGCGTTCTCTACGTCTAGCCTTGCTTGATTGAATCTCATGAAGAAATTCTTTAAAGACTCCTCAGAGCCTTGATGTAACGACATCAAGGACCCAAACGGCTTCCTCCTTACCCTTCCAGCCATGAACTTCATCAGGAACATTTTGCTGAGTTCATTGAAGTTGCTAATTGAATTGAGGGGGGGGGGGGGGGGGGGAGTTTTCTAAACCAATCTTGGGCATTACCCTAGAGGGTTAGAGGAAAAGCTCGACATGCTACTTTCTCCGACGTCCTATGGAGGTCTATGTGAGCGAAATTTTTTTCTAGATGCTCAAGGAGGTCTTCAAGACCTGTGTAGAAGGAAACGTCTGGGACTTTGAACTTCTCAGGTAGGCCAAAACCGGCCACCTCCTCGGTAAAAGGAGATGCGGTCTTCTGCAAAAGATTTTTGACCAGGGAAGCTTTCCCTTTGTCGTTACGTTGGATTGCCGCGGTTAAAACATTGCACCTTTGTTTTAACCGGCTGATCATACCATGCATTGCTCGCTCTGATCCCCAGAAATGGGTTTTCAGTTACCTAGCCTCTCCCTTACTCCTTCGACTCGACTGCTCTCATGTACTTCATCTTTCCGTCGTTCGCCCACATCACTATTAGGAGCCTCTCGATTTTTTGTAGCTGCCCGGGAATGTTCTGGAATATGAGCTTGAAGGATAGCATTCATGTTTGCCAGTAGGTGATGAGTGCCGAATATTATATATTTGGACCCCTTAATTTGCATTTGTTAAACCATTAGTTTTGTTATTTTCTGATGTTTTGTGTAGTTTTGGTGTTTTAGTGTTTCACAGACTGTTGAGAGAAAATTGTGATATTTATGTTGAATTGCAAAGAAGCAGATCTTGCAGCACCATGGAGAAATTTGTCTTGTTTCTGAACGTGTTCTTGCGGCGTCGAAGAGGAAACACAAGTTTTTGAGAGGACCAAACAACCTAGCAGGAGCAAGGGACTTGGAGCTAATTTTGTTTCTTTATTCTTGAAGACACACGTGGATGCGCCATGAGTGTATTATTCTTGGACCTATAGCAGACGAGCGTGAGATATAGATACACATGTTATTATCCAAGGCTTGGTAGCTTGCACAGACGATTCTTTCCAAAAAGAGCCCTTACATATACAGGTCTCACATGATTCTTTCCATAATGAGCAGAGAAGACACGTTGCTTTTGAGCATTGGCAGCAGCTCAACACGTGAACTACCAGCACCGACTTGAAGAATTTATATTCTTCATATTTTGTAAACGTGGACGTGTGAATTGAAGCGCTGTTTGAGTTCTTATTCTCCAGAATTAGGCAGCGAGACACTTGATTTCTTTCCATGCTAAGAGCCGAAATGTACATCTTCCTTTAAAGTAGCGAGACAGCACCGAGAGCCGTTCCAAGCAGCACCAAACACAAGTTCTCTCCAGGAAGTCAGCAGCACCGATTTTCTTTCCTTACTTAGCAGGACGCGGGTTTTAATTTTGGAAAGCTATGCAGCACCGAATCATGCACAAGACATTTCTTTCCATAACCTGCAGCACAAATCACTTGGAGATTAACCAAAGAAGAGAACTGGCGATGTACGTGGATGTGAGAGGCGCAAAACAAGGAAAGATTAACCTTTTGTCTCTCCATATTTTTTTCCATGCACAGCTAGGAAGCTAGCACCGAATCAGTGATGTTCTCCAAAGCTAGCAGCACCGAGTTGCACCTGGAAGCACCAATCAAAAGAGACACGATTCTTTCCTTGTACAAAACACTGAAATAACTTGCGAAAGAAAGAACACATGGATTGGCAGCAAAAGGAAGACCGGCAAACACGTGAAGACAAGAAACACCGAACCAGTTGGATTTCCCTAGGAGGTGCTGAATCCCTGAAGACCTGCAATTTATGTTTTTTCTTCTTTCCATAACAGTAGGACACGTCTTCATCCATGGATTGCACCCACATGTTTTCTTTCCAACCAGGCAGCACGATTTATTTCCAAAAGAAGGAGCAGCTGGCAGCACCAAACTCCTTCCAAGTCTGAACATGACGTGCGGCGCAAAAGGAGGAACGAAGCAGCACTGGCGTGTAATAAATTCTTTCCATGCACACGGGTCTCCAAAGAATCAAGACATGCACGAGCTGATTTATTTCCCAGAAAAGAGCAGCTGAACTTTCCATATCAGACTGAATCCATGAATGCACTTGAAAATCTGGAACACGTCATGCAGCAGACTTGGAGAGCAAATTGTTTTTGGAAAGCTGTAGCCGTTTGTGCATGTGGAGGCGCAAAGGGAAGACTCCTCTGGCAGCACCGAAAATCCTGGGGTTTTGTTTTAGCATTTATTTAGTCTTTCTTTTCTCTTGTAAGTACAAGGGGTAGAGGCGTCCTATTGTAAAATTTTGTTTTTTTTAAACTTAATTTTCTGCTATAAATATCCCATGCTAGGCACAACTTAGAACATCAATTTCTTTCTTCAGAGCATTTGTTTTAGCTCTTGCCTTGTTCTTTTCTTTTGTAAGTTGATATTTCGTTCATGTTTCTTTTAATTTAAGGTTATTTAATTTTCCGTTCTTTCTTCTCTTCTTCATTTTAATTATCGTTTTAATTTATTTACCGTTATTTAGTTTTCATTCTTCCTTCTATTCTTCGTTATTTTAATTTATCGCTTTCTTTTTATTTGAAGTTGTTTAATTATTGTTCTTCTTTGTTTTCTTCATTTTTTTTATTTTTTTATTTTTTTATTGCTTCATGTTTTCATTTCAAGATTGTTTGGTATTTTTAGTCATGAGAGGCTAAAATCTGCAACTAAGGTTGATGATGAAACCTCATCAATGATAACACCTATATTCTTGTCATGATATTCGTAAATTCGATGTTTCTATGTTATATTCAAGTTCTATTTCAATTTATTGAATTATTTATTTAGGTTGAGAATTTTTATTTGAAGTGGATGTTTGTTGTTTTTCAATTGATGGGTACATCGATTGATTTCTTTGAGATTGGGATATCCATTGTGATTTCTCTGACAAACGGATACAATGGATGATTTCTACTCTAAGGGATAATCGTTGTGATTTGTTTGAGTTGGATTCATCAAATGTTTTCACGATTTGTTATTTAAGAACTTGAATTGAATTCATGAATAAAATGCAAGAGTAGGGTGTTTGATTTGATTTGGTGAATTCCGATACCTTAGTTTTTTTCTTCTTTGCGTTATCTACTCATTTTTTTTTTAATTTCTTTGTTCTTAGAAGAAATCCAAAATTGCGGCTCTAGGTTAAAATAAAATTAATTTAAATAGAAATTGATTTCCAGGGAAGTTGTGGATACGATCTCGCACTTACATGTACTATGCTACATACGACTCGTGCGCTTGCGGGTAAAATTTGCACATCAAGTTTTTGGCACCGTTGCCAGGGAAGTTGTTGATTTGTAAGAAAAAAATAAAATTTTGTTTACATTAATTTTGTTTTTCTACTAGATTTTTTTTCTTAATCTTTTTATTTTATTTTTAAAAAAAGGGTTTCTGTTTTGTTTTTCTCTAAGGTTCTGTGGAATTTTGCGAAGTCGATCGAGCGCCTTAACAATCGAGCAACCTTCGAAGTCGCTCGAGCGCACTAACACAGGAGGCACCACTTGGAGAAATTCAGTAGCGGAAATTTTTTGCCAAAAATTATTTTTGGTCCAATCTTATCCCGACCTAGAAAAGGTGTTTAGGAGACAGCGTAGAGCACCTGTTGAGCAGAGAATGACTTCTGAGATGGGAGACAACATGGCAGAAAACCCCAACGTGAATGTGGAGCAGCCTAGGGGAGAGAATGAGCAGCCAATAGCAAAAAATGTGGACTATACTAGATAACTCAGGGATTTATTTGCACCCGTTGCGACAAACTCTTCTTCATGTGTAGTATTGCCACCCACTTCGATCTAAAACCTCATGTCATCCAACTCTTACCCTCATTTCATGGCTTAGACCTTGAAAATCCTTACAACCATGTGAAAAAGTTCAAAGATATATGTGCTACTTTCAAATTTCAAAACTTTTCTGTGGAGTCTGTGCACCGTAGACTTTTTCCCTTCTCACTTCACGATAGAGCCAAGGCATGGCTGGATTCAAACATGCCTGGGTCTATCACATCTTGGGATAACTTCCTAAACAAGTTTTACAACAAATTTTTCCCAATGTCCAAAGTGAACGAATGATAGAAAGGAAATAAGTTCTTTTACTCAGGAGGAGGATGAGAAATTTTTTGAGAGTTGGGAAAGGTTTAAAGATATGTTGATCAAGTGCCCTCTACATGAATACGAGAAGTGGAGACTCGTGCAGTTCTTTTACCAAGGATTGACCCAATCCAGTCGCAGCATGATCGAGTTAATGAATGGAGGCGCATTTTTGAGTTTGACTGGGAAAGAAGCATATCGGACCTTAGATTTGTTGTCCAACAACTCCCAGCAGTTGGATTTTTCAAGCTGTCAGGATAAATCTGCTCGCATCCAAACGAAGGGAGGCATCTATGAGGTGAAGGAAGATATTGAGTTAAAGATGAAGTTAGATGCCCTCACTAAGAAGGTCGATGCTCTCATCATAGGAAAATCCATCAATGTTGCAAACCCATTCCACGTGGATTGTTGTTCCATCTGTGCTAGTCCCATTCACTCAGCACAAACTTGTCCTTCTTTGCCAACCTTTGTCGAGTCATCAATAGAACAAGTCAATGCTTTCAATGACTTTAGGAAGCAATCCAATGGACCCTTCTCTGAGACTTACAATCCTGGGTGGCAAAACCATCCTAATTTTTCGTGAAAGCAGAAGCAACAAGTGAATCAAAGGGGGGCCCTTCATGAAGCCCATAATCAATACCCCGTCGGATTTCATCAACCGATTCATCATCAAGGTCGCCAAGCGCCGCCAGCACCAGAATACCAAGCACCTACTCAAGCCCCAACCTCTTCTTCACAGTCCACACTAGAGGACTCTCTCAAGGCCTTCATGTAGCTTACAAGCCAAACAATTAATGAAGTGAAGAATGCCACCTTGGTGAACAATCAATCTATTGGTGAAGTGAAGAATGCCACTGATGTGAGTTTAAAAGAGTACCCGCAAGTGCACGAATCGTTTGCAATATAGTGTGTGCAAGTGTGAGGTCGAATCCACAGGGAAATTGTCAAAAGTTAGTGTTTTGCTTAATCAACCTTATTCTAACCTAGTTCCAAGAGTTTGTGGGTTAAACATGCACCAAAAATGCTAAGTTAAAGAGGAAGAAATGAAATATGTAAAAAGGGACTAAGGCTAAGGAATTCACCAAACCAAATCCAACAACTCACACTCTTGGTTTCCACTTGAACACCCAAAGAACATTAAGCTTAGGGTGTCATTCAGGTTTCTCAACCATAAACCTTAGAACCATTAAATGAATTCAAGTCAAAGATAAATCACAAAGAGTACCCATTTGAAATCAAATCATCCATTGTATCCATTCAAAGAATAAATCACAATGGATATCATCTTTCAAACCGATAAAACAATGTATCCATCGGTTGAAACACATCAAATTTCCTATTTCTACCACCAACCACATTCATTGCAAAAGATAAAGCATTAAATGAATGGAACTTGAACAACATAATGATATAACATTAAATGTACAAGTAGTACCACAAGAGTGTGAGTGTCATCAATGGAGAGGTTTCATCCTCAACCTTAGTTGAGAGTTCTAGCCTCCCATGACTAAGAACACCACAAAAACTTGAAGAACAAACATGAAAATAGAAGAAAAGCTTTACAAAGACAAATGTCTAAAGAAAAGAGCTACTGAAATAAACTACAAAATGCACGAAATTAAACCTAGCTACTGTTCTCTGAAATTCCCCCTCAACAAGGAGGCATGGCTATGGCTTTATAGAAGGAAATTAGGGTTAGAAACCCATGTAAAATGACTCATTTACCCTCTCTAGGGTTCCTCTCTTGCTAGAGACAACCAAGGTCACAAAACCAGCGTGTTCTCCTGCGAAAATCAGAGGGAGAAATGCTTTTTGTCATGGAGAAGCCCCTGATTGGGTGTTCTGGTATGCGTCTGCAAAAGTTAGTTCTGGGAAATTTTGATCGATCAACTTCGGGCAAAATTTCGATTGATCGACTTTCAAGTTCGATTGATCAACTTTTCAGGACTTCCAAATTTCCAAGCATTTCCTCATGAAATTTGCCATTCCTCTCTTATTGACCTACAAAACACAAAAACACAAAAACTAACAAAAACATCAGAAAACAACAAGGCCAAAGGTCTAACTAATGCAAATCAAGGGGTCCAAATACACAATATTTGGCACTCATCAAATACCCCCAAACTTACATTTTGCTAGTCCCTTAGCAAAACAAAATGAAAAACAAAATTAAAGCATGAAACATAAATCCTTTTTCGTGGGAGAAACAATTACATTTAGCATATGCAACAAGCCTTTTAAACCCCTAGGACTCCCTAGTGGACGAGTGAAGTCTCGTGAGGGTTTGCCAGAAATGATACTCACAAACATTGAAATGCTGGCATTATCAATTGAGCAAAAATCCACATTCAAACACATGGTTCACACATCTTGAGCATGTTTAACAAAATGAATATCACATCATCATGTTATCAAAAATCAATCGACTCATAGTTGGAAAATTGAGACAGCACATGTTCAAAAGTGTAAGGTGATAATAACATAGAATCATGAGGTTTTAATTTTTCTCAAAGCATGTGTATCCAAAAATTCACAAGAGTTTCCTCAGATGAATATAACCAAGGCTTAAATGGGCAATTACTTTTATTCATTAGTTTTGTGTCGGCTGTGCAATGCTTGACTCCCTTAAGCTTTCTAATTTACCCATGTAATGAGTGTTGGGCCAGTGACTCCCAAACCAGATGGTTTTAGGGCACTAGATGTAAAAACATCCCTAGGGGCTTAATTACTCAAGTCAAAAAGGCTACGAAGTCAAACTAGCCAAACAAACAACCAACTTGAATTTCTCATCTTTTTATGCGAACACCCAATGCTTAGTGAGGCAAGGGGCCCAGTTACTCAATGAGAACTCAAATTGGTGATATTATTCTAAGCCAAATTCTCTTTATTTGTTTTTTTTTTTTTTGAATAATAAGCCAAGGTTTCATCAACAAGTCTCAAGACACCCATTCTCAAATCAAATTTCATGCCTCACAGATCCTATGCTAAAGTGCTTGTGATAAATGATTTAAACATGTCAAGTCTCTCTAATCCAACAGATGAGTCAAAAGATTTCAGATTTTAATGACATGCAAAATTCAACATGTTAGACAAACCAATGAAATGCAAACCATAGTAAAATGCAACCATGCTCAACTAACAATAAGGTTTTTTTTTTTTTTTTTTTGAGCAAACAAAACAAAATATCAAACAAAAACAATCAATGATAACAGACAGAAAGGTCTACCCACCCCTAAACTAAAAGAACACATTGTCCCCAATGTGACTAGAGATACAATACCGAAATGGTGATGCAAGTTTGGCACACTGCAAGAGAATGCTCCCCCAAACTTGAATGGCAGACTCTGTCCTGAAAATCAAAACTAAAACAAAAGAAACAAGATCAAATGATAAGGAAAAATAATGAGGGTTGCCTCCCACAAGCGCTAAGTTTTCTGTCTTTAGCCAGACTCTCTATCCTGACGACAATCACTCCGAGTAACTCGGATCCTCCAAAAGGATCGTCTCAACCTCTGGGCTCTGTAACTCCAAGAATGGCTTCAGTCTTTGTCCGTTCACCTTGAAAGTATTGCCATTCTTTGGATCCTCAATCTCAATGGCCCCATGAGAAAATACTGAACGAACAATGAATGGGCCTGTCCATCGAGATCGGAGCTTCCCTGGAAACAGATGCAGACGTGAATTGTAAAGAAGGACTTTTTGACCAGGTTCAAAAGATCATCTCAATATGTTCTGGTCATGAACCTTTTTCATCCGTGCTTTGTACAACCTAGCACAATCATAAGCATCGCTCCTCAGCTCTTCCAATTCATTGAGTTGAAGCTTCCTCAGTGAGCCAGCCTTTGTGAGATCGAAATTCAGTTGCTTAATGGCCCAGTAGGCTCTATGTGCTCCAACTCCATGGCAGATGACATGCTTTTCCGTATACAATACGGTAGGGTGACATGCCAATCGGGGTCTTGAAGGCTGTCCGGTACGCCCATAATGCATCGTTCAAACGAAGAGACCAATCTTTCCTTGAGGGGTTCACCATCTTCTCCAAAATCCTCTTGATCTCTCTGTTTGAAACCTCCACTTGACCGCTCGTCTGAGGGTGATAGGGAGTGGCAACCTTGTGCGTGATGCAATACTTCTTCATCAGTTGCTCGAAGACCCGGTTGCAGAAATGCTTTCCACCATCACTAATAATTGCTCGAGGAGTACCAAAACGAGCAAATATAGTGTCTTTTAAAAACTAAACCACAACTCTGTGGTCATTGGTCTTGCAGGCAACCACCTCCACCCATTTGGACACGTAGTCCACTGCAACCAGAATGTACAGATAGCCGAAGGAGAGTGGGAAAGGTCCCATGAAATCGATGCCCCACACATCAAAGATCTCGACAATAAGAATGGGGTTGAGGGGCATCATATTTTGGCGTGAAATACTCCCTAGCTTCTGACAGCGCTCACATGAAACACAATGAGTGTGAGCGTCTTGAAAGATGGTTGGCCAATAAAATCCGCACTGCAAAATCTTTGCAGCGGTCTTCTTTGCGCTGAAGTGGCCTCCACAAGCATGATCGTGACAAAAGGAGATGACACTAGATTGGTCGGGCTCGGGGACACATCTCCTAATGATATGATCGGGACAATACTTGAACAGATAAGGATCGTCCCAGAAAAAAATTCTTCACCATGGCCATGAATTTGGACTTATCTTGCCGCCCCCAATGCAGAGGCATTTGACCGGTGACAAGATAGTTTACTATGTCAACAAACCACGGTGAATGAGTATGAGCAATATGCATCAATTGCTCATCAGGGAAGGTCTCAGAGATGGGGGTGGCCTCCTCAGTAAAATCTACAGTATTCCACGAGAGATGGTCGGCCACCACATTTTTCGGAACCTTTCTTGTCCCGAATCTCAATGTCGAACTCTTGTAAAAGCAAAATCCACCGAATGATGCGAGATTTAGCATCCTTTTTGGAGAAAAGATACTTCAATGCTGCGTGATCCGAGTAGATGATGACTTTTGATCCCAACAAGTAGGATAGAAACTTATCCAAAGCAAAAATGACTGCCAGCAGCTCCTTCTCAGTGGTCGAATAATTTAGCTGGGCATCGTTCAGAGTCTGACTCGCATAGTAGATGACATGGGGGAGTTTATCAATGCACTACCCCAAAACAGCTCCAATCGCGTAGTCTGACGCGTCACACATGATTTCAAAAGGTGTGCCCCAGCTGGGGGGCCGAATGATAGGTGTGGACGTCAAAATCTTCTTCAAGGCCCCAAATGCCTTCTTGTAGTCCTCATCAAAAATAAATGGGACCTCCTTTACCAACAACTTGCACAATGGCCGGGCGATTTTGCTGAAGTTCTGGATGAATCGCCTATAAAATCCTGCATGGCCCAGAAAAGAGCGAACCTCTTTCACCGTACGTGGGGGTGGAAGGTTGGATATCAGACCCACCTTTGCCTTGTCAACCTCTATCCCCCGATGAGAAATAACGTGCCCAAGTACAATCCCTTGCTTCACCATAAAGTTGCACTTCTCCCAATTGTGCACTAGGTTCTTCTTTTTGCACCTCACTAAGACCAGAGTGAGGTGGTGCAAACACTACTCAAAAGTTGAACCGAAGACCGAGAAGTCGTCCATGAATATCTAAAGAAAATGCTCCACCATGTTAGAAAAGATGTTGATCATGCACCGCTGAAAGGTAGCGGGTGCATTGCATAACCCAAAAGGCATGCGTCGGTAGGCGAACGTCCCAAACAGACAAGTGAAGGTTGTCTTCTCTTGGTCTTCAGGGTCCACGGGGACCTGGTTATATCCGGAATAACCATCCAAAAAATAGTAGTACTCGTGCCCAGCCAACCGCTCCACCATCTGATCAATGAAAGGAAGAGGAAAGTGATCCTTCCTGGTGGCATTGTTCAATTTGCGGTAGTCGATGCAGACTCTCCATCCTAACTGAACTCGGGTCGATACCAACTCGCCCTCCTTGTTCTGCACGACCGTTACTCTAGTTCGCTTGGGCACGACATGAATAGGGCTCACCCATTTGCTGTCAGAAATTGGATAGATGATCCCTGCATCCAATAACTTGATTACTTCTCCCCTCACAACTTCTTGCATGGATGGGTTGAGCCTTCTTTGTGGCTCCCTCGATGGTTTGGCATCTTCCTCCAAGTGTATCCTGTGCATCACCACCGAGGGGCTGATTCCCTTAATGTCGTCAATGGTCCAGCCTATAGCTTCCTTGTGCTTTCTTAAGACGTCTAACAACCTCTCCTCCTGAGCAGCATGAAGATCTGAAGCTATGATCACAGGCAAAGTCTCAGCTGGACCGAGGAACTTATACTTGAGATTGTCCGGTAGGGGCTTAAGTTCCTTCTTTGGAGGCTCAGGTACTGCTGCCTCCTCTTTCTCATTGCTCTCCAGAAAGCAAACTCCAAAATGGTATTGGCTTGCTCAAGTAACATGTCCAAGTCCAAATCCTCTCCGAACTGAGCAAAGCATGCCTCCAGGGGGTCTTCAGTGCTTGATTCCTCAATAACTTCCTCTATGATCTCCTCAATCAAGCAGGCACTTCCGATCTCATTGCATTCCCTCGGCTTCTTGCTGATGTCAAAGATGTTCAGCTCCACTGTCATATTGCCAAAGGAGATCTTCATTACCCCCGTCCTACAGTTGATCAGGGCGTTAGCCGTAGCTAAGAATGGTCTCCCGAGAATCACCTGTATTTGAACTCCAACGTTCTGTACCGGCTCTGTATCTAGCATTATAAAATCTACGGGGAAGTAAAACTTGTTGACCTTGATCAAAACATCCTCCACAATTCCCTGTGGTATCTTGACTGATCTGTCAGCCAACTGCAGTGTCATGGAGGTGGGCTTCAATTCTCCTAATCCTAATTGCAGGTAAACTGAATAGGGTAGGAAATTGACACTGGCTCCAAGGTCAAGCAGAGCCTTCTCAATGTGGCTGACTCCTATCGTGCAAGAGATAGTAGGACATCCAGCGTCCTTGTACTTGATAGGCAGCCTACATTGGAGGATTGAGCTGACTTGCTCGGTCAAACAAACTTTTTTCGGGACATTGGTTTTTCGCTTGATGGTGATCAAGTCCTTCAAGAACTTGGCGTAAGACGGAACTTGCTGGATGGCATCCAAGAATGGGATGTTGATCTGCACTTGTTTGAATACCTCCAGAATGTCCTCAAACTTTCCTCCTTTCTTGGGTGCTAGCAATCTGTCAGGGTATGGCTCCTTAGGTACAAAAGACCTAGGAGGATTCTCAATAGTGGGAATGGCGGTAGATGGCTCCGCATCTTTCTCCTCTGTGCTCCCGCTTCCTTGTCCTTCTTGTGCAGCAGGGTTCTCTTCAGGAAGAACCATTTGGTTATCCACTTGTCTCCCTGACCTAAGTGTGACAACGGCTTGCACATGCTCCTGCCCATGTACTACATTTGATGAACTTCCCTAATGGAACTGCAACTTTGGATTCGGCACAGGCTAAATAGGGAGCTTTCCCTTCTCTCTCTCCCCTAGGTGACTAGCAATTTGCCCAATCTGGGTCTCCATCTTGGCAATAGCTTGAGTGTTCACCATGGTAGCATTCTTCACATCATTGATGGATTGCCCTGTAAGCTGTATGAAGGCCTTGACGGTGTCTTCCAGAGTGGATTGTGGAGAAGAGGCAGGGGCTTGAGTAGGGGCTTGATATGATGGTGCTGGCTGGGTAGGATGGCTTTGATAGTGAACCGGTTGATGAAATCCAGGGGGGTATTGAGTTTGGTGAGGAACCCCCCTTTGAGTCATCGGTTGGTTCTGCTTCCACGAAAAGTTAGGGTGGTTGCACCACCCAAGATTGTAAGTCTTAGAAAAGGGTCCATTGGATTGCCTCCTAAAGTCGTTGAAAGCGTTCACTTGCTCCATTGGTGACTTGACAAAAGCCGACAAGGATGGGCAAGTCTGTGCTAAGTGCATGGGACTAGCACAGATGTAACAATAATCAACGTGGAATGGGTTGGCAGTGCTGATGGACTTGCTTACGACTAGAGCTTCGACCTTCTTTGTGAGAGCATCTATCTTCATCTTCAACTCAACATCTTCTTTCACCTCATAGATGCCTCCCTTCTTTTGGATGCGAGCAGCTTTATCTCGACAGCTTGAAAAATCCCACTGCTGGGAATTGTCGGACAACTGATCTAAGGTCCTATACGCCTCCTTTCCCGTCAAACTCAGAAATGCGCCTCCATTCATTGACTCGATCATGCTACGGTTGGATTGAGTCAATCCTTGGTAGAAAAATTGCACGAGTCTCCACTTCTCGTATCCATGTGGAGGGCACTTAATCAACATATCTTGAAATCTCTCCCAACTCTCAGAAAATTTCTCATCTTCTTCTTGAGTAAATGAGCTTATTTCCTTCCTACACTTATTGACTTTGGACATAGGGAAGAATTTGTTGTAGAACTTGTTCAGCAAGTTCTCCCAAGAAGTGATGGAACCAGACATGTTTGAATCCAACCATGCCTTGGCTCTATCATGGAGTGAGAAAGGAAATAGCCTAAGATGCATAGACTCTTCAGAAAAAATTTTAAATTTGAAGATGGCACAGATGTCTTTGAATTTCTTCACATGGCGATAAGGATTTTCGAGGTCCAAGCCATGGAATGCGGGTAGGAGTTGGATGAAATGGGACTTAAGGTCAAAGTGAGTGGCATTGGTTGGGGGTAACACTATACATGAAGGAGAATTTGTTGCAACGGGTGCAAACAAATCCCTAAGTGTCCTAGTATGATCAACGTTTTCTCCCCGATTCCTCTCATTCTCACCCGCTTGCATGTTATCTCCCATCTCAACATAATTTCTAAGCCTTCTCCTAAGAGTTTTTTCAATCTCGGGATCTAAAGATGTCAAGTCTAGATTCAAAGATCTTCTACCAAGCATACACCAACATTCAAACAATTATTTAACCAAAAAGACAAACAAAATAAATAAAGAGAAGAAATTGCAAATGGGGAACAAAATTCTCCAAGGTACAATCTAGGTTAGTTCCCAGGTAGGTGAGGGGGGTCACACCGGGCACACTTAAATCCCAAGACCTTTCCTTGCCAGAATTCACATTGACATTGCCCTTAGATAGCTAAGTAGACCCACACTAGCAATTTTTTTTTGAAGATTAAAAGAAAAATAGCACAAACAAATTAAGAAAAATAAAGACTAACACAAATGCATATAATGACACAAAGGTAGCAACAAGGGCAAAAATTAAAACTTACAAGATTGGACCAAAAAATGTTTTGGCAAAAATTTCTGCTACTGAACTTATCCAAGAGCTGCCTCCTATGTTAAAGTCGATCGATCAGATGTACTGGTCGATCGATCGATTGTTGATCGATCGAATCCTTGGTCGATCGATTGAATCTTCGAAACTTTGCAAGACCAGGAACAGAAACAGAAACAGAACAGAAATTCTTTTTTTTTTTTTTAACACAAATCAAAAACTAATAGACAGTAATATGAAGCGTAAAGCGTACATAATATTTTTAATTAAACTAAAATAAACGAAAAGAAATCAAGCAAACAGTAAAATAATGTAAAACAGAAACAAAATATGAACAAAATAGACTAGAGAAAAGAAATACTTGCCTGGTTTCGAGCAACTGCTGTGTGCAAAAAATTCACTCGATCAAAGTTTAGTTCGATCAATCGAAAGTCGATCGATCGATTTATGAGTCGATCGATCGACTTTACAGGGCACTCAGAAAGCTGTAGCAACTGCAGAAACAAATTCGGGAGAAACAAAAGAGAAACTTAGAACACAGAACATAAGCTAAACAACAGAAAAATGAAACAAAAATCTATCTAACTAGTAGAAAAACAAAATCAATCAAATAAAAACAATTTTTGAACCGATTTCCCCGGCAACGGCGCCAAAAACTTGATGTGACTTTAAAAGAGTACTCGCAAGCGCACGAATCGTTTGCAATATAATGTGTGCAAGTGCGAGGTCGAATCCACAGGGAAATTGTCAAAAGTTAGTGTTTTGCTTAATCAACCTTATTCTAACCTAGTTCCAAGAGTTTGTGGGTTAAACATGCACCAAAAATGCTAAGTTAAAGAGGAAGAAATGAAATATGTAAAAAGGGACTAAGGCTAAGGAATTCACCAAACCAAATCCAACAACTCACACTCTTGGTTTCCACTTGAACACCCAAAGAACATTAAGCTTAGGGTGTCATTCAAGTTTCTCAACCATAAACCTTAGAACCATTAAATGAATCCATCTCAAAGATAAATTACAAAGAGTACCCATTTGAAATCAAATCATTCATTGTATCCATTCAAAGAATAAATCACAATGGATATCATTTTTCAAACCGATAAAACAATGTATCCATCGGTTGAAACACATCAAAATGTCCTATTTATACCATCAACAACATTCATTGCAAAAGATAAAGCATTAAATGAATGGAACTTGAACAACATAATGATATAACATTAAATGTGCAAGTAGTACCACAAGAGTGTGAGTGTCATCAATGGAGAGGTTTCATCCTCAACCTTAGTTGAGAGTTCTAGCCTCCCATGACTAAGAACACCACAAAAACTTGAAGAACAAACATGAAAATAGAAGAAAAGCTTTACAAAGACAAATGTCTAAAAAAAAGAGCTACTGAAATAAACTACAAAATGCACAAAATTAAACCTAGCTACTGTTCTCTGAAATTCCCCCTCAACAAGGAGGCATGGCTATGGCTTTATAGAAGGAAATCAGGGTTAGAAACCCATGTAAAATGACTCCTCTACCCTCTCTAGGGTTCCTCTCTTGCTAGAGACAACCAAGGTCACGAAACCAGCGTGTTCTCCTATGAAAATCAGAGAGAGAGAGAAATGCTTTTTGTCACGGAGAAGCCCCTGATTGGGTGTTCTGGTGCGCGTTTGCAAAAGTCAGTTCTGGGAAATTTTGATCGATCGACTTCGAGCAAAATTTCGATCGATCGATCAACTTTTAAGTTCGATTGATCGACTTTTCAGGACTTCCAAATTTTCAAGCATTTCCTCATGAAATTTGTCATTCCTCTCTTATTGACCTACAAAATATAAAAACACAAAAACTAACCAAAACATTAGAAAACAACAAGGCCAAAGGTCTAACTAATGCAAATCAAGGGGTCCAAATACACAATATTTGGCACTCATCAGCCACCATGGTGAACACCCAAGCGATTGCCAAGATGGAGGTTCAAATTGGTCAAATCACAAATCACTTGTGCGAGAGAGAAAAAGGAAAGCTCCCCAGCCAGCCCGTGCTAAACCCGAAGGTGTAGTTCCATGGGGGAAGTTCATCAAATGCTGTGCAAGGGCAGAAGGATGTGCAAGCCATTGTCTCACTGAGGTCTAGGAGACAAGTGGACAACCAAGTGGTTTTTCCTGAAGAGAGCCCTATTGCACAAAAAGAGCAAGGAAGTGGTAGCACAAAGGAGAGAGATGCGAAGCCATCTATAGCCACTGTTGAGATTCCTCCTAGGTCGTTTATACCTAAGGTGCCTTACCCTGACAGATTGCTTGTGCCCAAGAAAGGAGGGAAGTTCGAGGACATTCTGGGGGTATTCAAGCAAGTGCAGATCAACATCCCCTTTTTGGATGCCATCCAGCAGGTGTCGTCTTATGCCAAGTTCTTGAAGCACTTGATTACTGTCAAGAGGAAAACTAATGTCCCGAAGAAGGTTTGTTTAACCAAGCACGTCAGTTTGATCCTTTAATGGAAACTGGCCATCAAGCACAAGGACCTTGGATGTCCGACCATCTCTTGCATGATAGGAGTTAGCCAAATAGAGAAGGCTCTGCTAGATCTTGGAGCAAGTGTCAATCTCCTACCTTATTCAGTTTACCTGTAATTGGGGTTGGGAGAATTGAAGCCTACCTCTATGACTCTTCAATTGGCTGATAGGTCAGTGAAGGTACCGCGGGGAATCATTAAGGACGTCTTGGTTTAGGTTGATAAATTCTATTTCCCCATAGATTTTATAATGCCAGACACAGAGCCAGTCCGGGATATGAAGGGATTCAAATAACGCCATCATCAATTGTAGAACAGGGGCCATGAAGATCTCTTTTGGCAACATGACAATGGAGCTGAACATCTTCGATATCAGCAAACAACCATTAGAGACTACTGAGATTGGAAGTTCATGCTTGATTGAGGAGATCATTAAAGATACTATTGATGGAACAAGCATTGAGGACCCATTGGAGGCATGCTTTGCTCAATTTGGAGAAGATCTGGACTTGGACAAGCTACTTGAGCGAGCAGATGCTATGTTAGAAATTGCTCCTCTAGAGAACAGCAAGGAAGAGGAGGTAGAATTTTCCGAGCCCCCCAAGAAGGAACTTAAGCCCTTGCCTGACAATCTTAAGTATAAGATCCTATAGGCCCAGCCGAATCTTTGCCAGTGATTATAGCCTCAAACTTAGTTGATACTCAATAAGAGAAATTATTGGATGTTTTAAAAGAGCAGAAGGAGGCTATTGGCTGGACCATTGAAGATATCCAAGGAATCAGCCCTTCGGTGGTTATGCACAAGATACACTTGGAGGAGATGCCAAACCATCGAGGGAGCCATAAAGAAGGCTCAACCCAGCTATGCAAGAAGTTGTAAGGGCTGAAGTGATCAAGTTATTGGATGCAGGCATCATATATCCAATTTCTGTTAGCAATTGGGTGAGCCCAATTCATGTTGTGCCAAAGCGGGCTGGATTGACAGTAGTGGAGAACAAGGACGGCGAGTTGGTGCCAACCCGTATTCAATCAGGATGCAAGTTAAACGTCGCCACCATGAAGGATCATTTCCCCCTTCCTTTTATTGGTCAAATGGTGGAACGCTTGGCGGGGCATGCTTATTATTGTTTCTTGGATGGATATTCTGGATACAACCCTGTCCCTGTGGACCCGAAAGATCAGGAGAAGATGACTTTCACCTACCCTTTTGGCACGTTCACCTATCGTCGCATGCCCTTTGGGTTATGCAATGCACCCGCTACTTTTCAGCGGTGCATGGTCAACATCTTTTCCAATATGGTAGAACATTTTCTAGATATCTTCGTGGATGACTTCTCCGTCTACAGTTCATCTTTTGAGGAATGTCTGCACTGCCTCACGTTGGTCTTAGTACGATGCAAAGAGAAGAACCTAGTGTTGAATTGGGAGAAATGCTATTTTATGGTAAAGCAAGGGATTGTGCTTGGCCACGCCATTTCTCATCATGGGATCGAGGTTGATAAAGAAAAGATAGATCTGATCTCCAACTTCCACCTCCATGTACGGTCAAAGATGTTCGTTCCTTCTTTGGCCATGCAAGATTCTATAGGCGATTTATCTAGGATTTCGGCAAAATCGCCAGGCCTCTATGCAAATTGTTGGTAAAGGAGACCCTGTTTATATTTGATGAGGATTGTAAGAAGCCATTTGGGGCTCTCAAAAGATTTTGACGTCCACCCATCATCAAGCCACCCAACTGGGGTGCACCATTTGAGATCATGTACGATGCTTTAGACTATGCAGTGGGAGCTGTTTTGGGGTAGCGTATAGACAAACTCCCCTATATCATCTATTATGCAAGCCGGACTCTTAATGACGTACAACTAAACTATTCTACCATTGAGAAGGAGTTGCTGGTAGTCGTGTTTGCTTTGGATAAGTTTCAATCTTACCTGCTGGGTTCTAAAGTCATTGTCTACTCGGATCATGCAGCCTTGAGGTATCTTTTCTCCCAAAAAGATGCCAAATCTCGTCTCATCCAGTGGATATTACTACTGCAAGAGTTCGACATCGAGATTCAGGATAAGAAGGGTTTTGAAAATGTGGTAGCCGATCATTTGTCTAGATTGACTATAGATTTTACTGAGGAGGCCACCCCCATCTCTGAAACCTTCCTTGATGAGCAATTGATGCACATTGTTCATACCTCTTCACCATGGTTTGCCGATATAGTAAACTATCTTGTCACTAGCCACATGCCTTTACATTGGGGACGACAAGATAAGTCCAAGTTTATGGCCATTGTGAAATATTTTTTCTGGGACGATCCTTACCTTTTTAAGTATTGTCCTGATCAGATCAGTAGGAGATGTATCCCTGAGATTGACCAATCTAATGCCATCTCCTTTTGCCATGATCATGTTTGTGGAGGCCACTTTAGTGCAAAGAAGACCGCTGCAAAGATTTTGTAGTGTGAATTTTATTGGCCTACCTTGTTCCGTGACTCTCACACCTACTGTACCTCTTATGAGTGCTGCCAGAAGCTAGGGAGTATTTCTAGAAGGAATATGATGTCTCTCAACCCCATTCTGATTGTTGAGATTTTTTATGTGTAGGGCATTGATTTTATGGGACCGTTCCCAAACTCCTTTGGCTATCTTTATATCCCTGCTGCTATGGACTATGTGTCCAAATGGGTTGAAGCTGTTGCATGCAAGACCAACGACCATAGAACAGTTTCTGAAGGACAATATCTTTGCTCGTTTTGGTACTCCCCGAGCAATCATAAGTGATGGAGGTAAGCATTTTTGCAACAAGATATTTGAGCAGTTGATGAAGAAATATTTCATCACACACAAGGTTACAACCCCATATCACCCTCAAACTAGTGGACAAGCGGAGGTATGTAACCGGGAGATCAAAATAATTTTGGAAAAGAAAGTAAATCCTTCACGTAAAGATTGGTCTCTGCGCTTGAATGATGCACTATGGGAATACCGCACAACCTTCAAAACCCTGATTGGCATGTCCCCATATCGGCTTATCTATTGCAAGGCTTGTCATCTTCTGGTGGAGCTGGAGCATCGAGCTTATTGGGCCATCAAGCAGCTGAACTTCGATCTCACAAAGGCTGACTCACAGAGGAAGCTCCAACTTAATGAATTGAGGGAATTGAGGAATGATGCTTATGATTGTGCGAGGTCATACAAGGAACGAATGAAGAGGGCCCATGACCAAAATATTCTAAGACGATCTTTTGAGCCTGGTCAGAAAGTCCTTCTCTACAATTCACGGTTGCATCTCTTCCCAGGTAAACTCAGATCTCGCTGGACGGGTCCATTTATTGTTCGCTTAGTTTTTCCTTATGGGACCATTGAGATCGAGGACCCTAAGAATGGTATGACTTTCAAGGTCAATGGACAAAGGCTGAAACCATTCTTGGAGTTGAAGAGTTCGGAGATTGAGACAGCTCCTTTGGAGGACCCGAGCTATTTAGAGTAATTGGTGTCTCCAGAGGAAAGTCTGGCTGAAGACTTAAAACTTAGCGCTTGTGGGAGGCAACCCTCATTATTTTCCTTGTCACTTGATTGTTGGTTTTGTTTTTGTTGTGTTTTTTAGGATAAGTATTTGCCATTCAAGTTTGGGGGAGCATTCTGCTACGTTACACTCTACTTGTGTCACCCAATTCGTATTGTTTTTCGGGTCACATTGGGAACAATGTGTCATTTTAGTTTGGGGGGTGGGGTAGACATTTATGTTTCTGTTTGTTATTTTGTTGTTTTGTTGCTTTTGTGTAAATTTAATATATATATATATATATATATATTTGATAGTGTGGTCTTACGACGCTATCCAAGTGTCTAGGCAAGTTCTGGGGACTTAAGTGGTCCTTGTGACCCTCCTCACTTTCTTGGGAACAAACTGGATCTTTGGAGAATTATGTTTACCTTATTCAAAAAAAAAATTGTTATGTTGAATTGAGCGTGATTACATCTTACTATGGTTTGCATATCATTGGTTTGCTTAACATCCTGAACGTTGCATATAGTTAGTTTTTGTGTTGGCT
The DNA here is from genome assembly GCA_028654335.1 of Alnus rubra. Taxonomy (NCBI): domain Eukaryota; kingdom Viridiplantae; phylum Streptophyta; class Magnoliopsida; order Fagales; family Betulaceae; genus Alnus; species Alnus rubra. The sequence goes on along the minus strand of JAJPGS010000712.1, from coordinate 1,329,651 downwards.
ACATTCTGTTGGACAAAATCACTTCTATGTAATGTTGCTGCTTTCACAGGGATGCTGTTTTATTCAGAATCTACACTTCAATTATGAGCTTCAAGAAGACTCTCTGTAGAATTCAAATCAGTCAGTTCAGTTCCCTTGCATTTGTCCAGACGACGTGGTATTCCGTCCGGACGCTCATCAGTCAGCAAAATCCGTCCGGACGACAAGAACTTTCCGTCCGGACGCCCATCAGTGTCTAGAAGCTTCGAACAATTCAAGTTTGCATCCATCCGGACGTAATGGAAAATCGTCCAGATGCTCTTCTGAGCTTGAGAAGATTCCAGTGTTCCAGTGAAACCGTCCGGACGACTTGGCTATACCGTCCGGACGCCATTCAGTGTTTGACAAGCATTAGGGTTTCTACCTCAAGACACAATTATGGGAAGACGACTGAAACCGTCCGGACGATGTGTGATCCCGTCCGGACGATGTCCTCCATAAGGTAAGTCGTGCACACAAAGTTCAACCATTCGGACGTCAGTCTTCATGGTCCGGACGATCAAGCATCATATATGGAAATTGTGTGCACCAGTTCAACCGTCTAGACATCAGCCTTCAGGGTCCGGATGCTTAAAGCCTTATTACAGAAATTATGTGCAGCCAAAGTGCAATCGTCTAGACACTAGGGCAACACCGTCCGGACGCAGCCTTGTTATGGAAGCTTTTAATGCTATTTTGGAAAGGTGGTTGCAGTTGACCGTTTGGATGCTCAGTCAAGCCGTCCAGACACCCTCCAGTATTTTGGTCATAACTTTTTACTAAAATATCGGATTAGGATGAAATTGGAGTCGTTAGAAAGATAACAAAAAATTATGTAAATTGATGGTACAAACAGCCATTAGAATCGTCTGGAAGGTCCCCGTCCAGACGGAAACATCAATCGTCTAGACGGCCCTGCAGAATTTTCTAGAATTACTTTTCGGACACGGAAACAGTAGCCCGTCCGAACGGCCAAGGCTACCGTCCGGATGCGAGTGCCAGAGACTCTGATTCTAACCTGTTTTAGGTCTTCTAAAGCCTATAAATAAGAGGTCAAGGCATGCATTCGACAAAGAATTCGGTGGTGAATTCCTTATAGCTTAGAGAGGGTGTTTATGGAGATATTGAAGATCTGCTAGCTCTCTAGCTTCTGCCAGTGTGTGATTTGATCAGCTGTGAAGTCTATCTTAGGGGTTAGCCCTAAGGTAAAAGATTCTATTGAAGACCCCTTCAGGTAGGAGACTTGGTTGGGAGGCGTTCGTGTTGGGTTATACGTTAGAGTTCAAGGTACGACCACTGGATCAGGGGTATGTGAGTGCTACTACTTTGTAACTAGCTTTGTCTTCTGAATAGTAGATCCTGGGTTTGGCTGCCCCAGAGTGGCTTTTCTCTTAATTGAGTTTCCACTTCGTCAACAAAATATTTGTTTCCTTTAATTTTCACATTTAATATTTTGTTGCACACTGTTCACACACACTTGTATAAATTAGAAGTCTCTTTATTTTTCAATTGGTATCAGAACGGGTACACTCTATTAGGGATTTATTTCCTGAGTGTAATCCTCATCTTTTTGTGACTTCTATTTTTTGATTACACATTTTATCATGAATTCTCCTCAGTTCTCTAATGAGGATCCTAATATTAAGCTCTTTAAGGTTTTTAATAAATTGAAGAATGCTCAACATTTTAAAGTTTCTCATAAAGAGCTTAAAAAGGTGAAGCAAGAAAAAGAGTCTTTGATTGTTCAATTATCTAAATCACATGCTTTGATTGACTCTTTGAAATCAGAGAATACCATGCTATTTGACGTTATTGATACACTTGAGAATAAATTAAAAGAATCTGAATATCTCTTGAAAAAAATTCTTGAGTGATAATTTGAAAAGCATGCTTTGTATTCATTCAGATATTTCAAACAAGCCTGGTTTGACTACTGAGTTAAGTACTTCTATTTCACATGTTTCTGATTCTGAATTAGATTCTGTTGATATTAAGCCTGTGATAGTAGATGCAGCTTGTTCTGAAAATTATTGCTTCAATAAACATGTGATGCCAAAGTCCAAGGAATCAGGAACACGAGGTAAGTTTGTTCCTACTTGTCATAATTGTGGGAAAACTAGTCATATTAGGCCAAATTGTTATTTGTTGAAATCCCACGGGCCTTGGATTAAGCAAGATGCTCTGAGGAAAAGTGAAATTGAAGATTCTTCCTCATCTAAATATGTCCCTCCTCATAGGAGACATATAAAAGGTAAGGGCAATGTTATTTGTAAGAATGCTAATCATAATTTTGCAGAGAATGTCAAGAAGCATTCAAACAAAAGAAGCTTGCCCACCTGTCATCACTGCGGCATCACCGGTCACATCCGACCCAAATGTCCACAGCTTCCAGGCTCAAAAGTCGAAGGTTCAGAAGAAGCTGCCAACAAGAGCTACATCAGGCACTCTACCTCCTACGACTCTCCACGCTTCACGGCATCAACAGAAGTTTGTTCCTACCAATCAGAGTGGCAAACCAAAGAAGAACAAATCAAGACGCTACAAGAGAAAGCCGTAAAAGCCCAATGGCAGCCATGGCTATGAAGGATTGATGTGCCTAATACAAGGTATGCTAAGGAGTATGGCCAACATGGACATGACCCGCAAACCATCTCTACGGGTCAAGCAGGTATGGGTCAAGAATGATGAGACCATTCACCCCTTGAGGGGGAGTGGACTCAGCTAGTAAAGGTGAAGTCTCACCATGCCTAGGATTTTGGTTCCTAAATCCTAGTGCATGTTAGGTATGTGTGCATTGCATTGTTTATCTTATCTTATTCATGCCTTGCATTCTGTTTGAGGAACCATTTATTATATCCCATATTTTCTCTTACTGTCTTGAGAAACATCTGCAAATTTTTTTTTGGGGATGACAGTTAAAAGCACGTCGGGCGGCTGCTTTCTGTTTTGGTATTTCTAAAACTCTCTCCATGAGGACATGTTTGGTTTTACCTTACATGCTGGGACTCGATGTTATTTCCTTTTCCAAAAGCATGTTCTTGTTGTGTTTCTGTCTCAATATTTTTTTCAAAAAAAAAAAAAAAAATTGGGGGAGATGCGGAATTTTACTTTTTTCTCTTGATAGCTTTTCAGATATTGCATGCGTTTTTGCCTGATATTTCAGTTCATAGTGCATTGATTAAATATGCTTATATATGATTGAGAGTTTATGCATGATATCTGCTAAGTTTTCCAGTTGCATCTTAATGATAGATAATTACTTTCCTCATGTGATGAAAATGTGCACTATCCAAGGCTCCCCTAAGGTACATAATTTTCCTCTCTGACTTCTTGCTTCTAGAAATTCTAATGAGAGAGATGTCTTTGATTAAGATGGTCAAATTGACCACATGCTAGTTGAACCTAGAGCCTAAAAATTCTAGCACTCTCTAGGTTGCAGCATCATTAGAATCAAGCAATAACTCTTCAGTTTTCTGTGCTATATGCTTACATTCACTGCTTCTGTGCTGAAATAAGCCTTGTCCTTCATGGTGCAAGTAAAATTTTACCTTGTCCTTCATGGTACAAGTAAAATAATTAGGTGCTGCATCTTTGGGGGAGTGTATCAGATGAGGGTGGCTAGGCCCTAGTAAGATAAGGTTTGACTTTTGGCTGATCTTTCATTGATTTTCTCACTTGTTTGCTTTTTGTCATATCAGTGAATTTCATACCTTATTGAGAAAGTCTTCACAGACACACACATTGCATGAGTTCAGTAATCTATTTAAAATTTCTATTTGCAGGGAAATTTGTGCTTATTGAATACTTAACTCTCATTTATATCTTTGCATATTTTTGCAATGCTACTTGACTGTTTTATCAGTTGATTATACATGCGTGTTCTGAAGCTAACTTTAGGGAAAAATATTTTTCTGCAAATTTTTCTCCAGTTTCAGATTTTCAGTGTGAAGCGTCCGGATGGACCTATTCTTACGTCCAGACGAGAGCAGTCTTGCCATATGCTGACCTAGCAGTTGTCATCCGAACGGTTAAGTGACACGTCCGGACGGGATCTCTACAAGTTTAAGACTTGCGTCTCTTTCTTTGCCATACAGACATATTTGCATTCTTATTGATTTATCATGGCATGTTGTGTGTTTTTCTCGTAGATTTCTCCCAAGATTTTGACATTCTTTGCACATCTCTTCTCATCCCATGATCTTCATTGTGTCTTCCATTATTCTTTTAAGTTTTTGTGCATTTAGAATATTGGAATATTTGTTGATAGGGATATTTTCTTGAAATAGTGTGCATGAAAATCCTATTATGTCTGTGTGTTGGGTTGATATTGATAAGTTGGATTGCGATCTTTATTTTTGTAATACTTGGGCATTCAATTGACAGCTGTCATAATACCACCTTCTTTTTGGGACTAACAGGATCTAATATTTCTTTGTGGTGTTATTTTTGGAAATATTTCTGTTTAAATCTTTTTAGGAATATGTCATCCAGCAGTTCCCAACACAATATTTGGAAGATGGATCCTTTGGAAAACTGACAGTTGTTGAAGTCGGATGTTCAAATTCCAAAGGTCTCAGGATTAAGATGAGCTTTTTCCCCTAGCTCATGCAGAGCCTTCCGTAACATTCCCCCAGATCTGTTTCAGTTAGAGGTTCAATGGTGAATCTCCTCATTTATCTAGCAGACCAGTTACTTAGAGGATGTCAATATGCGGATAACTAGTTTCAAGCTTTGCAAAATCAAGAGATTGAAGATTTTTCAGTCCATGGTTCCCAGCTTCCTGAGCTAGAAGCCGAAGTAGTACAAATCCAGCTTTTTATACGAATTTTTCTCAGTTACTTGATTTCAGTGGATCAGTAGGATTTGATACTTGGAGGATTTTTGTTCCTCTTTTTTGGGCCACTTGCAGACTCTTCTCTATTTTCCTATGGTTTTGGATTTTAGAACATTTTTGTCTGTGGATATTATTACTCTGTTTAACCTTGTCCTTCTGAGACACTTAGGGGGAGAAATTTTTGGTTTTTCTTCTTACTCTGTTTTACCCTTTGTCCTTTTGTGACAAAAAGTGGGAGTAATTTTTGATTTGGACCGGGATTGTATTTTTAACCGGTCAAGTGATTTTTGTCCCAGAATGGCCAAAGGGGGAGTTTGTTAGTTTTTGTGTTGGCTACATTTTGTTGGACAAAATCACTTCTATGTAATGTTGCTGCTTTCACAGGGATGCTGTTTTATTTAGAGTCTACACTTCAGTTATGAGCTTCAAGAAGACTGTCCAGAATTCAAATCAGTCAATTAAGCTACCTTGCATCCGTTCGGACGACGTGGTATTCCGTCCGGACGCTAATCAGTCAGCAAAATTCGTCCGGACCCCCATCAGTGTCTAGAAGCCCAGAACAGTTCAAGTTTGCATCCATCCGGACATAATGACAAATCGTCCGGACACTCTTATGAGTTCGAGAAGATTCCAGTGTTCCAGTGAAACCGTCTGGACGACGTGGCTATACCATCAGGACGACATTCAGTGTTTGACAAGCATTAGGGTTTCTGCCTCAAGACACAGTTATGGGAAGACGACTGAAACCGTCCGGACGATGTGTGATCCCGTCCAGACGATTTCCTCCATAAGGCAAGTCGTGCATACAAATTTCAACCGTCCAGACGTCAGTCTTCATGGTCCGGACGACAAGCATCATATATGGAAATTGCGTGCACCAGTTCAACCGTCCGGACATCAGCCTTCAGGGTCCGGACGCTCAAAGCCTTATTATGGTAATTACGTGCAGCTGAAGTGCAACCATCCGGACACTAGGGCAACACCGTCCGGACGCAGCCTTGTTATGGAAGCTTTCAGTGCTATTTTGGAAAGCTGGTTGCAGTTGACCGTCCGAACGCTCTGTTAAGCAGTCCGGACACCCTCCGGTATTTTGGTCATAACTTTTTACTCAAATGTCGGATTGGGACGAAATTGGAATCATTGGAAAGCTAACAAAAAATGATGTAAATTGATGGTCTGGAAGGCTATTAGAATTGTCCGGAAAGTCCCCGTCAGGATGGAAACATCAACCGTTCGGACGGCTCTGCAGAATTTTCCAGAATTGCTTTTTGGACACGGAAACAGTAGCCCGTCCGGACGGCCAAGGGTACCGTTCGAACGCGCATGCCAGAGACTTCAATTCTGACTTGTTTTAGGTCTTCTAAAGCCTATAAATAAGAGGCTCGAGGAATGCATTCGACAAAGAATTCGGTGGTGAATTCCTTATAGCTTAGAGATGGTGTTTATGGAGATATTGAAGATCTGCTAACTCTCTAGCTTTTGCCAGTGTGTGATTTGATCAGCTGTAAAGTCTATCTTAGGGGTTGGCCCTAAGGTAAAGGATTCCATTGAGGGCCCCTTAAGGTAGGAGACCTGGTTGGGAGGCGTTCGTGTTTGGGTTACACGTTAGAGTTCAAGGTACGACCACTGCATCAGGGGTATGTGAGTGCTACTACTTTGTAACTAGATTTGTCTTCTGAATAGTGGATATCTTGGGTTTGGCTGCCCCAGAGTAGTTTTTCTCTTAATTGAGTTTCCACTTCGTCAACAAAATATTTGTCTCCTTTAATTTTCGCATTTAATATTTTGTTACACACTGTTCACATATACTTGTATAAATTAGAAGTCTCTTTATTTTTCACATATCATTAGAATCTAAATCTGTTGACTCATCTACTGGATTAGAGAGACCTCACTTATTTTAATTGAAATTCACAAGCACATTTGCATTGGTTTTGTGAGGTATGAAATTTGAATTGAGGAATGTGTATTATAATATTTGTGGGATGATTTGTTGATGAAACCTTGGTTGTTTAATAAAAAAAAAAATTCATCAATTTGAATTCTCATTGAGTAACCGGAACTCTTGCCTCACTAAGCATTAGTGGTCGCATAAAAAGATGCGGAATTTAAATTTTATTAATTGTATGGCTAGTTTGGCTTCGTAGCCTTTTTGACTTGAGTAATTAAGCCCTTATGGATGTTTTTACATCTAATGCCCTCAAACCATCTGGTTTGGGAGTCACTGGCCTAACACTCGTTACATACGACAATTAGAAAGCTTAAGGAACTCAAGCATTGCACAGCCTACACAAAAAAAAAAAATATTCACATTTTAGTTTAAGCCTTAGTTGTTTTCATCTGATAAAATTCTTATGAATTTTTGGGTACACAAACTTTGAGAGAAATTGAAACCTCATGAGTCTATGTTAAATCTCACTTTGCACTTATTGGAGCATATGTTGTCTCAATTTCCTAGCTATGAGTTAAATGATTTGTGATTTCTTATGCGATTGTGATGTTCACCTTGTTAAGCCTACTCATGATATAAGAACCACATGTTGGTGTGGAAGATTTTGTTTTGCTAACAACATAGTACTTTGAAATGTTTGTGAGTATCATTCCTGGCAAACTCTCACGAGACTTTACTCGTCCTCTAGGGAGTCCGAGGGGTTTAAAAGGTAGCATATGCTAAATGCAATCGTTTCTCCCACAACATCAAACTTACATTTCATGCTTTGATTTTGTTTTGCTAAGGGAGTAGCAAAATGTAAGTTTGGGGGTATTTGATGAGTGCAAAATATTGTATATTTGGATCCCTTAGTTTGCATTTGTTAAACCCTTAGTTTTGTTATTTTTTGATGTTTTGTGTAGTTTTGGTGTTTTAGTGTTTCACAAATTGTTGAGAGAAAATTGCGATTGAAGAATAAATATATGACTTCTAAATACCAAGTGTATGCTCGTGTGCAACAAAATATCTTAAATGCGGAAAATAAAAAAGACAAGATATTTGTTGACGAAGTGGAAACTTTGTGAAGAGAAAAAGCACTCCGGGGCAGCCAAACCCAGGAAATCCACTATCCAAAGACAAAGCAAACTACAAAGCACTCGTACTCACAAAACTTATTGCAGTAGTCATACCTTTAACTATAACACGAAGCCCATCGTGAACGCTTTCCAACCAAGTCTCCTACTTAAAGGGGTCTTTGATGAAATCATTTACCTTAGGGCTGACCCCTAAGATAGACTTCACACGAATAAAGAGCACATATCGGAAAAAGCTAGAGAGCTAGTGGATCTTCAATTCTCCCTAAACACCCTTTCTAAGCACTATGAAATTCTATACTGAATTCTTACAAATAACAAGCCTAGAGCCATCTATTTATGGACTTCAGAAAACTAATTCTAGACAAATTGAGACTCTAGCTGTGGAGCATCCGGACGGTAACTTACCCTCAACCGGACGGTCTTCTACGACCGCCTTTCTAGAATATCGTGATTCTTCCCATAATAGGACCGTGTCCGGACGGTTTGGCCAAGCGTTCGGACGGTCTTCACTGTCACTCCTTTCCACATTAGTAAAGGAAACCCGGAATATTCTAAAACGCTAGGTAGCGTCCGGAGGTGTTGCCACGTCGTCCGGACGTCTAGCAGAAACTTCCCAAACAGTGTCGTATGAAATTCAACTCTGTGTAGAACTTGGAATAGCTTGACCTAGCATCTGGATGATGTTGCTTTGACGTCCGAACGTCTTTAACGCTGAAGTTTCTAGACACTGTGGGGCATCCAAACGCCTTCAAAGGCTCGTCCGGACGGTTGCACAAGAAACCGTTGATCTATCTTGGAAAAAGCATGGAATCTTCATGGACATCTTCTAGAAACTTGTGACCAGTCACATGGCTTGAAATGAACACTGTCCATATAACTTGAAGACTTTGAATAAAACTGATAAACCTGTTTAAAAAGCAACCGTTACATTAAATTGTTTTTGTCAACCAGAATGTTGCTAACATAAAATACTAATAGCTATATTTATGTTGAATTGCAAAGAAGCAGATCTTGTGGCACCATGGAGAAATTTGTCTTGTTTCTGAATGTGTTCTTGCGGCGTCAAAGAGGAAACACAAGTTTTTGAGAGGACCAAACAACCTAGCAGGAGCAAGGGACTTGGAGCTAATTTTGTTTCTTTATTCTTGAAGACACACGTGGAAGCGACTTGAGTGTATTATTCCTGAACCTATAGCAGACGAGCATGAGATATTAGATACACATGTTATATATTATCCAAGGTTTGGTAGCTTTCACAGACGATTCTTTCCGAAAAAAAGCCCTTACGTGTACAGGCTTCACATGATTCTTTCCATAATGAGCAGAGAAGACACGTTGCTTTGAGCATTGGGAGCAGCTCGATCAACACGTGAACTACCAGCACCGACTTGAAGAATTTATATTCTTCATATTTTGTAAACGTGGACTTGTGAATTGAAGCGTTGTTTGAGTTCTTGTTCTCCAGAATTAGGGAGCGAGACACTTGATTTCTTTCCATGCTAAGAGCTGAAATGCACGTCTTCCTTTAAAGCAGCGAGACAACACCGAGAGCCGTTCCAAGCAGCACCAAACATAGGTTCTCTCTAGGAAGTCAACAGCACCGATTTTCTTTCCTTACTTCGCAGGACGCGGGTTTTTATTTTGGAAAGCTATGTAGCACCGAATCATGGACAAGACATTTCTTTCCATAACCTGCAGCATAAATCACGTGGAGATTAACCAAAGAAGAGAACTGGCGATGTACGTGGATGTGAGAAGCGCAAAACAAGGAAAGATTAACCTTTTCTCTCTCCATATTTTTTTCCATGCACAGCTAGGAAGCTAGCACCGAATCAGTGATGTTCTCCAAAGCCAGCAGCACCGACTTGCATCTAGAAGCAACAATCAAAAGAGACACAATTCTTTCTGTTGGTACAGTTTCCGGTATGGTGTGAATCTGCACGTTCCTTTGATGTTCTTCACGCTTCTCAATAACTCTGCAAAACAACAAAACCTAGGGACCCTTCCGGGGGTCCCGCTCCGATGCCTAAGTTAGATTCTATGAGAAAATAATGCTTTATGCATCAAATTGAGTCTTAGTTTATACCTGGGGTATGGGCCTATTTATAGGCATAGAGGTGGAGTCAAACCTGGATTAGGACTCCTGCTCCTTATTGATTTAGAACTGCTGTCCGAGTTCTAATTAGACTTTAATCCTTTACTAGACTTCTAATTGGATATCTTCTTAGACTTCTGATCTGATATCTTCTTATCTGTTTGGACCTTATTTGACTCCTCTTTGGATCGGGTTGAGTGGGATTTATCCCCAACAGTTACCCCCCAATTCCCTTATCCGAAGCTTGCTTGAATAATGGGAATTCCATGTCTAAGGAAACCCGATCTTTGTCTCCTTCTGAAAACCTGCTAACCTGCAAAACCTGAGGGTTAAATCTTACCCCCCATTACCTTCTTGTTTTTCCTTAGGGTTTTCTCCCTGTCTCTTGAAAAACCTGCAAAACCCGAGGGTTAAATCCGACCCCCCGAGAAGTTTCTTCTTGCTCTCGGCTAGGACTGATCCGAGAGGCTCCTTCTCGGCTAGGACTGATCCGAGAAGTTGTCTTGCTCTCGGCTAGGACTGATCCGAGAGGCTCCTTCTCGGCAAGGACTGATCCGAGAAGTTGTTTTGCTCTCGGCTAGGACTGATCCGAGAGGCTCCTTCTCGGCAATGACTGATCCGAGAAGTTGTTTTTGCTCTCGGCAAGGACTGATCCGAGAGGCCCCTTCTCGGCAAGGACTGATCCGAGAAGTTGTTTTTGCTCTCGGCAAGGACTGATCCGAGAGGCTCCTTCTCGGCAAGGACTGATCCGAGAAGTTGTCTTGCTCTCGGCTAGGACTGATCCGAGAGGCTCCTTCTCGGCAAGGACTGATCAGAGAAGTTGTTTTTTCTCTCGGCAAGGACTGATCCGAGAGGCTCCTTCTCGGCAAGGACTGATTCGAGAAGTTGTCTTGCTCTCGGCTAGGACTGATCCGAGAAGCTCCTTCTCGGCAAGGACTGATCCGAGAAGTTGTCTTGCTCTCGGCTAGGACTGATCCGAGAGGCTCCTTCTCGGCAAGGACTGATCCGAGAAGTTGTTTTTGCCTGCAAAAGAAGCAACATCAACGGGTTCCCGGTCCCTAGACCGGGAACACTCCGATGCTTAAGTCAGCTTTATTCATTTATTCTGAAAATACTTATTCCCAAAATCTGGGGAATTTTCTGTCTAGTCTGAATTAAAAATAAGAGTCTAGTTCTTTGCAAATATAAATACTGAAAAATAAAAGCAAGCCTGAAATTCCCGAGAGTCCTTTTTATGGGATCACGGGCAGATACTACTGTTGCCTCGGCTCTCTATGCTGTGGGCTTCTGCTTCTTCGGTCCTCTCTTCTTTCTATGTCATCTCGGGGAGCATTCTCTTGATGCCTTTCGTCTAGCTGAGGACGGTCTCGGGGATAGTAATCCCGTGGCTGTTGATCTCGGGGCTGATAGTCCTGATGATTCCGAGGCCTGTTATTTCCTGGATGGTTCCGTCGCTCTCCCAAGAACCGAACTAGCTTGCCATTCTTTATGAATTCTTCTATTAACAACCTTAGGGTTACACACCCCTCGGTGTAATGACCTGCTTGTTTATGGAAATCACAATACTTCCCTGCATTCTTATAAGGAGGATTACCTGGTATCTTTTGTGGTTCCCGAAACGCCGGATCTCTCTTGATCTCCATGAGGACTTCTGTTATCTCAGCATTGAGAGGTGTAAAGTTGTAATCTTTGAACTTCTTTACCTGCCTCTGCTCTTCCCAATCAGCTTTCCTGAATTCTTTCCTTTTCTTTTCTGGGGCTGTCTCTCGGGGTAGTCTAGAACTGGCCATAGACTTCAGCGTCTCTTCCTGATTAATGAATTCTTCTACCTTATCCATGAGGCCCTGCAAGGTACTCGGTTGCTTCCGGATCAACTTCTTCATCAAAGGCTCCTCTGGTGAAATTCCCTGATAAATGGCAGCAAAGATCATATCCTCGGTCGGATCTTCGACTGTAGCCTTCTCTCGGTTGAACAGAGCCATAAACTCCTTAAGACTCTCATTGCCTTGCTGGTGCAATGATAGCAAATATCCCGAAGGCTTCTTCCTTGTCCGGAAAGCCAAGAACTCTGTTAGGAATATCTTGGACAATTCTTTGAACTGATCAACAGAATTCGGGGGCAGCTTCCTGAACCAGTCTCGGGCATTCCCCGAAAGAGTAAGAGGGAAGGCCCGACATGCTACTTCATCGGGTGTCCCGTGAAGGTCTAGATGAGCTTTAAAATTCTCTAGGTGATCCAAGGGATCTCTGTCTCCTGCATAACTTAGAATTTGGGGTACCTTAAACTTATCGGGAAGCTGATAGTCTGCCACCCGTCTGGTGAAGGGTGAGTCTGTACCCATTAGGAGCTTGTCCACCATTACGGATCTGCCTTTGTCCTTTCTTTCCATCTCCATGTACGTGCACCTTCTCTCCAGCTCGGCAATAATTCTGCTCAGATCTCCTTGGCGGTCATCCTCCCTCCGAGGATTAATGTTGCTATTGTGATCTTCTTCCTCACGCTCATCCCTGTTCATCTCGGGATTGGGCTGTCTCTGCCTCATGCGTAACAATTCTGCATTTAAGTCTTCAATCTGGGCTTCCAATGCTGCTATACGATCTTGATCTCCACCTCCCGGGGGAGGGTTCGGTGGAGGCTGCAAATTATTCTGAATAGCCGGTTCCTGTGGGGCCACGGGCTGTCGATTGGTCTGGCTTCCGGAACGTGTGTTCATCACCATGCTGGATCTTTTTTTTTTATGAGGAACGAAAAATCGTTTCCCACAGACGGCGCCAAACTGTTGGTACAGTTTCCGGTATGGTGTGAATCTGCACGTTCCTTTGATGTTCTTCACGCTTCTCAATAACTCTGCAAAACAACAAAACCTAGGGACCCTTCCGGGGGTCCCGCTCCGATGCCTAAGTTAGATTCTGTGAGAAAATAATGCTTTTATGCATCAAATTGAGTCTTAGTTTATACCTGGGGTATGGGCCTATTTATAGGCATAGAGGTGGAGTCAAACCTAGATTAGAACTCCTGCTCCTTGTTGATTTAGAACTGCTGTCCGAGTTCTAATTGGACTTTAATCCTTTACTAGACTTCTAATTGGATATCTTCTTAGACTTCTGATCTGATATCTTCTTATCTGTTTGGACCTTATTTGACTCCTCTTTGGATCGGGTTGAGTGGGATTTATCCCCAACACTTTCCTTATACAAAACACCGAAATAAATGGGCTCTTTCCAAAAACTTGCGGAAGAAAGTACACATGGATTGGCAGCAAAAGGAAGACCAGCAAACGCGTGAAGACAAGAAACACCGAACCAGCTGGATTTCCCTAGGAGGCGCTGAATCCCTGAAGACCTGCAATTTATGTTTTTTCTTCTTTCCAAAACAGAAGGACACGTCTTCATCCATGCATTGTACCCACATGTTTTCTTTCCAACCAAGCAGCACGATTTATTTCCAAAAGGAGCAACTGGCAACACCAAACTCCTTCCAAGTCTTAACATGACGTGCGGTGCAAAAGGAGGAACGAAGCAGCACTGGCGTGTAGTAAATTCTTTCCATGCACACGGGTCTCCAAAGAATCAAGACATGCACGAGCTGATTTATTTCCCAGAAAAGAGCAGCTGAACTTTCCATATCAGACTGAATCCATGCATGCACTTGAAAATCTGGAACACGTCATGCAGCAAACTTGGAGAGCAAATTGATTTTTGAAAGCGGTAGCCGTTTGTGCATGTGGAGGCGCAAAGGGAAGACTCCTCTGGCAGCACCGAAAATCTTGGGGTTTTGTTTTAGCATTTATTTAGTTTTCTTTTCTCTTGTAAGGAGGGACGGAGCAAGAAATTCTTATGGACAGGGGTCAATGGCAAAAAAAAATAATTTGGTAGGGACTAAATAAGCTAAATTTTTATTTTTACCTTATATTTTTAATTTTTTTTAAAAAATTTCCACCTAATAAATTTTTTTTTTAGGAAATTGCGGGGGGTGGGGGGAGGGGCATGGCCCCTCCCAGCCACCCCCTCCCTCCGTCCCTGCTTGTAAGCACAAGGGGTAGAGGCATCCTATTGTAAAATTTGGTTTTTTTAACCTAATTTTCTGCTATAAATACCCCAAGCTAGGCACCACTTAGAACATCAATTTCTTTCTTCAGAACATTTTTTTTAGCTCTTGCCTTGTTCTTTTCTTTTGTAAGTTGATATTTCATTTATATTTCTTTTAATTTAAGGTTATTTATTTTTTCGTTCTTCTTTCTTCTCTTCTTCATTTTAATTTATCGCTTTAATTTATTTACCGTTATTTAGTTTCTGTTCTTCCTTCTTTTCTTCGCTATTTTAATTTATCGCTTTCTTTTTATTTAAAGTTATTTAAAAACTGTTCTTCTTTCTTTTCTTCTTTTTTTTTTTTTTTTTTTTTTTTTTTTTTTTTTTTTTATCTCTCCATGTTTTCATTTCAAGATTGTTTGGTGTTTTTAGTCATGAGTGGCTAAAATCCTCAACCTTAATTGATGATGAAACCTCATCAATGATAACACCTATACTCTTGTCATGATATTCGTAGATTCGATGTTTCTATGTTGTATTCAAGTTCTATTTTAATTTATTGAATTATTTCTTTAGGTTGAGAATTTTTGTTTTAAGTGGATGTTTGTTGTTTTTCAACTGATAGATACATCGATTGATTTCTTTGAAATTGAGATATCCATTGTGATTTGTCTGACAAACGGATACAATTGATGATTTCTACTCTAAGGGATAATCGTTGTGATTTGTTTGAGTTGGATTCATTAAATGTTTTCATGTTTTGTTATTTAAGAACTTGAATATCGAGCTCTTTGAATCGAATTTATGAATAAAATGCAAGAGTAGGGTGTTTGATTTGATTTTGTGAATTCTGATACCTTAGTGTTTTTCTTCTTTGCGTTATTTACTCTCTTTTTTTTTCTTTTTATTTCTTTGTGCTTAAAAGAAATCCAAAATCGCAGCTCTAGGTTAAACTAAAATTAATTTAAATAGAAATTGATTTCTTTTTCTTTACACACACTTCCGTGTGGATACGATCTCGCACTTGCATATACTATGCTACATACGAATTGTGTGCTTGCAAGTAAAATTTGCATATTAGTAGGCTTGGCAATTTGGGTTGGCGGGTCGGGTTCGTGTCAACCCGATTACACAATTGGGTCCAACAGGAACCATACCCGATTATTAATCGGGTTGAATCCTTAAACCCAAACACGACCCGATTGCCAACCGAGTTACCTGAACACGACCCGGGTAACCCGTTTACTTTCTTTGATTCTCTGAACTCTGAAGAAGCTTACTCCGAATCATCCGAAGAAGAAGGATCGTATTCGTCTTCGTCTGAAAAAGACGATCATGAAGCCCATCACATCCAAGCCATGGTCGTGAACTGGTGAACTGAAGCATGAAGGGTACCACGTGAAGGCTGAAGCCGGTGAGGTGTTGTGGCTGCCGGCTGCGTGAACGAGTGAAGGCAGAAATGAGAAGTGAATGCCAAACGATAAACTTGAAATTGATGAAAGGAGTGAAAGAGTAGCTGTCCGAGTGTAGTTGAGAGAGGGGGGAAATCAGGAGAAAAACACTGTGAGAGAGATCAATTGAGAGAGTGAGTTCAATCGGAGGGCTGGGTCATTGGCCGGTGGAGTCAGAAACGATGCCGACGGTTGAGGACTTGAATTCCTGCTGATCTCCAGTGGAACGACGCCTTTAAAGCCAAAGATTGCCGGTGAAGAGAGATCAAACCCATATGACCCGAAGAGCTGAGTAGACTCGAGAGGCAGGGAGACCAAACAGGAGCCGATCATCGGTGGGTTCGATGGAAGGACGATTTCCGAAAAGACTGAAAGACTGAAAGTGGTGAAAAGGGCCAAAAGTCAAAAAGCGTGCGGCTAGGGGCTATGGTTCTCTATTCTTCACTGATTGTAAATTATCGTGCTTCAATTTTTACGGCATCCCGCTTTTCTATGTTATATAGACTTGTATGTAACTATTGAGAGTGAAGATATTATACACAACGTGACTATTCCACCAAAAAGTTTTCTTTTAGTCCAAAATGATCAATATGTACAATCAGAACAAGTTATTGCTGAGATTCGCGCAGGAACATATACTTTTAATTTTAAAGAAAGGGTTCGAAAACATATTTATTCTGACTCAGAGGGAGAAATGCACTAGAGTACCGATGGAACCAGGTCATAATCGTGTTCACGGGTCAACCATCGAACCCAATAACGCCAAACTCAAACCTTGTATTTTTGTGTCGTGTTCGTGTCGGGTTCGCGGGTCGTGTAAAAAATTGCCAAGCCTATTTGCTAGGTCCTCAAAGCTCTTTGCCATTTGCTCCATCCTCTCATTGAAGAGAGTGAGTTGAGGATCGTTAGAGTTGCCTTCTTCCCGAATATTACGAGCATTTTGAGATCCCCTGTTCACGTCGAATCTTGTAGTCACCATATCGGAATTTATTGAAAGAGGAAACGATATTAGTCGTTTCCACAGATGGCGCCAAACTGTTAGTACAGTTTTCTGATTGCTGACATGTCACCTTGCGATTCGTCTAAGCCTTGATAAGTTCTGGATGTTACACATTCAAGGCCCTTAATTTACATATGTTAAGCTCTTAGTTTTGTTATAGTTTGATGTTTTGTGTTGTTTTTGTGTTGTTTTTGTGTTTTTTTGTATTTTATAGGTTTTGGAAGTAAATCCATCAAATTCCAAAATTATAACGAAGTTGGAAAACTTAATTTTGGATAGATTCAAACTCCAAATCAATTTTGAATTTAAGGAAAGAGAAGTTGACAAAAAATCGTTATTTTTGGAAAGAATCTAGAATGAGCATGTCTGAGTAATTTAATCATAACTTTTGTTTCAAGTATCTTATTGAAACAAAATTGGTGGCGTTGGAAATATAAGACAAAATGAAACAAATATATTAGAAATAATTTTTTCCTATTTCGGACGTTTACCATGCCAAAATTGCTCCGCAATAAAAGACTGTAAATCTGTACGAATTTTGGAATCTTTTTCCTAATTGGATGGAAATTTCAGAAAACGAAAATACTTGTAATTATTTTATTTGGACTAGAAGACCTATTTATAATTGTTCTAGGATTTCTAGAGCATCTATAACTTCTCTAATCCCTATAACTAGGCGTCTAGCCTTTGAAGAAAAATACACAAGCTTTGAGGAAGAATCAAAGGCTACATCAAGAATGAGGTTTTTTATAGTTTTTATTTTCTTTCTTTTCCTTTATTATTTTCTTATGAGGATGATTTCCATCCAATTTATGTGTAACTAATACTTTTGTTATGGCTCAATTGAAGCCCTAATCATGTCTCTTTAAGTTTTTCAATTTGTCTTGCTACAATTTATATATTGATGCTTAATTTGATTAATTCTAGTTTCTTGAATTCCTCGCATGTTTATGTTTAGCTAGCATATTCTTGTAGTATGGATTTGTTATTTATGTCAATTTGGATGACCGAGTCCTGGGCATAATAGAGTAACGAAAGAACCGCGATACAGGTTCTTGGATTAATCAACATAAAGACAACTGGAATAGATACCATATTCCAATCTAAGCGTGTTTACTGATTTCCATAGATTTATGCTTTCTGGAAGAACAACTTAGTAGATACCATGCTAAATCCTTCAAGGAAGAAAAGAGTTAGAGTAGATACCATACCTAACTCGTTGCTTAGGGAAATCAATAGCTTTAGGAGAAGATACTATTCCCTTGTGGCTGGTAAACATTAAGCATCATGTTATGATTATAGTATTGTGCATATTGCGAATCTTAATTGAGTACAATTAGCGGTGGATATCGAAGCCCTACCTTATCTCCTATTATATTTCTTCAATATTTTTTGTCTTTTCTTTTATTAGATCTTATTAATTATTTTATTTATTTTCACTCATCATAATTATTTAGGAACTCATTTTAAGCATAAGTTACCAATCCTCGTGGGAATGATCTCGTATTTGCCTACTATATTATCGTTTTGATCTTGTGCACTTGCAAGTAAAACGTACAAATATTTGCCTATTTATTTAGGTAGATATTTGCACAAAAAGTTTTTGGCGCCGTTGCCGGGGATTGTGTCAATTGTGTTTTAAAAGTCTTTCCTTTTATTTTCGTATTTCTGTTTCTGTTCATCTAAAAAAATATATTAAAAATTGTCATCCGTTTCTGAGTTCTTTTCTGTAGAATTTCGAATTTGGTATTGCAGACAAGCGCACAAGCCATATACGCTCGAGCACAGTTCTTCCAAACAGTAGTACTGAAGCTGCTATCCACAGTTACATAATTTTTTGTCTATGCAAGGTCGTCGATCTCAGAATTCAAACGTTATTCCATACGATCTAGAGATCGAACGCACTATTCGACAGCAAAGAGACACCTCAGAATCAGAAAATATATTCAAGGTTAAGGAAGAGATGGCAGAAGTATGTGTAGAGAATCCACCCGAGTGGAAGCCAATGAAGAGTTCTTTCATACCACAGAATCTGAATCAGCCATCATGCATTGCTTTCCAGCCAAATGTGCAAAGCAATTTTAATTTGTCTCCCCACTTGCTTAGCATGGTTCCACACTACAGAGGCACACCTATGGAGGATCCTTATCTTCGTATTCGAGACTTCTTTGATCTTTGCAAGACACAAAACATCCATGGCTTAAACGCGGAAGGAATCAAGTTAATTCTTTTTTCCGTTTTCCTTGAAAGATAATGCTAAGTTATGGTTAAATTCTTTGGCTGCAGGGTCTATTCATAATTGGGAGGAGTTGGCCACAAAGTTCTTGAAAAAGTTCTTTCCAGCCCAAAGGACTAGGCAATTAAGGAGGGAGATTCAAAACTTCCAACAAAAAGATGGAGACCTATTCTTTGAGGCATGGGAGCACTTCAATGAGCTACTTCTAAAATGCCCACATCATAATCTATCTCAAGACGATCAGGTACAAGATTTTTATGAAGGTTTAAATGATTCTAACAAAAGTCTTGTAGATTCAGCTTGTGGAGGCGTGCTAATGGAGAAAAATAGCGAAGAGGCCATTGAACTCTTTGAGACTCTAAGGGAAAACTCCCAACAATTCTCATCCTGAGAGAGACAAGAACTCAAAGGAAAGGGCGTCTATGAAGTGAATGTCAATAATGGCGTTCAAACTCAGATGGCTACCATGGAGAGGAAACTGGATATGCTAGTAAAAGCCATGACTACTCATCACATCTCTCCCATTCAACAAATTGCTCAAGTTGAGGTATGTGCCATATGCTCTCACTCTAACCACACCACTAAGACTTGCCCCATGTCTTCATTTATAGATCAAGAACAAACAAACTATGTGGGATAGAATAACTATCCTCCAAAGAACAATCCATACTCCAATACTTACAATGCAGGATGGCGAAACCACCCCAATTTTTCATGGAGTAACAATCAGAATGTGCAGAATCCACAAGGGCAGTAAAGAAATTTCCAGCAAGGAAATAACTATCAAGCTCCACCACAAGTAGTCCAACCGAATCTAGAACCAAAGAAGAATGACCTCGACAGTGTTCTATGCCAATTTATAACTTCACAACAACAGACCAATACTCAGACCAATCAAGCTATTAAAAAGGTTGGAAACACAAGTGGGGCAGTTGGCCAAAGAGCTGAGCGAGAGAAAGAGGGGCGAATTTCCATCCCAAACACTACCCAATCCAGGAGGTCATGAGCAACTCAAGGCTGTAACAACCCTCAGAAGTGGAAAGACCATTAATAACAATGTGGGAATTGAGGAGACAATAGCAACATCTCCAACTGCAGCCACAACCTCCAAGGTAAGTGAAAAAGAGAAGGTGAGTGCACCCACCTTCCCTCAGAGGTTAGTAAAACCAAAGAAAGAAAAGCAACTTCTAGATATTTTTGAGACTTTGAGAAAAGTTGAAATCAATATTCCTTTACTAGATGCAATTAAGCAAATTCCCTCTTTTGCTAAATTTTTAAAGGACTGTTGCACGCATAAAAGGAAGTTTCAGGCTCATGAAAAAGTTGCTTTAACAAAAGAGGTTAGTGCGGTGCTATTGAAAAAGTTGCCACCAAAATTGAAAGATCCAGGTAGTTTCACTATTCCTTGCAGGATTGGTGACAAACTTTTTGATCGTGCATTACTGGATTTGGGAGCATGTATCAATCTATTGCCATACACTATATATGAGAAATTGGGTCTAGGGGAGCTCCAACCAACCACAATCACCTTACAATTGGCAGACAGAAGCATTAAAAGGCCGAGAGGTATTTTGGAAGATGTCCTCGTAAAGGTAGATAAATTTATTTTACTTGCTGATTTTATTGTGCTTGATATGGAAGAATCCCCTATGCCATTGCCTTTACCTCTTATTTTGGGAAGACCCTTTATGAGAACGGCAGATACAAAATTTGTGTGAAAAAGGGTATTGTAAGTATGAAGGTAAATGGGGAGAAAATAAAGTTCAAAGTTTTTGATGCATTAAAATTACCCCAGGATCATCTTGATTGTTTTAATGTCTGTGAAGAAAGCTTTTCAGGTCCATCGTATTGATCCATTGGAGGCTACTCTCACTCACAGTTTCAAGATGCAAGACATTGAGCCCGATTTTGAGTATTTTTCTGATGACATCATTGAAGCCGTGCAATTCCTTGATGCATCTCCACCACATTCAAGTAAGTATGCACCTCCCTTTGAAATGCTTGAGCCAACTAATACTACTCTTGTTTCATCTATTGACCAAGCACCAATTTTAGAGTTGAAGCAGCTTCCGACCCATTTGAAATATGCCTACCTGGGAGACAATGAGACACTACCAATAATTGCTGTAGAGTTCAGTTTCAGGGAAGAGGATAAGCTTTTAAGGATTCTCAGAGAGCATAAAACTGTAATAGGATGGACTATTGCCGACATCAAAGGCATAAGCCCCTCCAAATGCATGCACAAAATTCTCCTTGAGGATGAAGCAAGGCTAACTAGGGACGCACAAAGACGACTTAACCCACACATGAAGCAGGTGGTTAGAGATGAAGTTCTCAAATTGCTAGATGTTGGCATTATCTATCCCATCTTAGACAGCAAATGGGTAAGTCCGGTTCAAGCAGTGCCGAAAAAGAGTGGAATTACAATGGTGAAGACTGAAGAAGATGAGTTGGTACCTACAAGAATTACCACCGGATGAAGGGTATGTATTGACTACTGAAGGCTAAACAAGGAGACTAGAAAAGATCACTTTCCTCTACCTTTCATTGATCAGATGTTAGAAAGGTTAGCTGGTCACAACTACTATTGTTTCTTGGATGGGTACAGTGGGTACAATCATATTGCCATAGCTCCAGAAGATCAAGAAAAGACCACATTGACATGTCTTTTTGGCACATTTGCCTACCGGAGGATGCCATTTGGATCATGCAATACACCTGCTACATTCCAAAGATGCATGATGAGCATCTTTTCAAACATGGTGGAAAAATTCATTGAGGTATTTATGGATGATTTTAGTGTTTTTGGCTCTGACTTTGATGAATGCCTCCATCATCTACAGATTGTCCTAAAAAGGTGTGAAGACTGCAATCTAGTGCTTAATTGGGAAAAGTGTCATTTCATGGTAAAACAAGGCATCGTGCTAGGTCATGGTATTTCTAGCAAAGGTATTGAGGTCGATAAGGCAAAGATAGACATCATCTCCAAACTCCCTTCGCCTATGACGGTAAAGGGTATAAGAAGTTTTCTGGGGCATGCCAGATTTTATAGAAGATTCATCAAGGATTTCTCCAAGATTTCTAGACCCCTCTGCGCATTGTTGGCCAAAGATGCAAAGTTTGTATGGATTGACGAGTGCATGGATGCTTTCAATTTATTGAAAACACTACTTACACCTGCACCAATCATGATGGCACCAGATTGGAACCTCCCATTCGAACTTATGTGTGATACTAGTGATTTTTCCTTGGGAGCTGTTTTAGGCCAGCGAGTTGATAAGGTACCTCATGCTATTTATTATGCTTCTAGAACCTTAAATGATGCTCAGCTAA
This sequence comes from Alnus rubra, assembly GCA_028654335.1. Lineage (NCBI taxonomy): Eukaryota > Viridiplantae > Streptophyta > Magnoliopsida > Fagales > Betulaceae > Alnus > Alnus rubra. Next base: position 1,307,628 of record JAJPGS010000712.1, on the reverse strand, counting down.
ATTATTCCACCACTGAAAAAGAGTTGTTAGCAGTCATCTTTGCATTGGAAAAGTTTAGATCATATCTGATTGGATCTAAAGTCATCATCTTCATTGGTCATGCTGCTCTCAGATACTTGTTTGCAAAGAAGGATGCAAAACCTAGGTTGATTCGATGGATCTTACTACTGCAAGAATTTGATCTAGAAATAAGGGATAAAAAAGGTAGTGAAAATGTGGTTGCAGATCATTTGTCCAGGTTGCTTCATGAAGAAGAAGGGAGTGAGCTCCCCTTAGGCGAACAATTTTCAGACGAGCAATTATTTGCCATCAATGTCCACCCTCCTTGGTATCTAGACATTGTGAACTACATCACTACAAAGGTTTTTCTCCCAAGTATGTCCAGTCAAGAAAGGAAGAGATTAATATCTATATCTAGACAATACCATTGGGATGAACCTTATCTATTCAAATTCTGCCCTGATCAAATCATCCGGAGATGTGTACCCGAGGAAGAGCATACCAGCATTTTACAGCATTGCCATCAGCTTGCCTGTGGAGGACACTTCAGAGCAAAGACGACAGGACTTAAGGTATTACAAGCAGGTTTCTTTTGGCCTACTATATTTAAAGATGCTTTTGGGTTTTGCAATGCTTGTGACAAATGCCAAAGGACAGGGAACATCTCTTCCCGAAATCAAATGCCATTACAAAATATTCAAGAGGTCGAACTTTTTGATGTATGGGGTATTGATTTCATGGGCCCTTTCCCTAACTCCTTCGGATTTTTATATTTCTAGTGTGGGTTGATTATGTGTCCAAATGGGTCGAGGTTGTCCCCTCTAAAACTAATGATCATTGAGTTGTTGTGAAGTTCTTGCAAGAATATATTTTCACTCGATTTGGGAAACCAAGAGCGATCATCAGTGATGGAGGAAGCCATTTTAACAATCACCCTTTTTCTTCTTTGCTAAAGAAGTACAGGATCACACATAAGGTAGGTACTCCATATCATCCCCAGACCAGTGGACGGGTGGAGGTCAGCAATAGAGAAATCAAGAGCATCCTGGAGAAGACGGTGAACACTAACAGAAAGGGCAATGTCTTTGCGCTTAAATGATGCACTATGGGCTTATCGGACTGCTTACAAGACCCCAATTGGTATGTCACCATATCGGTTAGTCTTCGGGAAGGCCTGCCATTTACCTGTGGAGCCGGAGCATCGAGCATACTGGGCAATAAAGCAACTCAATTTCAATATGAGGCAAGCAGGTGGAAAGCGGAAATTGCAGCTGGTTGAGCTTGAAGAATTGAGACATGATGCCTATGAAAATACGAAGATCTACAAGGAAGGACTAAGGCATATCATGACAAGCAATTTCTCAGAAAAGAGTTTCATATAGGCCAAAAGGTATTGCTATACAATTCCAGATTACGACTTTTTCCAGGTAAGCTTAAATCTCGATGGTATGGTCCTTACACTGTTACTAAGGTTTTCTCTCATGGAGCACTAGAAGTTCATAACAATGAAAAAAAATCACACTTTCATGGTGAATGGGCATAGAGTGAAACCTTACTTTGAGATCGACTTACGGCCTCAAGACGAAAATCTGGAATTACATCCAGTTCAGAACACTGCCTATCCTACTCTCGAGCGAAATTTAGACTAGGCTCAAGCGCATCTACCCCGATCAGTGGTACTGAGGCCAATCCTGCACTGACACTGCCATATCCTTTAACACTTTTTGTTTGTTTTGATTTTTTTTTTTTTTTTGGTTTTCCTTTGTCTAACTGAAGACGTTAAAATTAGCGCTCATGGGAGGCAACCCATCTTGTCACAATTTTTTTCCCCTTCATAGTTTTTTTTTCAGGAAAAGTGTGTTTGCATTCAAGTTTGGGGGTATGCTATGAGCCATACCTAGTCCAACGAGTTTTCTCATCTCTTGGGTATGAACTTTCCATTATATCTACACATTGAGGAAAATGTGTAATTTAAGTTTAGGGGTATGGGATACACACTTTTTGTTAAAAAAAAAAAAAAAAAAAAAAAAAAAAAAAAAAAAAATTGAAATTGCATGTTCATGTTATTTTTAAGACTTTGGTTGATTTAAAAAAATTGTGATTTGAATTTCATTGGTCAGCTTAGAATGTTGAACACATGATCATTTGAAATTGATTCTAAAGTCCTACTACTTACTTTTGGCATCTAAGGATTCATTTGTTTCAATCTAAACTATCACAAGCACATTAGAATATAATTTGTGAGGTATGATAAATGAACCTAATTATGTATTTTTCAATGTCTTGGGTGAAGTTGGGTGACTTGTTGGATGGATACCTGGGCATATATATAATAATAATAATAAAAAAAAAAAAAAACCATTTTTGAAGCTTTCACTGAGTAACTGGACTTCTTGCCTCATTAAGCATTGAATGTTCACGTCAAAAAGTGAGAAATTCGGATTGGTTAAAGTCATGACTAGTTTAGTTCTGTAGCCTTTTTGACTTGAGTTAGTAAGCTCTTAGGGGTGTTTCCACACCTAGTGCCCTAAAGCCATCTGGTTTGGGAGCATTAGCCTAATACTCGTTACATGGGTCAATTAGAAAGCTTAAGAGAACTAAGTATTGCACAGTCTGACCCAAAATAAAGAAAAAAAAAAGAAAAAAGAAAATGAGAGAGAGAATAAAGCTCTTGTTATTATGCCTTGGTTATTCAATTTGATGGGGATCCCAGTGAATTTTGAGATATTGAGTCATTACACATTGGAATTAATTTGAAGCCTCATGATTATGTGTTAGTTCACCTTACACTGAATTGAATTGTGATGCCTCAGCTTGTCGTTTGTAAGTGGTTAGACTTTGGAATTCTATTTTATATTGAATATGGAGTTTATCTTTCTAAGATTGCTAATGAATGAGAATCATAATTTTGGTGACATTTAACTCTTTAGAATAAACATGAATTTTTGCATAATGTTTGTGAATATCATTCATGGCAAACCCTCACGAGACTTCATTTGTCCACTAAGGAGTCCTAGGGGTTTAAAATGCTTATTGCATACGTTAAATGCAATCGTGTTTCCCACGATAGAGGAGGTAGAGTAGTCATTGTTTTAGTTTTCCTTTTATTTTCAATTCTGCATTGCTAAGGGACTAGCAATATGTAAGTTTGGGGTGTGATAAGTGCTGAATGTTACACATTCAAGGCTCTTAATTTACATATGTTAAGCTCTTAGTTTTGTTATAGTTTGATGTTTTATGTTTTTTTGTAATTTACAGGTTTTGGAAGTAAATCCATCAAATTCCAAGATTATAACAAAGTTGGAAAACTCACTTTTGGATAGATTCAAACTCCAAATCAATTTTGAATTTAAGGAAAGAGAAGTTGGCAAAAAATCATTATTTTTGGAAAGAATCCTGAATGAACACGTCTCAGTAATTTAATCATAACTTTTGGTTCAAGTATTTTCTTGCAACAAAATTGGTGACGTTCGAAAGATAAGACAAAATGAAACAAATATGTCAGAAATATGTTTTTCCTACTTCGGAAGTTTACCATGCCAAAATTGCTCCGTAATAAAAGACTGCAAATCTGTACGAATTTTGGGATCCTTTTCCTACTTGGATGGAAATTTCAGAAAACGAAAGGACTTGTAATTATTTTATTTGGACTAGAAGACCTATTTATAATTGTTCTAGTATTTCTAGAGTATTTAGAGCTTCTCTAATCCCTATAAATAGGCATCTAGCCCTTGAAGAAAAAGAAACAAGCTTTGAGGAAGAATCAAATGCTACATCAATGAGGTTTTTTATAGTTTTTATTTTCTTTCTTTTCCTTTATTATTTTCTTATGAGGATGATTTTTATCCAATTTATATGTAACTAATACTTTAGTTAGGGCTCAATTGAAGCCTTAATCATGTCTCTTTAAGTTTTTCAATTTGTCTTGTTACAATTTATATATTGATGCTTAATTTGATTAATTCTAGTTTTTTGAAGTCCTCGCATGTTTATGTTTAGCTAGCATATTCTTGTGGTATGGATTTGTTATTTATGTTAATTTGGATGACCGAGTCCTGGGCATAATAGAGTAACAAAAGAACCCAGACACAGGTTCTTAGATTAATCAACATAAAGACAACTGGAATAGATACCATATTCCAATCTGAGTGTGTTTACTGATTTCCGTAGATTTATGCTTTCTGGAAGAACAACTTAGTAGATACCATGCTAAATCCTTCAAGGAAGAAAAGAGTTAGAGTAAATACCATACCTAACTCGTTGCTTAGGAAAATCAATAGCTTTAGGTAGGGGTGGGCAAATTATCCGCCTACTGACCGCTTACCGAACCGAACCGCCATCGACCGCCTACCGACTAATTTCGGTTCGGTAGTCGGTATAAAATTTTATTCCGAAAGCCAGATCGGCAGCCGAACCAAACCGAACCGCCTTTTAAGCGGCAGCCGAACCGAACCGCCTTTTAAGCGGTAACCGAACCGAACCGAACCGAATGCTATTCCGACCGATTAACCGAACTGACATAAAACGAAACGACATCGTTTTAGTAAGAATGAAACGTATGATCATTTTTTTTTTCCTTTAAAAAAATCAAAACGATGTCGTTTCATTACCCATTTTAATCGAATGTTAACCGATTTAACCGACCGCCTATTAACCGCCTTACCGACTTAACCGACCGCCTATTAACCGCCTTACCGACTTAACCGACCGCCTATTAACCGCTTAACCGAAATAAATTCACCGACTACATTCCGACAAAAGTCGGTTAACCGACCGAATTAACCGACTTAACCGCCTACCGAACTGACGCCCACCCCTAGCTTTAGGAGAAGATACCATTCCCCTGTGGCTGGTAAACATTAAGCATCATGTTATGATTGTAGTGTTGTGCATATTGTGAATCTTAATTAAGTATGATTAGCGGTGGATATCGAAGCCCTACCTTATCTCCTATTATATTTCTTCAATATTTTTTGTCCTTTCTTTTATTAGATCTTATTAATATTTTTATTTATTTTCACTCATCATAATTATTTAGGAACTCTTTTTAAGCATAAGTTACCAATCTTCGTGAGAATGATCTCGTATTTGCTTACTATACTATCGTTTTGATCTTGCGCACTTGCGAGTAAAACGTACAAATATTTGCCTATTTATTTAGGTAGATATTTGCACAACAAGCCTTTCTTCTCTTGTGATCTGAAAAAGAAACACTACGTTTGGGGATGCCGACAATCCCGCTCCGATGCTTAAGTCAGTATAGGTTTTGAAGGAGAATACTTAGAGTAATTTTTTAGTAGATTACAAGTTAAGTTAATACTTATAAAAACCATGTATTTATAGAGATTCTCGAGGTAGTTGAGTTACCCAGCATGTCTTGAATTCTAGGGAATCTACAGTTAGTGGCAATGTGGGTTCGAGACGTCGCACGTCCTGAATTCTCGGGAATCTATAGTTTGTGGCGACGTGGGCTTAGACATGCAGATTATCCGGAGTTTGTGTTGCTATCCCTCTTGCACGTCTAGGGGCGAAATATTCGGGATATCTCGGAGTTCCTCAGGGGGATCCGAGATGTTCGGGAACATGGGTCATTCTGGAATGTTTGGAATGGTTTGACTTGAACTCCAAACTACCGAGGTGTTTTGTACTTGTGGGATTCACCTCGCTCTCCGAATTGGTTTGTGACCGAGGCGATTTGGCTACCGAGGCGGTTTGTGACTGAGGTGACCTACCAGGCTGATCCTTCGACTTTGGGCCCAGATGTCGTCGATACGGATTATTTCCCAACAACATTTGCTTCAAAATTTTTGAAGATCCTTAGTTATCCTCAGCAGAACTTAAATTAATTCACCACATCATTCAATTCAAAACTGCGCATCCACCCAGGCAGGTCACGCCTATGAAAATTGGTGTCTGGGTTTGACATTGGTGGGTGGTTGACTTTTTGACCCCTAAGTTGGTAATTATCATTTTCCTTTTCATGGGTGATGGCCAACCACTCTATTGAAATTTTGGTTTCAGTTATAGGATGTGAAATTGGACGGTCAATGTCATCTAATCGATCAGGATAGGTTGCAAAATGGCGGTCCATCTCAGCTTTCCACGTGGCCTGCTCTGGATTTAAATTAATGAGGCAAATTGATAAACCGTCTCTATGGTCTACCGGACAAAAGCCTCTCATTTTGCAAAAGCAATTTATTTTCACTTCCGAAAGATAAAAGTGAAAATAAAGCGGATGTCACTAGTTTGAATTTTTCTTTTTTTTCTTGTATGGACATGTCAAAAAAAGAAAAAAAAAAAGAAAAAAAAGAAAAAAAAAAGAAAAGAAAGAAAGACATGCACAGTGAGAAAGAGATGAATTTTTGTTCAAGCTTCTTTAGGACTTACTTAGGAGCTTGTGAAAGCACACGCAACGATGAAGGATCTTTGTTTTAAGGAGTTCATTCATGTGAATAAAAAATGGCAAAGCTATTATGTAGCTTAGTATAAGAAGGGTATTTTTGAGAGGGATTATGATCTACAACAATTATTTGTTTAAATTGTTAATACAACACATATTAGAGGGTCTACATAAGACTTACTTAACCGAATAAATAGTTGGACATGCGACTTCGAATGTGCAATTTAAGCAACTAAGTGCTGGAGATTACAATCCATTTGAGATCCAAAGGAAGAATGCTATCAAGGCGGTGGTATTTGCGGTCAAGTTTCTTTTTCTTTTTACAACATACATTTATTTATTTTTTATTTTTCCTTAAAGAGATGTAGGATTAGGATTAATTTTGGTGATCATCCATAGAGTTTGCGGTATAGGGGAAACCACATTCCAAAGTATAGCATCTCTGAACAAAAAAAGGAAGAAATAAATAAAAACATTATAAGTTGTAATTATCTGTTAGGATTTCCAGAATAATTTTTGTCAAAAGAAATTGTTGACTGTATAAATAATTATTAAGCATATAATATTTCATTTGAAGAGGAGCAGAGTCTGTATTCAATTCGTCATGTAGACCAAAACAAGCCAAAAAAAAAAAATAAATTAGTAATTGAAAATAATAAGAGAGAAGGGAAAAGAGTGTAATTGAAGCAAGTGTTTTGTCCCGTGACTCGTCGCGTGCATACTTAGCGTGTTCTAACATACTAATAGGCGCGAGCATTTACATTTTATATCATTTTTACACAATTTTGTTATTAAAACACGTACAATCAGGGTTAGTGTTCCAATGAATTGCTTTTCGTAATACTATGGTCAAACCCATCTCCTATTTTCTAATAAATCATTCTAGGTCGGCCAAAACAAAAATGTTTCTTTCTTGATGCACAAGAGTTCTTCTTCTTCCCCTTTTTTATTTTTTATTTTTATTTTTTTTAGATTAAATATCTTTTTGTCCCTGTAGTTTAAAATTTTTATTTTTTGTCCTTCCAGTTTTTATTTTTTTTTCTAAAAGTGGTATCTGTGCTATGGAAAAAGACAAAGATAGTATATTTGTCCATTTTTTCGTCCAAAACTTACGGATTTTCACGTCAACGACACGTGAAACCATTAAAATTGTGACACATGGCCGAACAACCACCCCTAATTTTTTATTATTTATTTTTAAAAATGGTTAAATACTTTAATAGTACTTGAATTTTCAGTTTCTCAAAATTTAGTACTTGAGTTTTCATTTGTTTTATAGGTGGTACCTAAGTTTAGAGGTAAACTCCACTTTGGTACTTCTATTATATTTTCCTTCCAAATATTAACTGTCTGTCACGTGTCAACCACTGAAGCTGACACGTGGCACTATATACAAAAATTAAAAAAAAAGAAAGAAATCTTTAAAAATTAATTAAAAATAATATATATATATATATTTTAAAAATGAATACAAAAGAGAGGTGGCTGAGCCACCCCCCTCGGCCAGCATGGGGGTGGCCGAGCCACTCCCTTGGCCGGCTTGGGGTGGCCGAACCACCCCTAAGGGCCACAGGGGTGGTTCGGCCACTCCCATGGGCAAACCCTCTAATTTTTCTTTTTCAAGGGTTTACCACCCCAAATTTTTTTTTTTTGCCATCGGGGATGGTTCGGTCACCCCAAACCGGCCAAGGGGGTGGCTAGCCATGCTCATGGTGGCCAAGGAGCCACCCCTCTTCTTTCTTTCTTCTTTTCTTTTTTTAATTGTATTATTTTTATATAATTTTTAAAGTTTTTTTTTTTTTTTTTTTTATATAGTGTTACGTGTCAAGCTTAGCGGTTGACACGTGGCAAACCGTTAATAATTGGACGAAAAATGTAACAAAAGTATCAAAGTGATTTTTATACTTGAATTCATATACCACCTATAAAACAAATGAAAACTCAAGTACTGAATTTAAAAAAACTAAGGTGCCAATAAGATATTTAATCCTTTAAAAAAAACCTAAAAATAAAAAAAATAATTAAAAAAAATTTGGTAGCCAAGTATTGCAATTTTAATGGTGTCACGTGTCGCTGAAATGCATCAGTTTTGGACGGAAAAATGAAGGGAGCTATTTTTGTCTTTTTTCAAAACACAGGTACCACCTAAAAAAAAAAACTGAGGAGACAAAAAAATAAAAGTTTTAAACCACATGGGTGTGAGGTATTTAATTTTTTTTTTTTTTGAAAAAATATAAATAAATGAAGAAAAAAAATTCCGTTGCAGATATAGTGTCCTCGAAGTTAGATCAGGTATATCCTGCATTCCTGCCAACTGTTCCAAGCGCTAACATGTGGCGTATGTTTGGATGAAACATTAATTTTCACTGAAAAATATATATAGTAGCCTATCTCGCTTAATTAGCTTAGGTGCACAAATTGAAAAGTTTGCTTTCACGAATCCCTCTAAGATGTTCTCAGTTTAGTAATTGTTATTTGTTAATTTTGCTACTTAAAATGAAAAAAGAACTTATAAAATGTCCTCTTTTAATTTCCACACGAAAAGAAAGTAGGATCTATAAATTCTCGTAATTTAGAATTTTTCATTTCTTTTTCTGTTCACAATTAAAAACTAAACCATCCATGCATATATCACTCAAAGTCAACAAGTTCACTACAAAAAGACCCAGAAAAAAGAAAAAAAAAAATCACTACAAAAGATTGCCAAAGAATCTGCATTCTAAAACTTTTAAAAAATTAAATTGAATCTTGCAAATTGTTAAACATTGGAAAAATTAAACCATTGGTACGACAATTCATTTACTTCTAGGGTCACGAACAAAGAAAAATTATTTACTTCCTGACCAATATTGAGTGCATTAATTAAACACTATCAGAATGATATATATTCCAAAAAATAATTATATCTAATGTAAATATAATCATGATAATAAAGAAAATTTGTGAAGAAAGAAAAATTCAGCGACAAATCCATTACCGTTTCAAAATTTCCTTGTAAATCAAATACGGTTCCACTGGCATATATAGCGGTCAACGTACAAAAATGTTTAGTTCAAATCTTATATGAGGAGAATGGAAGAGAGATCTAGTACGCAATCCTAAAATCAAAAAAGAGGTGAGCTCTTCAACATCAGATCAAAAATGAAAATACAATGCAGCAAATACGAGCAAATTGCAGAAAAATATTTTCTTATTGTTCCAACTATGAGAGGTCTTTTATTTCATATGGACATATATGAGATAGATTTTGGGATCAAATCATAGAACATGGTTGGGTTGTGAGATTGGGGTTCTAATAGAAAAGAAAAAATAAATAATGGAGTAATAAATACTTTGGAAAAGCATAAATATTCAACTTAAATTATCACTCGATTGTCAATATCTCATTGTTACGGTGATTGGGATGGGGAAGTGCCTGAGATAATAAGGTATTCGAGGTACCCTGGGCCTCCTAAAGTTAGGGTTATTCGAGAAACTCTAAAAAACTCCTAATCAACTACAAGAGCTGAATTATAATAATTTTCTTCTTGATCTATTTCATTCTTCAATACCCTATTTATAGGGTTACAAATCTGAAAATACGGAAATGATAAATAAGTAAATATTATATAAATATTACTAAACCTAATGGGGTCATTAATTCTCTTATTTCCTTCCTATTGGAGATATTGCTTTATAAGCAAGACTCATTATTATTCTTTCCAAGAGACAATAATTAAGTCCTTTATTTCTTTCCTATTGGAAATATTGCTTTATGAGCAAGACTCCTTATTTTCCTAATAATAATAATCTATTATTCTTTCTGAAAGACAATACGACTCTTACCTTATTTAAAAACCTAACCTAATTATTCTATTAAAGAAGGTATAAATGTAATTTTAATAATGCCCGTGTTATATACCCTAGGTACGTAACACTCCTACACTCTTCAAATGGACCTTGTCCTCAAGGTCCTAAAATATGCTGCAATTGTTGCTAACGTGGAGGGTAGCTCTGGGAATAAAAAATTGGCATAATACTCCATTTTTTCAAGCCACCCGAGCCCCTGTTTGCACCCTTGAGTCCCTGATTTCTTTCCTTTGCACTCTTCACCTTAAGGGTATACAGATGGGGCCGAATATTTCCCTCCACTGCAAGTCCTGACGAAACTCGCCTCAATTTTTCTCCAGCAACAGACCCCGAACGGCCTCCTCTGTCCACCTCACTCACCGGAAATTGTCGATCGTCAGCCGGTATCTCTGCATCCATCACGAAATCGCGTGGAGGCTCGTCCTTGTGCTCGATGGAAAATTCCGGGCTGCCGTGGTTTACGCCGGAATCGCCCCCCTTTGCATAATCACCGTCTGGCAGACGACTGGGTGGCTGCCGATGACCTGAAACGCCATCCGAAGGAGAACTGCTCTTCGTCGGATCCTCTGGATCACTACCCATCCTCCCGAGCCCTATTCCCTGCCACTGGCCAATGCCGGCCACTCTTAGCCACGGCCCGGTCTTCTTCCCGAGCCCCTTCCTTGCTGAACACTGAATTGCCGACACCTTGAGCTTGAAGTCCCGGATGTTGGGCCGCCGCACCTGCCTCTTCTTCTTCGGTCCCCTTTTGCCCAAGCCCGTGTCTTTCTTCCCACGGCCCGACCCGTTAATGCCGAACTTAGACACTGCAAGGGGTTTTCTTCTCTCCATGAAATTTATTGATTTGAACCTTGCCCGTTTCCTTCTTCTGGACCAATTAGTGTGAAAAAAGATTGGGTTTCAACAATGGGGGTGGTTTTTTTGGTTTGGTTCTTTTGGTTTGTGGCTGACCACGGGTGATCTTGAGGTATGGGGAATGATGGATTGAGGAAATCGGGAAGAGGGTGGCTGGGCTGTGAGATTTTGGGGGTTGGTACTGTGGGTGATGGAGTGGCTTGTTGATGGTTGAGCTTGGTGGAATTTTTGGAGGTGATGGCGGGGGCTGAACTTTCGGTTTTGGCCAAAAGATGTTTTTTTTGGGTTTTGGTTGGGATTTTGGGTGGTGATGGTTCTGCTGGGGTGATTTGTGGTGGAGCTGTAGGTTTGGGTAGTGGGTGTACTGATGGGTTGATTTTTGGTGGGGCTGTGGTTTTGGTGAGTTGTTGTTCGGGTGGGTTTGCTAAGGGTGAGGGGGATGGTGGTGTTTCTTTTGGGGTTTGTTTTTCTGGAAGATTTTCTAAGGGTGAGGGTGAGATTGATATTACCTGGAAAGAGCTTGTGTGGTGGGATGGGTCTTCTGCACGAGGCTGTTGGGATTGGATGGAGAGGACAGCCATCATCTCCTCCATTCTTTTGGCAAGTCTGTCCCCCATAAGTTGCCACCTATCGTTGAGAGAACTCAACTCGTTCGCTATACGCTCTAGTCTTTGGTCCTCCATGTCGCAACGAGGCTCTGATACCAAGTTGTTACGGACCTCTGTAACGGGGATGGACGATGGTGATTTGGATGGGAAAGTGCGTGGGATAATAGGGTATTCGAGGTACCCTAGGCCTCCTAAAGTTAGGGTTATTCGAGTAACCTTAAAAAACTCCTAATCAACTACAAGAGCTGAATTATAATAATTTTCTTCTTGATCTATTTCATTCTTCAATATCCTATTTATAGGGTTACAAATCTGAAAATACGGAAATGATAAATAAGTAAATATTACATAAATATTACTAAACCTAATGGGGTCATTAATTCTCTTATTTCCTTCCTATTGGAGATATTGCTTTATGAGCAAGACTCATTATTATTCTTTCCAAGAGACAATAATTAAGTCCTTTATTTCTTTCTTATTGGAAATATTGCTTTATGAGCAAGACTCCTTATTTTCCTAATAATAATAATCTATTATTCTTTCCGAAAGACAATACGACTCTTACCTTATTTAAAAACCTAACCTAATTATTCTATTAAAGAATGTATAAATGTAATTCTAATAATGCCCGTGTTATATACCCTAGGTACGTAACACTCATTTAAAAAAAAAATGGCGTCAATGTCTTCCCAAACTACAAAAAATTGTTAATGTTTCCCTAGCCTTGACGAAAAATACCCATAGTAAAAAAGAATATATGTATATATATATATAGGGGATAAAATATTTTTATCTTTTATAAAAATTGTTAATGGAATTTTTGTCTTTCTGCATAACAAAATGTGGACATTGACCATTTTTGGTAGTTTAAAGAGACAATGACAATTTGGTGGTAGTTTGAAGGAGTATGTATACTTTTCTTTAGTTATGATAACCATTTTTTTAATTAATTTTTTAAGGGATAACTTACTAAAGGGTATCAAATTATATGCGGTTTTGAGATAAGGGTACTGAACTAGCAAATGTCTTAAACTGAGGTATCTACGTTTCCAAGCATCTCACTTAAGGGGACTCCATTAAGATTTGCTATTAAATTCTCAACGGAGTCCAAAATATCCATTTTTTTTAGGAAAAAAAAATGCTAGGATTTTGGTGTTGGTCAGAATTTAATAGAATTTACAAAAATATCAATGTCTGAATCTTGAAAAAATTTTATATTATTATTTTTTTTTCTTAAAAAAATAGTTGTATTTTGAGAATTTTGGCATGATTTAACAGCAAATCCTAACGGAGTACTCTTAAGTGAGACGTTTGGAAATGTTGATACCCCAATTTAAGACGTTTTCTAGTTTAGTATCATTATCTCAAAACGGCGTATAATTGAATACCCTTTTATAAAGTTATCCATTTTTTTAATTAAGTTGATTTTGCTGTCATTTGCTACTTACCCTTTTGAATTAAGATATGGCATCACCTTGACATTTGTAATCTTTTTTCTTCTTCTCGTCATTCCAATATATATAATTCAAGGTTTGACAATAAGCTTTTAATGGCCCTCTCTTCCTTGAACGCAAAGGAAGCTTCATTGTTAGAAGAATGCTCGACAATTCTGCCCCCTCTCCGCATCAGCTGGACCTTATAAAACTCTCTCTCTCTCTCTCCCTCTCTCTCTCTCTCTCTCTCTCTCTCTCTTTCTCTCTAATATTATAGTAATCAACCATCCAAAATTTACCAGAGTCTGATGGAAGCAAGCACTCTCCCATGTCAACCTTGTGCAATACTTCTTATGCTAGCCTAGCACTTTCAAGCTGTCAAAGCTTCCAAAACCCTCTTTCAATTCCTCTAAAATCCTACTTTTTTTCTTCTTCTCATTTTATCACTTCAAATTATCCCTCTCCATCTCCATGCTCTCCCTTCTCTTCCAATATTTTCTCCCCCACCATGGCTCTAAGGCTCTCTCATTTGTTTAGTATCATTCTTTGGCTCTCTCTTTTCTTGTTATTTTTTCATGGGTGGTTCAGCTTCAATACCAACAATACGAGCATCCACACTTTGAGCAACAGGAAAGCATTGAGTAGCAAAATCGACTTCACCGCATTCCTCCGGCACCGGCAACAGAAGCATCACCGTCATAGTCACGTGCCCGTGCAGCCTGGTCCAGTTGGAACTGAAATTGACCCACGTTATGGTGTTGAAAAGCGCCTTGTACCAACCGGTCCAAACCCATTGCACCATTAATGAGGTTTTTCACATATGCTTGATGTTGTTGTAATCTTCTTAATTTATTCTTCCAAAAAAAATCATTGTATAAGATTTCATTTGATACATCTTTAGAAACTGAGAACCCCTAGTTCAGCTCTATTAATTCATACTCCATTTAAATGGATTCAAAATGTATTAATTTCGAGTGCATATACGTTTATGTCTGCAGATATGTTTAATGATTAATTTATTTTCTGGTTCTAAACATATATATATATATATATATATATATATATATATATATATATAGTTATGTTTATTGAATTATAATTCAAGTTATTATATATAGATGAAAATTAATTGAAGCAGAGGTTTGATTATGGAAATAGTTTAGCTACGTTGAGATTGTTGTGGCCTGGTGAGGAAGAGAGGAGAAGATGAGTGGATGTGACGGCACGGCTCGTCATGGGAAGTGAAAATTTACATTTTAATAATGATTAATGAGGTTAGTTATGATATAGTAACATTGAAAAAGTTTTCCATTACAATTTAACTAGAAAGGGGTTGACTTTTGTGTATATATATATATATGAATTACAATTTACAGCAGAGGTCCAACTGTAGAAAGTGAAACTGCGCATCCATTCTCTACATAGGATCCTCAACTGCGGTTTCTTCTGATGTTTTTCCACCATCGAGCATCGTGGCCTTCCAAATTTCAACATAGGTTTGGTATTAGTTCAGGAAAGTTTAAACTAGTTGGGTTACTCTCCTTGGACTTTGTATTGATTTTAGCTATTCCAATGCTGCCACGTGTACACAGTTCATTTGGTTTTAGACTGCCCAATCACCACTTCTATGGATCGAGTATATATATATATAATAATCGTGCTTCCATCGTGCTATATATATATATTGTGTGAAACTGTTACTACTAAGCTTTATCGTGGTTGACTTTGACACGCGTAGTGGGAACACTACTTTGGTCCCGGAGATTCTCTTCTTTAGGCCATGGCCGTGTGGATCATGTTAGGAATACAAGCTAATTTAATTTGGAAAGAGATGATAGCGGTGATATGATGTGACACTCCCATAGAATTAGTCTCACGTTAGGTAAGTAGATTGTTCATGTTGAATGAATGAATTATAAAGTATGCTTATAGCACTACAAAAAAATACATTTTTATAGTGCCTAGGATTTAATGACGTGCCAGGAGGTTTGACACATCATTAAATTTTAGTGACATGTCTGCCAAGTCACTAATCCCCACTTAGTGATAAGGCAACTTTGCCACATCACTAATTATTGACGTGGCAACTCTGCCACGTCACTAATTTTTGGCAAAAAAATTATTATTATTTTTATTTTATTTTTTGCTCTTCCGAATATGTTTTCTAAATTTTTGCCGGTTGACCTTATAGACAATTTACATTTCCATCAATCCATCAACAATCACAACAATTTACATTTCCATGAATCCATCAACAATCACAAAATTGTTTTTTTTTTATCAAAACACTAGTTTCAACAAACATACAATCAATCTGTCATAGATATGAACAAAGTATACAGATTACAAAATACACTCTATATACAGTTTACAAAATAGGAACAAAAAATACAAGTATTTCATGATCATCACCAACTATTAACGGTAATAATTGGGTTTGAGGACATGTTCGTTGGCCTTCATTCAGACACCTCTGGATGAATAGACGATCATAAGTCTGCAGATCAACACAAGTTTTAAATACAAATTACTCAATTATACAATGGTTTTGTAGATCAATGAGAAGGGAAAAGTATAAGAAATTACTAAAACATAAAGAAATAATATGTTGAAAACTAAATAATATGTTGTCTCCACACCAAACCAACCATTACTTTCCCATACACCACACCAAACCAATCATCAAGTCTTCACCAAACCAACCGTCAAGTCTTCACTCAAACAAACCAATCAATTCAAACCATAACACATCCTTTAATCGAAATCTCATTACAAAACACAACCAAAACTCCCAAAAGAGCACAACAACACTAAACACATCAGCTTTATTTCAAAACTTGCAGGTACAAATATTTAATAGATTTAGATTCAATAAGTAAACAATCTAGAATCAAAATCCCAAACTTATCATTTAATCACTAAAAAGAATCAAACCACCTATTCGTCCAAACAAAATATCCCATAAACTTCAAGCACCGACAAGATTGAGTTTCGGCCAACATAGGATTTTTTCATCCACCAAAATAAAACTCCAAAACTAATCTCGATAACACATAGATAACAATGGCAAATCACAATCTTCAACAAAGAATCAATTTACTTAACACACAATGCAAAGATCCAACGCGTAGCCAACACCAAACCAACCAAGATATGTCCAACTTCGACAAGAGTTGCAATGTCATTCTAAATTCTAAAGATAATGAAAATAATAAATGACTTCTAATTTAGCCGTGTGTGTGCAATGTGTAACAAAATAATGTAAATGCGGAATTTAAATAACATAATTATTTTGTTAACGAAGTGGAAACTCAGTTAAGAGAAAAACCACTAAGGGGCAGCCAAACCTAAGAAATCTATTATCAGAAGACAAAGCTAGTACATAGACAGTAACACTTCCATACCCGATGTAGCGATCGTATCTAGCACTCTGACACGTAACCCAACGTGAATGCCTCTCAACCAAGTCTCCCACTTGAAAGGGTTTTCAATGGATTCCTTTACCTTAGGGCTCCTCCCTATGATAGACTTCATAGGAACCAAAAAGCACACAATGACAATGGCTTGAGAGCTACCAGATCTTCAATATCTCACTAAACACCCTTTCTAACCTACAAGAAATTCACTAGCGAATTCATTATTTAATACATGCCTAGAGCCTCTTATTTGTAGGCTTACAAGTCTTAATTCTAGTCAGAATCGGAGTCTCTGGCACCCGCGTCCGGATGGCAATTTTGGGTGACCAGACGGTCAACAGTTTCCATGTCTGAAAAAAGAACTCTGAAACTTCTCGAATTCTGGAGAGCGTCCGGACGCACTTTACTTTCCATCCGGACACTGGGCCCGTCCGGACATTTCTATTGGCCATCCATATGTTCAAGTTGTATCATTTTTTGTTAGCTTTCCAACGACACCAATTTTGTCTCAATCTGATACTTGAGCAAAAAGTTATGATAAAAATACTGAGACGTATTTAGAAGCCTCCAAACACTAAGGGGCGTCCGGACGGCTTGACAGAGCGTCCGGATGGTCAACTGCAATTGCCTTTCCAAAATAGTGTTGAAAGCTTTCCATATCAAGACCTTGTTCGTACGGGTCAAAGCTGTGATTCCTTTCCGCATCAGTAAAGGAAAATTGAAATCTTTTGGAACACTAAAGAGCGTCAAAAAGGTGCTGCTCGTATGTTCAGACGGTTGCAGAATACTTTCCTAATCAGTGTCTTCTCGAAAATCTGAATACTTGAAGGACTCGGGAAGTTTGACCTAGCATCCAAACGGTGTTGCCCTGTCGTCTGAATGAATGCATTGGCATAAGCTTCTCGACACTTGGGAGAGTCCAGGCGCTTTCAAAGGCCCGTCCAGACAATTGCATGAGATCCGACTTGTCTGAGTGGAATCTTGTGTAGAATCTTCATGGACATCTTCTAGAAGCATGTGAACTGTCACTTGTCATAATATAAGGCACTGTCCATAACACCTGAAGACTCTGAAATAAAACGGCATCCCTATGAAATAATGTAACCTTACAAACATAGTGTTTTTGTCAACATAATGTAGCCAATCAAAAACTAACAAACTCCCCATTTGGCTATTCTGGGACAAAAAACACTTGACCGGTTAAAAATACAATTCCGGTCCAAATATTACAAATATTCCTCATTTTTGTCTCAAAAGGACAAAGGGTAAACATAGTATATATAGAAAAACCACAATTACTAAAATCCAAAACAACAAGGATAATAGTAAAGTGTCTCAACAAAAACTTAAATAACCAAAAGAGGAAAACAAAACCTCAAGACACCAAATCTTCTGAAATTGAGCCATTTCGGCTTCTTGCTCCTGAAGCCAGGAAACTATAGACTGAAAATTTTCAGTCACTCGAGTCTTATAGCCCAAAACCAATCATCCGCAGAATGAAATCCTGTAAATAACTGGTTTGCAAGATGATAAAGAAGATTCACCACTGAAACTCTTGCTGGTACAGATCTGGAGGAAGAGGTTACAGAAGACTCGGCACGAGCTGGGGAAAAAGCTAATCTAAATTCTGACACCTTTGGAATTTGAACATACGACTTCAACAAAAATTAGTTTTCTAAAGGATCCATCTGTCAGATATTATGCTGGGAGCTGTTGGACAACATATTCCTGAAAAGATTTAACAAAAATCTATCCAAAAATAATACCACAAAGAAATATTAGTTCCTGTTAGTTCTGAAAATAATGTGGTATCATGACAGCTTGCAATTTGGATGCGCAAGAATTACAAAATAAAATATCGCAATCCAAATGACCCAGATATATCAATATCAACCCAACACACAGACAGAAAAAGGATTTTCATGCACAATATCTCAAGAAAATATTCCAATATTCTTAAAAAGCACAAAAAAATTAAAAGAACAAAGGAAGACACAACAAATACCATGGAATGAGAAGAGATGTGCGAAGAATGCCAAAATCTCGGGAGAAATCCACGAGAAAAATACAAAACATGACATGATAAATCAATACAAATGCAGTGGTGTGCGGATGGCTGAGAAAGCAAAGAGACGGATTAAAACCTATAAGGATTGCGTCCGGACGTGATACCAATGCGTCTGGATGGTCAACTTGCCAAACTAGCAATTGACAAGACCGCATGCATTCGGACTCTGAGCCAAGTCCGTCTGGACGCTTCACATTGAAAAGCTGAAAACAGAGGAAAATTTGCAGAAATAATAATTTTCCCTAAAGTTAGCTTCAGAACACGCATATATAAATAACTGATAAGACGGTCAAATAGCAAATAAAAAATATGCAAAAACATAATTGAGAGTTAAGAGTTCAATTAGCACAAATTTCCCTGCATATAGAAATTTTAAATAGATTACTCAACTCATGCAATGCGTGTGTGTGTGAAAGCTTTTTCAATAAGGTATGATGTTTGCTGATATGATTTAAAGCAACTGAATTTTCTAAACAAGAGAGAAATTCAATGTTGGATCAGTTAAAAGTCAAACCTTATTTTACTAGGGCCTAGCCACCCTCATCTGATACACTCTCCTAAGATGCAGCACTTTTTCTTTTACTTAGTCCTTTAGTGACCGTCTATTTCTGCAATGATTTGGTCACCGATTGTTTCTATAGGGACAAGTTTAAGAACAGATTTATAGCACAAAAGCAATGGATCTTTTTATTTATCCATATTTTCTGAATTTTAAATGCTTTTCATCACTTGGTGCTGCAACCTAAAAATAATGCCAAAATTTTTAGGTTCTAGGTTCATCTAACGAGTTGTTCAATTTGACTACCTTAGCACAAAAAATTCTTATCAGAATTTTCAAAAGCCAAAAATCAGAGAGAAAAAAAATGTACCTTAGGGGAGCTTTGGATAGTGTACAATTTTTCATCGCATGAGAAAAATAACTATTTAGCGTTAAGATACACAGGAAAATTTAGCAGATATTAGTTATAAACTCTCAATTATTATAAGCATATTCAATCAATGCACAATGAATTGAGGTATCAGGCAAAAAGATATGCAATATCTGAAAAGCTATCAAAAGAAAATATAAAATTTCCGCATCTTCTCCCTCAATTTATATTTTTTTATGTTGAAAAATAAGACAGAAAAACAAAAAAAACATGCTAGATGAAAATAAATGCACAAACACTTCCTAGCATGTGTGATAAAATCAAGCCTGTTCACACAAAAGGTTTAGAATTTACCAAGACAGAAAAACAGCAGCCTGATGTGTTTTTTTTCTGTCATCCCCAAATAGTACCTGCAAAAAGTTCTCAAGACAACAATAGAAAATATGAGAAATAAAATAAATGGTTCCTTAAACAGAACGCAAGATATGAATAAGATGTGACATGATAAACAATGCAATGCAAACATACCTAACATGCACTAGGATTTAGGAACCAAAATCCTAGGCATGGCGAGACTTCACCTTTACTAGGTGAGTCCACTCCCCCTCAAAGTGTGGATGGTCTCATCATTCTTGACCTATACCTACTTGACCCGTGGAGGTGGTTTGCAGGTCTTGTCCATGTTGGTCATTCTCATTAGCATACCTTGCATTAGGCTCAGCAACTCCTCATAGCCATAGTTGCTGTTGGGCTTCTGTGGCTTTCTCTTTTAGCGTCTTGATTTGTTCTTCTTTGCTTTGTCACTCTGATTGGCAGGAACAAACTCCTGCTGATGCCGTGGAGCCTGATGTGCCGTCGAAGGTAGAGTACCTAATGTTTTGTTGGCAGCTTCCTCTAAACCTTCGTCTGGTGAGCCTAGAGCAGTGGACACTTGGGTCGGATGTGACTGGTGATACTGCAGTGATGACAGGTAGGCAGGCTTCTTTGTTGGAATGCTTTTTGACAGTCTTTGCAGATTTAAGGTTAGCATTCTCACAAATAATATTGCCCTTACGTTTTATATGCTCCTATGCAGAGGGACATATTTAGATGATGAAGAATTTTTAACTTTACCTTTCCTCGGAGCATCCTGCTTAATCCAAAGCCTGTGGGATTTCAACAACTAACAATTTGGTCTAATATGACCAATCTTCCCACAATTATGACAAGTAGGAACAAACTTACCTTGTGTTCTTGATTCCTTGGACTTTGGCATCACATAATTATTTAAGTAAGAATTTTCTAAACAAGATGTATCTACTATCACATGCTTAATAACAATAGAATCTGATTCAAAATCAAAAGCATGTGAAGTAGAAGCACTCAAATCATCAATAATTAAATCAGGCTTGTTTGAAATATTTGTATGAATACAAAGCATGCTTTTCAAATTATTACTACAGAATTTTTCCAATTTATTCTCAAGTGCATCAATAGTATTAAGCAACATGGTATTCTTAGATTTCAAAGAGTCAATCAAAACATTTGATTCAGATAATTGAATAATCAAAGACTCTTTTTCTTGCTTCACCTTTTTAAGCTCTTTATGAGAAACTTTAGAATTTTTAGCATTCTTCAATTTATCAAAAACCTTAAAGAGCTTAATATCATAATTCTCTTTAGATAACTGAGAAGAATTCATAATAAAAGGTGTAATAAAAAAATAGAAGTCACAAAAGATAAGGATCACACTTAGGAATTAAATCCTTCAAATGGAGTGTACCTGCTTTGATACCAATTGAAAATAATAAATGACTTCTAATTTAGCTGTGTGTGCAATGTGTAACATAATAATGTAAATGCAGAATTTAAAGAACACAATTATTTTGTTAATGAAGTGGAAACTGAATTAAGAGAAAAACCACTCCGGGGCAGCCAAACCTAGGAAATTCACTATTATAAAACAAAGCTAGTACATAGATGATGAGTGCCAAATATTGTATATTTGAACCCCCTTAATTTACACTAGTTAGACCTTTGGCATTATTATTTCCTGAAGTTTTGGTTAGTTTTGGTGTTTTTGCATTTTTGCAGGACATTAAGAGAAAAATGGTAATTTTCAAGTGAAAATACATAAAAAGTTGGAAATTCGGAATTGCTGGGAAGTCGATCGATCGAATCTCAAGTCGATCGATCGAAAATTGCCCGATGTCGATCGATCAATTATAAAATCGATCGATCGAATTTATGCGGAGCTGGAATTTCAGAAACCCTAGCTAACTCTATAAATACTATTATTTTCTCATTTTTGAAAGGGGAGGCCGCTTGGGAGCGCACTAGGCGCCGTTCTCACTGTAGTTTAAGGTTTTTGGTTTGATTTTGACCTAGAACTTCAATCCTTTGTAAGTTTCTTTGATTTTAATGCATTCTTGTTGTTTATTTATGCTTTCTTTAGTTATGTGTAGTTGAAATTTCGTTTAGGGTTGATGATGAAACCTCACCATTGAAGAGAAACTGAGTTTCCATGCTTGTTTATGCTATTTGAGTTTAT
The DNA here is from genome assembly GCA_028654335.1 of Alnus rubra. Lineage (NCBI taxonomy): Eukaryota > Viridiplantae > Streptophyta > Magnoliopsida > Fagales > Betulaceae > Alnus > Alnus rubra. The sequence continues at coordinate 1,285,600 of JAJPGS010000712.1, read as the reverse complement.
GGGTTTTGATTTCTCATTGTTCTACTTCAATTATTGAGATTATTGTTGGATATCTCTTGTGATTTTTGGTTACAAGTGATGATTTGATATAGTTTCATTAAATTGATGGCTTGGGTTTTCATTTATCAAAATGTTCGATATTCGTTGTATTTCATTCCATGGATACATTTGATGATTTAGTCAAAACTAGATATCTTTTGTGAATTGTGCAAGTATGGATTCATCGAATGATTTAAACAATTTTTGAAGCAAAGTAGAGCATACCTAAGTTTTGCATGTGAAAACTTCAAATATGTGTGATGAGCATGAGAATAGGTTGCTATGATTTGGTGAGTGTGGATTCCAAAACCCTAGACCCCTTTATTTTCGTTATTTTTGTTTATGTTTTCTTTTGTTAAAAATCCCTAAATTTGGAACTAGGTTAAAATAGGATTAGTTTGAATAAAGATTAATTTTCGCAACACAATTCCCTGTGGGATCGACCTCGCACTTGCATAACACTATATTGCAAACGATTCATGCACTTGCGAGTATTATAATTTGCACAACAATAGATAGTAACACTCACATACCTGATGCAGTGATCATATCTAGCACTCTGACACGTAACCGAATGTGAATGCCTCCCAACGAAGTCTCCTACTTGAAGGAGTCTTCAATCGATTCCTTTACCTTAGGGCTCCTCCCTATGATAGACTTCATAAGAACCAAAAAGCACACAACGGTAAAGGCTTGAGAGCTAGCAGATCTTCAATATCTCCCTAAACACCCTCTCTAAGCTACAAGGAATTCCCTACTGAATTCATTATTTAATACATGCCTAGAGCCTTTTATTTATAGGCTTTACAAGTCCTAATTCTAGTTAGAATCGGAGTCTCTGGTAGGTGCGCCCGGACGGTGGTTTTAGGAGTCTAGATGGTCAACTATTTTCGTGTCTGAAAAGGAATTCTGAAACTCCTCGAATTCTAGAGAGCGTTCGGACGCACTTCACTTTCCGTTCGGAAGCTTGGCCGTCTGGACATTTCTATTGGCCGTCTAGACATTCAAGTTGTATCATTTTTTGTTAGCTTTCAAACAACCCCAATTTCGTCTCAATCCGATACTTGAGCAAAAAGTTATGATAAAAATACTGAGACGTGTTCAAAAGCCTCTAGACATTGAGGTGCGTCCGGACGGCTTGACTGAGCGTCTGGACGGTCAACTGCAACTGCCTTTCAAAAATAGCGTTGAAGCCTTCCCATATCAAGACCTCGTCCGAATGTGTTTCCCTAGCATCCGGACGGTCACAACTGTGATTCCTTTCTGCATCAGTAATGGAAAACTAGAATCATCTGGAACACTAAAGAGCATCCGGACGGTGTTGCCTATACGTGTCCGGATGGTTGCAAAATACTTTCCCAATCAGTGTCTTCTCGTAAATCCGAATACTTGAAGGACTCGAAAAGCTTGACCTAGCGTCCGGACGGTGTTGCCCTATCGTCTGGACGAATGCACTAGCATAAGCTTCTTGACACTTGGGAGAGTCTGGACGCCTTCAAATGCCCTTCCAGACGATTGCATGGGATTCGACTTGTCTGAGTGGAATCTTGTGTAGAATCTTCATGGACATCTTCTAGAAGCATGTGAACTGTCACTTGTTATAATATAAGGCACTGTCCATAACACCTGAAGATTCTGAAAGATGTCCATGAAGATTCTAGAAATAAGGCAACCTTACAAACATAGTATTTTTGTCAACATAATATAGCCAATCAAAAACTAACAAATAATCTATACTGGAGAAAAATAATAATAATCAAAATATAATATTACCTCACACACAAAAGAAGATAGTTGCTTATTTGGTTTTGTCACTACTATCTTTATGACCGAGCAATGTCTGCACAGCATGCTCCGCATTACCCGCGAATGATAAAACAAATGTAATCAGCACACAATATGAAAGAATTATATCATTTCCTAAGCATTGGACAACGTCTGGATGTAAACAAACATCATAATACAAAAAAAATGGTACTATGATTATTACCGGATCCGCTTCCCATAGACGATCTCACATTCAAATGAGGTGCGGAAGCTCTATCAGGCACTGCGCTCTGCTGAGTGACCGCACGCACGGATATCAACGTGGCAACCAGTGACTCAAGGTCTCTAAAACGGGCCTCCCACTCATCCCGCTCAGTTTAGATTGCTCTCTCGATTGCTTATATGACATATTCTTGTGAGTAGGTGGCGTGCCTGGGATTCTGTGATCGTGCCTGCAAGGGTGTATGATATGAGTGTGTGGTCCCCCGCACAGGTCTAACATTTGGCCCAACTTGCCAAACCCTGCTAGCCAACTTGGGCTTATTGCCGTGCACCTGGGCATACGTGTCGTCCGGTGTCCAGCGCACCGTCCCTTGAGTGACGCTCATGGATGCAATAGGGTCGGTTGGTATGAGCTCCTCCAGCCTTGCTTGTATGTTGTATTAAATGTTGGTGTGTCAGTCAAATGTTAATCGTAAAGAAGTTATCACCCACATAAGTAAAATAAGATATGGAAGGTGAGTAACATACACATCTCTCCCTTATTACGCCATTTAGATAGCTTCCATCCTTTTTCTTATGTGTTTTAATATACGCTTGTGCTCTAGTAGGAGTGCCATCCCTGATAGTCTGCCCAAAAAAAAAAAACATGCATTAACACACACACACACAAATATATATATATATATATATATATATATATATATATATATATATATATATATATATATATATATATATTCAGATGTTTACATCTATATGTATAGGGTAAATTGGTGCACATACATCCTCGTGTGTCACCCTTGCAAAGCTTTTTGTTCCTTGCAGTGGGGACTATTGTTCAATGTTCGCATTCATTTCATGTGAGCAGCATGCTCCTACACAATGAACATTCTTGATATGTCATCCAATAAAAGAATTACATGAAATAAATGAAACTACACAAAATAGTAATACAATTCATGACCTACATTATTCTCCTTGCTACACCATTTTCCCAACAACTCTGCCAAGTCTAGGGGGTCGTACTTTGCGAGGTTCTCTTCCCCCATTCTTGCCGGTATTGTTTCAGGCATATCGTCTGGTTGTATCTTAAGTTGTGATTTGAACTTGTGTCTCTAGTTCCTTAGCTTCAGGGCCATATCCTAGAATGTGTCACGTTTTACCAATTTTAGATCGCACGTTTCCGGGATGTACAACTGTACCTGCACAATTTAAATGTTGATAAATTAAAAAATCAAAACAATATTAACAATATGTTACGGACAAGAATGATAACATCAAGTTTAAACTAACCATCAATGCCTCCCATATATCGTCTTTCATCCATTGCGGTACACGCGCCCAGTTGTCTTGCGTATTTACATAGTTCCTGCTTCTAATTAGCTTACTTGTCTCCCGTCTAAATCTATTAGCGCTTTGTCCTATGGGCTGGGACGCTAGATTGTACTCCATTTCCTTCCTATGTCGATTGTCCAATCGATTGACTTGCGAGTATATTACATAAAATGGAAAATCAAAAGTTAGTGTGGTTAGTTGATATGAACCAGAAGCTCAACATACAAGGCATGTAATAACTAAACATCACATAAGTCTTACGTATTCATGGTACCAATTGCAGAACTACTCATGATGTTCGGCTTCCAATTGATCGTCTGTAGTTCACACCCTATTGCATGATTGCCTAAACGTATCCATGTGCTCTCTACAATTGGAATTTAGTTTTATTATTTATTATTCACCCCAAACGCTGCAACATGATTGAATATGATACGGTTAAGGATTACTTGTGTTCCCGCCCCTTTTGAACCATCAGTATTTCTTTGGGTTTTGTTGTGGAAGGTAGGTGCGTTATCTAGATACCTTGAGTAGAATGTCACCACCTAGGTTACTATGTAGCCCTCTGTAATGTAGCCCTCAAGAGTCGCTTTATTGTGCACACTAGATTTGAACCCCCCAAGGCTCCTACATATGAACATCATGCAATCAATGCAGTTAGTCCTTGTCATCCAACATTGGGAAATTAAAAAATAATATACATACACAGATTTTACCTCTGCTGGATACATCCATTGTACGGGTCTCCCAAGTCAGCATTCACAAACAAGATGCACGTTCAAGTGAACCATGCTGGTAAACAAACCGGGGGAGGGGGGGGGATACTTGTTCCATCTTGTACAAAGTGACAGAGGTGTCACCCTCTAGTTGGTTGATATCCTCCTGTGTTAATTTTGTTGAGCATAGGCCCCTGAAGAATGTAGACATCTCGACAAGAGGTCTAACCATGTTACCCGGCAGTGATTCACACAATGTAATAGGGAGTAGCTGTTGCATCAGTAAGTAGCTATCATGACTCTTCAACCTCGATATCGTACATTCCTTAAGTTTTACACATCGAGAAACGTTTGATGCATATCTGTCGGGAACCCTCATATTTCGAAGTACTTTTAGAAAATATGTTTTATCATCCTTGGACATCGTGTGGCAAGCTACAGACATATAGGTTCTACCATTATCGGACATGTACACATGAAGTTTAGGTCTCAAATTCATTTCCACCAAGTCTATGCGGGCTGCGAGATCGTCCTTTGTTTTCCCTTTGATGTCAAGAATTGTGCCAAGTATGTTGTCCATCACATTTTTCTCTATGTGCATTACATCAAGGTTGTGCCGCAACAAATTATCTTTCTAGTACGACAACCTGAAAAAAAATACTTTTCTTCTTCCACATTACATTATCAGTCGCTGCTTCTCCCTTCTTCTACTTCTTCCCTTTTTTCTTGCTGTCTGTGTTTGCCTTACTCACGTTCTCATCCCCAAATACCATTCCCTCTAACTGTCTCAAGATTTCATCTCCACTTTGCACATTGGGGGCAAATTCTAGTTCTTGGCTTCCGTCAAATGTTCTGCCTCCACGAATGATCCATGGGCAAGTATCGCCTGAGCCTCATAAAACAATATTTCTTGCCGTATTTTAACCATATGGACCTTGTCAAATGCATGCACCAAGAACATGCCTTCTCACCTTTGTTAGGCCACCCGGACAAATTTGCGTATGCCAGAAAGTCATTTTTGCTTTGAAGCATCAAATGTGCGCACCCCTATGTTCCATAGTTCTTGTAACTCCACAATCAAGGGCTGAAAGTAGACATCTATATCTATTCCAGGTGAACTTGGGCCCGGGATAATCAGGGATAGTATGAACGACGTTTGTTTCATGCACATCCAAGGTGGTAAGTTGTACGGAACAAGCATTACTGGCCAAGTGTTGTGGGAAGTGCTCATGCTCCAAAATCGATTAAATTCATCCGAGTTTAGTCCAAGCCTTACGATCCTGCTGTCCGCTGAAAAATTCTGTATGTAAGAGGTCGAATGACTTCCATGCTTCACCGTTTGCCAGATGCCTCAATACACCGTCCTTGGTGCAGCCTTCTACATGCCACCTCATATAGGGCGCATTATGCTCCGACATAAATAGCCTCTGTAGTCGTGGGATGAGTGGAAAAGATGTGAACTCGTAGGATTGAACTCCCTTGAATCCACAATCAAATTGAAACCTACTTAAGAAAGCCAAGAATCAAGTCAAGAAGATCTAGACCCGTTGAAATCTTATTTCAAGAACCTAGAATCAAGTCAAGATGATCTAGACCCGTTGAAATCTTGTTCCAAGAACCTAGATTTGGCGAGAATGCCACAAAGGGTTTGCCTTTGATAAGTTCTTAGTTCAATCAAGAACAAGTAGAGAAAACTAAAAAGTTTTCTATGAAGAAAAAACCTCATTCACATTCAACTTCTTTATTAGAAAATGTGGCTACAAGTCTTTTTAAACCCCTCCATGAAACCCTAGGGCCTACTAAGGCCTACATCAATTAAAAGAGATGGGCTGAACATCTTCAAGCCCAAAACATCCTAAACTACATGCCTATAGCTAATAAAAGAAGTCCACTTAATGAAATAAATAGACCCAAAACGCCTACAACCATAGAAACATAAAATAGGCCCACATGCCTATACTTAGTGAAATAAAGAGTCTAGACTAAACCATTTGGCTATGGCGCCCCCCCTCTGTAGCTTGTATCACATGGATTAAAGCTGGTTCTTCTTCTTTCAAGCCTATCTTGAATGTTGGGGTCTTGCTCGATAAATTTACGAACTCGGCCCAAGTGGATTACACCAATCCTTGCATTGCTTCCTTGATCTCCTTAGCTCTTAACCTTGTGATTGGCCCATCTAGAACTTGTAAGGGATCTTTAAGACTCGGTCCACCATGGTGCTCATTAGGAAACCACCGCAACACTTTCACCGGATCTTTCTTCCGAAATAACATACAGTCATTACGGCACACCAGAATCTGAGAGTACCCGAGCCCCATGTCCCTGAGAAACTTTTTCGCCTTATATGTATTAACTGGCAAAGTCTCAACACTCGCAGGCAGCAATTGAATAATGAACTCAAGCAAAGCCGAGAATATAGTGTTACTAAGTCCACCAACGCACTTCAAGTTGTATAGGTATATAGTAGCACTCAGTTTACTATGTTTAGTACCCCCATGAAGTGGCTTCTTCACCTTTTTAAGCAAGTCGTAGTAATTCAGTACATCACCTTCAGTGGCTTCTTCATTAATAATTTCTTCATCTCCCTACACCACGACCTCAGGTTCACAATTGTCCTCCTTGACTTCATGCATGCCGAATGCATCATGCAACATGGCATGCATGTCGCCACCCTGTTTTGTGCTTCCACCTGCTGCATCTGCGACCAATTGATTCAAATAATAGCCTGCAGCAAGAGCAAGTGCATGCTTCTCACCGTGCCAATACCATGTACTGTAAGTAGTCCACATTCCTTTACCCCCTGTCAAGTGGGCAAGTACCAAACCGGGCTCATGGAGTTGGTTATTTCAACATGACTTACAGAGGCAGTGGATTTAGCATTAGGGGCTCTACAATTACGAACTGCAAAGTCTACAAACGATCTATACCCGTATCTGTATTCCCTCAGTAACATATGAACACATAAATATGTTTCGAAGTAAATTTTGCTTTAAACTAACAATTCACTTTCATGTTTTTAAGGTGCAAGTAGTGTCATAAATTAAATAATGTTTCCTACAATAATTTGTTGTTCATTAGTTTCATTGATTAATTTGTTTTTTATATATCGGCCAAACCTAAAAATTGTATCAGTCAGTAAAATCTTGAAAAATTAAAATAGTTATTAAATCTTTCTTTTGTACATTAAAGCGTATTTTGAGATTAATATATGCAATTTAATTTTTAGTTCTAAAAGGGCACATTATTTAAAGTAATTTAGGCTTATTTTGCTAATTTATGCAGCACATTTTTAAAAATTTATCTGCAAAATTTGGGTTTAGTTGGAACAAATTACTCACATTATTTTATTCGGAACTAATCTATGAAAACAATTAAGCAATTTAAAAGGCTTTCAAATACGCAATCGATGCGAATTAATAAAGCAGTGTCATTTTTTTAAAACTTTGAATTATGTGTTTGCTACCATCAATTAAGTGATATTCCCATAACAAAGTATATCCTCCAATATGCAAAAGATTATCAAATAATCAACATAAACACCACAAAATAACATGACAAACCAAAAGGAAAAATATTGATAAATATATAAAATTCTATGGTAACTAAAATTCACAAAAATATTCGATCTAATGTTTTTTCTTTTAATTATTAATATTCACTATTTTCACTAAAGCAATAGAAGAAGAAAAAAAAAATTGTCTCTAAACCACAATAACTACAATAGCAGATTTTAAACTCCAAATAATTTTTTTTTTAATTTTTTTTAAAAGAAATGTAAAAAATTACAGGAAAAAGCTAGCTATAGTTATAGCTAGCTTCAACCCACAACCACCGGTGGTTGAGGGTTTCTTGTCGTGGGTCTTGCCAACTCTTGGCTTGCACAAACTGTGAGAGAGAGAGAGAGAGGAGCATCATAATGGAGGAAGTGAGAGAGAGCATCATACCAGAGGAAGTGAGAGAGTACTGGTGGCTAGTGGTAGGAGAGAGTGTTGGCTAGTGGTGAGAGAGAGAGAGAGTACGTACTGTTACAGAAAAGAGGATTTCTAAGGGGGTGGGGGGAATTAGCGACGTGCCACAACTAGCACGTCACTAATAGTGACGTGTCATTACTAACATGTCACTAATTTTCATAAAAGCCCGCACAAGGTTTTCTAGGAAATTAATTAGTAACGTGTTAGTACTGACACGTCACTTATAATTTAAACTTCGATATATATATATTTTTTAAAAAAAACACACACACACACAATTGGACAAAATTTTTAGTGACGTCATGAATTTGACACGTCACTAAATAATGGCGTGTCACATTGACAAGTCACTAAATAGTGGAGTGTCAGATTGGACGTCACTAACAATTTAAAATTCATTTTTTTTAAATAATAAAAAAATTGACAAAATTTTTAGTGTTGTGTATAATTTGACACGTCACTAATTAGTAATGTGTCAAATTCAACACGTCACTAAAAATATTTATTGACGTGTCACATTTTGACAATTAGTGACATGGAAAAGACTTGGTTACTGTAGCCACGTTACTAAATGGGCTTTTTTTTTTTATTTTTTTTTTTTATTATTATTATTTTTTTCTTGTAGTGTAAATGCTAAGTCTAACATTTATTCATGTAAAATACTACCAGTTCATGGGATGCTCACTAAAGCCCATCCCATTACCCTCATCCACCTGGACCAAACGCCCTACTAGTGTGGACCTCCTCAGGAAGAAAAAGAATTGACAGGGGATGGACGACAACCACTAAAGAGGTGGGCTGACCAATGGACCCCCAACTAATTGTCGATCTCCCAAGAGATTTATGAACCAATGATCCTTTGACCGTTGGGGTGACCGAGTGGTTTGGTCACTCTAGATATGGGTTTTTTTTTTTTTTTTTTTTTTTTTTTTTTTTTTTTTTTAAAGTTTAGGCATTTTACGCATAACCCGTTCACCTAACATCTATTTGTGAACGAATCATGACCCTTGGAATGCCATAGAAGATCTCCTAATAAGCAAAACATGACTCATGTCAAACGGTACCATTGCATCACCATCGTTTCCTCAATCACAGAAATCGAAAATGTTGGTTTACTCAAGAAATCTAAGAACTCTTATAGACAAGAATTACTCTTTTTCATTAATCAATATAGATTGAAAAGCAATAACAAAACCATTTTGCAATCGTAAAAGCCCGGGTTTTGTAATCTCAAGACCATGCAATCATCATACATATCAAGAAAAACCTAAGAACATCAAGATCAAACCATGTTTTTTTGGAAAAGAATTGATCAAAACCCTAAGAACAGATTTAGCTATGCATAATTAAAACTAATCTAAACATGTAATCTAATAAAAATAGTAAAGAAACAAACTGGAAATGAATTAAAAACATTAGATTAAAAGTATAAAATTCGGATTCATGAAAAGAAATGAAAAGGGAAGACAAAATCTAAGCTAGAAATAGAAAGACAATAAGGAAAACTGAAGAAAAACATTAATGAGACTAGGTTACGCTCTCTAAAATTTTTGGATTACAGAGTCGTCTCAAAAAAGAAAAGGAAACAAACAGTAAAGAAAGAAGAAAAGATTGCTGAAAAATAAATAAGAAAAAGAATTGCATCAAAGTAAATCAAAGCTTTATTGAAAAAACGGAATTAAAATGACTTACAAAACTAAAATAAACTAATCTAAGCTCTCTGGAAAATGTAAATGAAAAGGTTGCATCAAAGGATTGCAACTAAAAAATAAAAGAAAACTAATTATATAAAAAAACTAACTATCTCTCTCGGCTTTTCTCTATTTATAGAGAATTTGATGTGTCAAAATCTCTTAAACAATCCATCTTAGCCGCACAAATGAAGAGTGTCGATATCCCATTTCAATCGTGTTACTTTGTGATAAGCTGTATTCTGTTGGATTAAATCACTTTTATGTAATGATACTTTTAAACAGGGATTCAGTTTTTTTCAGAGTCTTCTTATTCAAAGTTATACTTCTAGAAGATTCTGCATAGATTCCAAGTAAGAACAATCGGATCCCTTGCATCCGTCTGGACGATGTGATATTCTGTCAGACGCTCAACTATCAAAGCATCATCCGTCCGGTCGACGAGAACTTTTCTTTCGGACCTTCCTCTGTGTCGAGAAGCTTCGAGTTGCTCTAGATTGCATCCGTCTAGACGTCTCAGCAACACGACCGGACTCCTTTTAGTGTTCGATAAGTCAAAATATTTTTTTCCAAAACACAAATATGGGAAGATAACTGCAACCGTCCGAACGATGTGTGTTCCCATTTGGACGTTATCCTTGATAAGGCAAGTCGTGCATACAAAGTTCAACCGCTCGGAAGTCAGTTTCCATGGTCCAAACGCTCAAGCCTTAATATGAAAATTACATGTAGCTGAAGTGCGACCGTCCGAACGCTAGGGCAACACCGTCCGAACGCGACTTTATTCAGGAAAGAATTTCAAGTGAATTTGAAAAGCCAATCGCACAGTTGTCTGTCTGGACACCCTCAGCTACTGTCTGAATGCCGCCTAGCAAAATCGTATCAGATGCGATTTAGGCTTCTGATGCAAACCAAGGAGCTGGACATGTTGATCATACACGTGGGAATGGAGCTGAAGTTGCACAAGATCCTTTGTCACTTCCTAGTGGCCCAATTACAAGACTTAGAGCCAAACGTTTCAAGGAAGCAGTAAATGGGCTAATCCAAGAGAATTGAGCTGACTCTAAAAAGACCAAAATGGGCTCAAATAATAATCAAGGCTTAGTCCATGTCATCAAAACAATTGAAGAGGCTAATTAGCATGCAAAAACATGACCAGCATGGTTTGACCATTAAAGGGTGTGAACTTGTTGAGTCTCAAGGATATTAAAGAGAGGAATGAACTTGGTCTTGGTTGGTTATGTTAAGTACATTGAACTTAGTCATTTAGTTATTTTGTGGGGACTTGTTTATGTTGTTGCTTGTGTTGCTTTGAAAGCTGTAGTTATGAATTTTCCTATTCTTGGAGGGTTGTTCCAAGTATATAGATGGGCATTACAAATTTTTAAGGCAGATATTGTATTCAGAAAATTATCATTATTGTGAGAACTTGTGTTCCTCTTTGTTCTTGAAAGAACTCTTTGAACTTATCAAGTTAATCTTGTGGCGTTCAAACAACCAAACTTATCACCTTGATTCTTGAGAGATTCTTAGGTTTTTTGGTGTGGCGTTTCAATCCTTCGTAGTCTTGGTTTCTCATCTAGTTAGGTGACGGGTCAAGGCTCAACAAATCTTGTCTACACGATCTTGGAGTTTCAAACCATCATTGTTATCGGGTTTCATCACAATTGTTGGTGGAGTTCATATCATTTTGGTATCAGAGCCTTGGTTCTAAGAAAAGAAAAGAAAAAGTACTCGATTCCATTAAGAAAATTTCTTCCTTTCAATCTTGTTTATCATCTTATTCAAGTTCTTAACCTTTCAGAGTAAGAAAATTTCTTCCTTTCTATCTTGTTCCTCACCTTATTCAAGTTCTTGACCTTTTTGATGAGTTTTGGTTGTTTCTCATTTTTGAATTGCTGCTGGATTATTTTGAATTAGTTTCTTGAAGTTCGATTAAGAACTAAGAAGACAAAAAGAGTTGAAAAAGGCAAGAGTGTGTGAGACAATAAGAGGGTAAAAGCCGTTTAGAGTGAAAACACGAGTGCAAGTGTATCACTTCTTGAGTGAAACACGTGAGGGAGTGCTTGTGAGGATTCTAACCTTGTTTTGCAGATTCTAAACATGTCCAATAATCAAGAAGCAGACACAACCGAAGAATTTTGAACCTCCAAATGCAAGCGTTGTTAGGGGAGATGAGGCGTATGTTGAGGACTGAATTAGAACCTATTCATGAGAGGTTGGACATGGTAGAAGCAGAAAATCCTAGGGGACAACAAGACAATCCCAATAGGTAGCAAGGTGGACGTGTTCCGTGGCGGAATGTTGAGGAAGAGGCGGAGTTGGAGGAGTTTGATGAGCCATATTTGAACTGGGGCAGGTTTGAGTGTGGGTATGGGAATAGAGAAGCTAGGATGGGTAGGCCTAGGAGGGATAATGATTTAGGAAACATAAAGATTAAAATCCCATCTTTTCAAGGTAAAAATGATCCTAAAGCTTATTTGGAGTGGGAAACTAAAATGGAGATTGTGTTTGATTGTCACAACTACTCGGAGATAAAGAAGGTTAAGTTGGCTGCAATTGAATTCACCGATTATGCCATTGTTTGGTGGGATCAATTACTGATTAATAGGAGGAGAAATAGAGGAGAAATAGAGAGCCACCCGTAGACACTTGGGAGGAGATGAAAATGCTTATGAGGAGGCGTTTTGTACCCAGCCACTATTATAGGGGATTATATCAAAAGTTGCAGAGGTTAATTCAAGGTTCCAAGAGTGTGGATGAGTATTACAAGGAGATGGAGGTAGCTATGATCCGGGCTAATGTAGAAGAGGATCGGGAAGCCACCATGGCTAGGTTTTTGCACGGTTTAAATCGTGAGATTGCAGATATAGTCGAGTTCCAGCACTATGTTGAGTTAACGGATATGGTGCATCAAGCCATAAAGGTGGAAGAACAATTCAAACGGAAGGGATTGGCTAGGAGGGGACAACCTATGGCTACCACCAGCCCATGGAAGACAGCTCCAAAAAGGGACGAGCAGCTTCAAAATAAGCCAAAATTTGAACCCTCTAAGAATGCCAAACCAATGACCGCCACTACTTCAGGTAACACCGAGGCTTCTACTTCTAAAACATGTGATATTAAGTGTTTTAAATGTCAGGGGTGGGGACACATAGCCAGCCAGTTTATAAACAAAAAGGTGATGGTGATAAACGCCCAAGGAGAGCTTGAGTCAGAGAATGAGGAAGAAGTAGATGATGATGACATACCACCTTTGGAGGATGCCGATGATGAGCAAAATGCTGTGGTTGAAGATTTATTGGTAGCTAGACGAGTTCTCAATGTGCAAGTTAAGGAGGAAGAAAGTAACCAAAGGGAGAACTTGTTTCATACTCGGTGCTTTGTAAATAACAAAGTTTGCAGTGTCATTATCGATGGAGGGAGTTGCATAAACGTAGCCAGCACTTATTTGGTGGAGAAATTGGCCTTAATGAATGTGGCGAAATCAAGGTGACAAGACAAGTGTTGGTTGCATTATCCATTGGCAAATATGAGGATGAGGTGCTTTGTGATGTGGTTCCTATGCATGCATGCCATTTATTGTTGGGAAGACCATGGCAGTATGATCGTAGGGTTACGCATGATGGATTCACAAATAGGTATTCTTTCACTCTAAAAAGGCAACCTATTACTCTTGTGCCATTAACTCCAAAACAGGTCATGGAGGACCAACTGAAGTTACAAAGATCAAATGAAAAAAAGAAAGAAAAAGAAAGGAAGGCCGAAATTGAAAAAAAAAAAAAAACAGTTTACAAAGAAAGAAAGAGAGGAAAACATTGATCAGAGTGAAAAAGAAAGAGAGAGGATTTCGGCCATAGTGAGAGCAAGAGAGGAAAAATTCAATTACAATGCAAATAAAAGTGAGATCAAGAGAGCATTATTTTCACACCAGCCCCTTATTGTACTCATGTACAAGGAGGCTCTTTTATGTACTAATGATCTCGTCTGTGCTTTGCCGAGTGATATTGTTTCTCTTTTGCAGAAGTTTGAAGATGTCTTTCCCAAAGAGGTACCTTATGGCTTACCTCCAATCCGAGGGATTGAACATCAAATTGATTTCATACCTGGTGCATCAATTCCAAACCGACCTGCTTATAGGAGCAATCCCGAGGAGACCAAGGAACTTCAGAGGCAAGTAGGTGAATTATTGGAGAAGGGGTATGTGCATGAAAGCATGAGTCCTTGTGCGGTTCCGGTGCTATTAGTTCCTAAGAAGGATGGAACATGGAGGATGTGTGTTGACTGCCGAGCCATCAACAACATAACGGTAAAGTATCGTCATCCCATTCCTAGGTTAGATGATATGTTGGATGAATTGCATGGTTCTTGTGTCTTTACAAAAATTGATCTTAAGAGTGGATATCATCAGATTAGGATGAAGGAAGGTAATGAATGGAAAACTGCTTTTAAGACTAATATGGTTTGTATGAATGGTTAGTAATGCCTTTCGGTTTAACTAATGCACCGAGCACATTTATACGTTTGATGAACCATGTTTTGCGTGCATTTATTGGCAGATTTGTAGTTGTGTATTTTGATGATATCCTAATTTATAGCAAAAACTTGGAAGAACATGTAATGCATTCGAAATCTGTTTTGGAAATTCTAAGGAAAGAAAAGTTGTTTGCTAACCTCAAGAAGTGCACCTTTTGCACGGATAAGCTTGTGTTTCTTGGTTTTGTTGTTAGTAAGAGAGGAATTGAGGTCGACAAGGAAAAGGTGAAGGCAATCCAAGAGTGGCCAACGCCTACAACAATCAGCCAAGTGAGGAGTTTCCATGGCTGAGCTAGCTTCTATAGACGGTTTGTGCGTGATTTTAGTAACTTAGTGGCCCCTCTTACTGAAGTCATCAAGAAAAATGTGCCGTTTAAGTCGGGGAAAGAACAAGAAAAGGCATTTAATCTGATCAAAGAAAAGTTAACTAATGCACCTTTGCTTGTTTTACCTAACTTTGCTAAAACTTTTGAAATTGAGTGTTATGCTTCAGGAATAGGTATTGGAGTTGTTTTGATGCAAGAAGGTCGTCCAGTTGCTTATTTCAGTGAAAAGTTGGGTGGGGCAGCCCTAAATTACCCCACTTATGATAAGGAGATGTATGCCTTGGTAAGGGCTTTGGAAAATTGGCAGCACTATCTATGGCCAAAGAAATTTGTGATTCACACATATCATGAATCTTTGAAGCATTTGAAAGGACAGCAAAGGTTGAACAAACGCCATGCCAAGTGGGTGGAATTCATTGAAACATTTCCTTATGTGATCAAATACAAGCAAGGTAAGGAAAATGTGGTGGCTGATGCATTTTCCCGAAGGTATGCTTTACTTTCCATTTTAGATACAAAATTGCTTGGCTTTGAATACATTAAAGATTTGTATGCAAAAGATTCTGATTTTGGTGATGTGTTCAATGCATGTGAAAAAGTGGCATTTGGAAAGTTTTATAGGCATGATGGATTTTTGTTTTGGGAAAATAAACTGTGTGTGCCTATGTGTTCTTTGCGTGAATTGCTTGTGAGAGAAACTCATGGTGGTGGTTTGATGGGTCATTTTGGTGTAGCTAAGACTTTAGGAATTTTGCATGATCATTTTTTTTGGCCTCATATGAAACGTGATGTGGAAAGAATCTGTGAGGAGTGTATCACGTGTAAACATACTAAGTCTAAGTTGAAACCCCATGGTTTGTACACCCCTTTGCCAATACCTAGTGAACCTTGGACTGATATTTCTATGGATTTTGTTTTAGGTTTACCTAGGACTAAGAGGGGGAGAGATTCAGTTTTTGTGGTGGTAGATAGATTTTCCAAGATGGTACACTTCATTGCATGTCATAAAACCGATGATGCATCACATATAGCTGATTTGTTCTTCAACGAAATTGTTAGGTTAGATGGCATGCCATGTACCATTGTTTCTGATAGGGATGCAAAGTTTTTGAGTTACTTTTGGAAGACTTTGTGGGGAAAGTTGGGAACCAAGTTGTTGTTTTCTACTGCTTGTCATCCACAAACTAATGGTCAAACTGAAGTAGTAAATAGAACTTTGTCTTCTTTGTTGCGTGCTATCATTAAAAAGAACTTGAAAACATGGGAAGATTGTTTGCCACATGTTGAATTTGCTTAGAATAGAAGTATACATTCTGCAACTAAGTTTTCACCATTTGAAATTGTTTATTGCTTTAACCCATTTTCACCTTTGGATTTAACTCCTTTACCTTTGAGTGAACGTGTGAACTTAGATGGAAAAAAGAAGGCAGAATTTGTAAAGATGATTCATGAAAAGGACGGCTGAACATTGAAAGGAGGACTCAACAATATGTCCAACAAGCCAACAAGGGACGCAAGAAGGTAGTATTTGAACCTGGAGATTGGGTTTGGTTGCACTTAAGGAAGGATCGTTTTTCGGAGAAACGACATTCAAAACTCCTACCTAGGGGTGACGGACCATTCCAAGTAGTGGAACGTGGAACGCATCAATGATAATGCCTACAAGCTTGACTTACCAGGTGAGTATGGTGTCAGTACAAGCTTTAATGTTGCTGATTTGTCTATTTTTTATGTAGGTGATGATTTGAGGACAAATCTTCTCAAGAAGGGGAGAATGATGCAAACCAAGGAGCTGGACATGTTGATCATACACGTGGGAATGGAGCTGAAGTTGCACAAGACCCTTTGTCACTTCCTAGTGGCCCAATTACAAGACTTAGAGCCAAACGTTTCAAGGAAGCAGTAAATGGGCTAATCCAAGAGAATTGGGCTGACTCTAAAAAGACCGAATGGGATCAAATAATAATCAAGGCTTAGTCCATGTCATCAAAACAATTGAAGAGGCTAATTAGCATGCAAAAGTGTGACCAACATGGTTTGACCATTAAAGGGTGCGAACTTGTTGAGTTTCAAGGATATTAAATAGGGGAATGAACTTGGTCTTGGCTGGTTATGTTAAATACATTGAACTTAGTCATTTAGTTATTTTGTGGGGACTTGTTTATGTTGTTGTTTGTGTTGCTTTTAAAGTTGTAGTTATGAATTTTCCTATTCTTGGAGGGTTGTTCCAAGTATATAGATGGGCATTACGAATTTTGTAAGGCAGATATTGTATTCAGAAAATTATCATTATTGTGAGGTCTTGTGTTCCTTTTTGTTCTTGAAAGAACTCTTTGAACTTATCAAGTTAATCTTGTGGCGTTCAAACAACCAAACTTATCACCTTGATTCTTGAGAGATTCTTAGGTTTTTTGGTGTGGCGTTTTAATCCTTCGTAGTCTTGGTTTCTCATCTAGTTAGGTGACGGGTCAAGGCTCAACAAATCTTGTCTACACGATCTTGGGGTTTCAAACCATCATTGTTATTGGGTTTCATCACAATTGTTGGTGGAGTTCATATCAGCTTCTATGGCCTATAAATACAGACCCCAAGGCTTGTAATTTGTAAGGATTTGGTAGTGAATTCTGTAGTCCTTAGAGAGTTTAATTTAGAAGTTATTGTGCTAATCTGCTCACTCTCAAGTCGTTGCCAAGTGTTGTTGCTGTGTTGAACTGAAGTGTATCTTAGGGGTTGGCCCTAAGGTAAATGATTCTATTGAAGACCCCTTCAAGTAGGTGACTTGGTTGGGAGGCATTCGTGTTGGGTTACACGTCAGAGTTCAAGGCATGACCACTGCATAAGGGTATGTGAGTGCTACTGCTTTGTACTAGCTTTGTCTTCTGAATAGTGGATAACCTGGGTTTGGCTGTCTCAGAGTAGTTTTTCTCTTAATTGAGTTTCCACATCATTAACAAAATATCTGTCTCTTTAATTTCCGTATTGTGATATTTTGTTGCACACAATTGGTAAATTAGAAGTCATCTTTAATTTTCAATTGGTATTAGAGCTTGGTACACTCTATTTAGATTCAATTATTGAGTGTTATCTTCCTTTTGACTTTTTGTTTTATCTCAATGTGTCAAAATTTTAATACTGTTACTGCCTTTGATGGTACGACCTATGGCTATTGGAAAGCTCGTATGCGGTTCTTTTTAAAATCCATTGACTATTGGAGTATTGTTGAAACTAGTTGCACTAAGCCAACAGATGCAACTCCCGAACTAGTCACTGAGAAAAATGTACAACTTTCTAATGATAAAGCCCTCCATGCTCTATGTCAAGTGCTTTCATCGTCTAAATTCAAACAACATATGAAGGCACTGAACTTGTTAAATCAGCCAAACTTCAAATGTTGATTTCTAGATTTGAAGAGATTAAGATGATGGAGGATGAGACATTCAGAGAGTTTTACTCCAAAATGAGCGACCCAAGAAACTCAATGGTGTCTTGGGAAAATCATCTCGGATGTAAAACTCATCCATAAAATTCTAAGATCTTTGCCTGGAAGAGATGAAGATTGAAGAGTTGGTGGGATCTCTTCAAACTAATGAGCTGTCCCTGCCCCCGGTCAAAAAGGTGAATGAGGCATGGTCGGTTCAAAGAGAAATTTTCCAAAAGACTGAAGAAGGCCCCTAGAGAGTCTGAACCGAAGGAAGCTGAAAAGAAAGACTCCAGAGGCCCAAGATGTTTTGAATGCTCAAGCTTTGGGAATATACGGGCAGAATGTGGGAATCTTAAGTAGGGAAAAGGGAAGGCTTATAATGCGACTCTCAGTGATGAGTCCGAAAAAGAAGAATCTCCTGAGCACGAAAATTTTTTAGCCTTTATTGGCTCCACATGTAGAAGAGGAGGATTCTTACTGAAAATTAAAGGACTTCTAATTTTAACAAGTGTGTGTAAAAGTGTTCAACAAAATATCACAATGCGGAAAATAAAGAGACATATATTTTGTTGACGAAGTGGAAACTGAATTAAGAGAAAAACCATTCCGGGGTAGCCAAACCCAGGATTTCCACTATTCAGAAGACAAAGCTAGTTACAAAGCAGTAGCACTCACATACCCTTATGCAGTGGTCGTACCTTGAACTCTGACGTGTAACCCAACACAAATGCTTCCCAACCAAGTCTCCTACTTGAAGGGGTCTTCAATGGAATCATTTACCTTAGGGCCAACCCTTAAGATAGACTTCAGTTCAGTACAACAACAACACTTGGCAACGGCTTTAGAGAGAACACTTTAGCACAATAATCTTTACGATAAACTCTCTAAGCTTTGTGGAATTCAATACCGAGTTCTTACAGTTCTCAAGCTTAGGGGCCTCTATTTATAGGCTACAGGTTCAAATGAGCGTCTAGCTTGAAATACCTAGGCGCATTTGGACGGTAGACATAAAGCGTTTGAACAGACAACTATGCGATCGACTTTCCAAATTTCGCTGAAATTATTTCCTTAATTGAGCATCATCTGGACGGTGTTGCCCTAGCTTCTAGACGGTCGCACTTTAGCTGCACGCAATTTCCATATCAAGCCTTGGCGCGTCCGAACCATAACATCTGTCATCCGGACGGTTGATCTGATGCATGCAATTTCCATATATGAAGCTTGAGTGTTCGGACCATGAAGACTAACGTCTAGACATCTGGATTTTGAATGCACAACTTGCCTTATGAATGACCGTGTCTGGACAAGAACACACATCGTCCGGACGGTTGCAGCTGTCTTCCCATATCTGTGTATTTGGAAAGAAATCCCATAGCTGATCGAACACTAGACGTAGTCCGGACGTGTTACTGAGTAGTCTGGACGGATGCAGACTGGAGCATTTCGAAGCTTCTCGACACAATGTCTTCTGCACAACTTGCCTTATTAAGGATAGCGTCTGGACATAATAATTACGTCGTCCGGTCGGTTGCAGTTGTCTTCCCATATCTGTGTTTGGAAAGGAAATCCTTTTACATGTCGAACACTGAAAGGCGTCCAAACGTGTTTTTGAGACGTCCAAATGGATTTAACCTAGAACAGTTTGAAGCTTCTGGACACAGAAAGGAGTCCGGATGGAAAGTTCTTGTCGTTGGGACAGATGTTGCTTGACTGACGAGCGTCCGGACAAAATACCACGTCTTCCAGATAGATGCAAAGGATCTGAACTTCACTGTCTTGAATTTTGTATAGAATCTTCTTGAAGCACATAACCAAAGAATAGATTCTGAATATAACACCCTAAAAAGCAACATTACATAGAAGTGATTTTGTCCAACAGAATGCAGCCAATCACAAACTAACAAACTCCCCCTTTGGCCATTCTGGGACAAAAATCACTTGACTGGTTAAAAATACAATTTCGGGCTAAATCAAAAAATACTCCCCCTTTTTGTCTCAAAAGAACAAAAGGTAAAATAGAGTATGAGAAAAACCACAATAAATTACTCCCCCTCAATGTCTCAGCAGGACAAGGGTAAACAAAGTAAAAATAATCCAAGAGTTAAGGAGTATTACAAATTATCCAAAAAATAACTGTCTCAAAAAGTAAAAACAACAAAAGAAAACAAGAAATAAATCCTCATTAGGATGATGATGCTTGAGGCACTCTTGGACATTAACCTGGCACTGCTCAACTCAAGTGCTAATGAAGCGGACCTCCCACTGAATGGAGCTGGTATCTCCCTACATCGCACTCATAGCTGCCAATAGTTGAGCGTAACCTGCATCATATTAAGGAGGAGTAGCAGTGTGAGATGGTAAGGCTCCTGTAGGTATCTCAACTTGACCAGGAGGAGGCTGAGGTTCTTCAACGTGACCTTCGAACCGCACCTGGGCATTAGATTTCATAAGAGTCTGGCAGCCAAGAGGGTCCTGAATCAGCATCACTGGCTCGGCGGAAACATCTATCCCAGACTGAACAATGAGCTTCGTGATCAAGCACGCAAAAGGAAACCCAGTAGTGTGCTCGTCTCTGGACTAGAGCATAATATAGAGGATGTGCTTACACAAGCAAAAAGGCAACCTCATAACCAAGGCATAAAGGAACTAAGCCCTCTTCAAAATAAGTTCACTTTTGTAGACAGTAGGCCAGAAATTGTGCAATATAATTTTTACTAGCCGGCACTGAAGGTGAAAAAAGCACCTATCTTGATGTGAGCATGAGCTCACTCATGACCCTGTGGATGAGCATGAAAGAAGTCCACAAGCTCCTCTATGGTGGGAATAGGAACATCAATGATATCACTAATAACCTGAGGATCAATCTGAATGACGTGCCCCTGAACTGGAGTCTAAAGGATGATCCCAAGGTCCTCATCCTAAATCATCTCCAGATATCCATAGAACTCTCTCACCAGCCTGGGATAAACTATGCAAGTACATTTATACAGATAGCCCCAATGATTGTTCATGATGATCTCAGCAATGAAATCTAAGGGAGCCACACTAACGTATGCTCTGAGGCACATTCCTCTCTAGAATAGCCTACTTGTTCTCCACTTTTGCTAAAGTGGCATTTATAGCTTCCTCTGTCCTCTGTCAGACCCTGCACTGAGAATTGTCTGTAGACATGATTCTGCAAAAGAGTATTCAACCATTTTGCCAAAAAAAATAACACCAATGAAATTAGTTCCTATTAGTCCAAAATTGTTTTTGGCATTATAACTGTAGTAAAATGAACTTTTCCAAAAATTACAAATAAGCAATAATCCAACATAGTCCAAATAAATGCCATAACAATTAATCCCAACTCAGTAACAGATATTAAAAAAATATAAGCAGGCTTTATCTCAAGAATATTCCACAAAATATCTTAACAATTAAAATAACTAAAAAGAAGATAAAGGATAGACCAAAATACCTGGAAAAGAGATAAGTGATAGAAAAGCACAAAAGACGCTGTGATATTGCGAGAACCCATGAGAAAACTCACCAAAATCACAACAAGAGAAGAAAAAATGAGAGAAAAGAGGTGAGGGATGCAAGTTGCACTTAGACAAGTCAGACCTCAGTTTTACTGTTTTGTTCATGCGCACTAGTGTTTCATATATATATATAAAAGTAATATTTCCTGGACAACAAATGTACACACTTTGTACAACAATACTAATATGGAAATGATTTTTTTTTTTTAAATTTTTTTTACAAGAAATTTTACTTTTTTTTTATTGTGAAAATCATTTTCATGTCAACTTGTTGTACAAAATATGTACATTTGTTGTGGATGAAAGATTACTCTCTCTCTCTCTCTCTATATATATATATATATATATGCTTACCAATTTTTTTTTTTTTTCGAGTGAAGTATATACTTACCCTTAGCCTTAAGTTTAAAAGTAGTGCTTTATAAAAAAATAAAAATATTCATGTTTAAAGTCAGCTCCGCAACTTAGCCCTCTGTTTTTGGTTTTTTTTTTATTTTTTTTATTTTTTTGTTTAGTCTTAAGTCGGTGCGCTTTAAAGAATAAAAAATCATGCTTAAACTTTAAAGTCTGGGCAATTGTTTCTCAACAATAAACTACGCGTTTTGCTTTATTGAAACGGTGTGTTTTGCAAAACATAAACACTCGTCTTCTATCTTCTTTCTTCTACCTTTTGTTTGACTTCTCTTAACCTTAAAACAGAAACAGACTAACAGTAACAGTGACAAAAAAATCATGTCGGCGCCTGAACGTGAATCCGATCCTCTTAGAAAAATATTTGTCGATGTAAAGCTGATGCCCTCTAATGAGCAGCGGAAGGTGGGCAACCAGGAGATCAGAACAAATTTTACACTGAATAAGGAAAATTTTGGGGAGTTGAGGGGGGGGGCATTTGACCCCTCTCGACCCCCCCTCCCTTCTCCCCTGAGGGTAACCGTCCGGACGAGGGCTGCCATGTCATCTTCGGCAGATTGAACTGCACCTGTCCAGGCGAAGGGGACTATCGTCCTGACGCTTCACACTAAAAAACATTAGCTTCAGAACACGCATGTATAATCAACTGATATAACAGTCAAATACCATTGCAAAAATATGCAAAGATATAATTGAGAATTAAGAGTTCAATTAGCACAAATTTCCTTGTTTGTAGAAATTTTAAATTGATTACTTAACTCATGCAATGCGTGTGTGTGTAAGACTTTCTCAATAAGGTATGAAGTTCACTGATATGACTTAAAGCAACTGAATTTTCTAAACGAGAGAAAATTTATGAAGAACAGTCAAAAGTCAAACCTTATTTTACTAGGGCCTAGCAACCCTCATCTGATACACTCCCCTAAGATGCAACACTTTTCTTCTACTTAGTCCTTTAGTGACCTTATATTTCCGCAATGATTTGGTCACCGACTGTTTCTTTAGGGACAAGTTCAAGACCAGATTTATAGCACAATAAGCAGTGGATCATTTTAGTTATCCATATTTACTGATTTTTTAAATGCTTTTTATCACTTGGTACTGCAACCTAGAGAGAATGTTAGAATTTTTAGGTTCTAAGTTCAACTAGCGATTTGGTCAATCTGACCATCTTACAAAAAAAAAATATTTCTCATAAGAATCTTCAAAAGCAAAAAGTCAGAGAAAAAAAAATTCCTTAAGGGAGCCTTGGTTAGTGCATAAAATCATCGTATGAGAAAAGTAATTATCTAGCACTTAGATGCATAGGAAAACTTGGCAGATATTATGCATAAACTCTCAATCATATATAAGCATAGTCAATAAATGCACATTGAACTGAGATATCAGGCAAAAATACATGCAATATCTAACATGCCAAGAAAAAGAAAAATAAAATTCTTGCATCTTCTCCCCCAATTTTTTTTTTTTTTGCTATAAGGGAAAAAAGACACTCATAACCCTATTATGTGGTAAGATCAAACATGTCTTCAAAGAGAAGGGATCAAAATTACCAATACAGAAAAATAGTAGCCCGACATGCTTTTTCTGTCTTCCACAAATAGTGCCTGAATTTTTTTCTCAAGAGGAACAAGAGAAATAGGGGGCAAATAACAATGGTTTCTAAATTGCAAAGCAAACAAAAATATGACATGTAGAGAATAATTTAATGTAATCAAACTTGATGCTCTAGGATTAGAAACCAAATCCTAGGCATGTGAATCCTCACCAACTAGGTGAGTCCATTCCCCTTCAATGGATGAATTTCTGCCTCCTTCCTAACCCATGCCTGCCTTTCTTTTGGTGGTTGTTGACAGGACTTTATCTGATGATCCATCCACTGTATCTTGCTTTGCATCCAAAAAGGCGGCTCCCTATATAATTGATCATCCTTCATCTTTTGCGGCTTCATCGTGAAATGCCTTGATTTGTTAGTCTTGGGTTTGCTATTCTGATTGGTAGGAACAAATCTCTGCTAAGGCCACTGATGCTGAGGAGCCTGGCACCGTGGGGAAACTTGATGCCATGGAGTTTGATATTGGCGAGCCTGATGCCTTGAAGCCTTATGCTGGGCCAGAGGTCTTGTGCTAAAATTTTTTTGTTTGGGCACCTCTTTCTTAACCTTTGATTTGAGCCTTGAGGAGATAGCACTAGGGTCAGACATGCCCTCTTAGACCATAGTGATGGCATATGGGAGGTCGTTTAATGGTGGGAGGCTTCTGAGTGATTGGAATATCTCTACCAATTACGTCATTTCCTTTGTCCACCATGGTGAGTGGAGGTTCGAGGATTGTGGACTTAACAAAGACAGTCCTAGAAGTGCAGGGAATGTCAGAGGGAGGAGCTACATACCGAGTCCGATCTTATCTGTTGGCCTCATCTGGATTGACAGCATATGGGTCAGCTTCTCATCGGTGATCCTCTCCAACTGAAGATGTGTCTCCAATAGCTTCTCTTTTAGGTCTTGTATCTTGAGCAGCAGTGAACTCTTATCAATCTGTAAGCTATTCAGCTCATGGATGTGCTACTTACAAGTCTCCCTCAGCTTCTTGAACTGTACATAGAGGATTTTGTATGCCTCCTTGAGTTTTTCCCCATCTTTATCACTGTGCTCAGAGTAGTAAGATTCCTCCTCTTCATATGGAGCCATAAAGGATAGAAACTTGTCTTGATCGGGAGATTCTTCTTCTTCGGACTCATCACTGAGAATCGTATTATAAGCCTTCCCTTTTCTCTACTTGAGATTCCCACAATCAAGCCGTATATGCCCAGAGCCTGAGCGTTCAAAACATCTGGGGCCTCTTAGGTCTTTCTTCTCAGCTTCCTCAGGTTCAGACTCTCTAGGGTCTTTCTTTAGTTTTTCAGAGAATTTCTTCTTGAATTGATCATTCCTCATTAATCTTCCGAAATTCTTGCCCAGCATTGCCACAGCATCTTCTTCTTCTTTCTCAAAGTTTTCTTCAGATGAGACTTTGGATTTCTTTTTAGATGCCTTGAGGGAAATTGTCTTCACCTTTTTGACTGTGGGCAGGGACAGCTCATAGGTTTGAAGAGATCCCACCAACTCTTCAATCTTCATCTCTTATAAGTCTTTGCTTTCTTCAATGGTAGTCACCTTGATTCTGGAACGCTTAGGCGAAGATCTTAGAATTTTACGGATGAGTTTTACATCTGAGACTGTCTTCCCAAGACTCACCATCGAGTTTCTTAGGCCACTCATCTTGGAGTAAAACTCTCCGAATTTACCATACTTATTTAGCAGTTCCACAATTTGAAATGTTAGTAAATTCAGATGGTGAAAGTGCTTGATGTTGTGCAAATTTTAATGTACTTGCAAGTGCACGAATCGTTTGCAATATAGTGTTATGCAAGTGCGAGGTCGATCCCACAGGGAATTGTGTTACAAAAATTAATCTCTATTCAAACTAATCCTATTTTAACCTAGTTCCAAATTTAGTGATTTTTAACAAAAGAAAACGTAAACAAAAATAATGAAAATAAAGGGGTCTAGAGTTTGGGAATGCACACCCACCAAATCACAACAACATAGTCTCATGCTCATCACACATTTTGAATTCTCTCATACAAATCTTAGGTATGTTCTACTTATGCTTCAAAAATAGTTTAAATCATTCAATGAATCCATTCTTCCACAAATCACAAAAGATATCTAGTTTCAACTAAATCATCAAATGTATCCATAGAATGAAACACACCGAATATCCAACATTTTGATAAATGAAAACCCAAGCCATCAATTTAATGAAACTATATCAAATCATCACATGTATCCGGAAATCAAAAGAGATATCCAACAATAATCTCAATAATTGAAGTAGAACAATGAGAAATCAAAACCCATAAACTCAAATAGCATAAACAAGCATGGAAACTCAGTTTCTTTCAATGGTGAGGTTTCATCCTTACCCCTAGACGAAATTTTAGCTACACATAACTAAAGAAAGCATAAATAAACAAGAATGCATTAAAAATCTAAGAAACTTACAAAGAATTCAAGTTCTAGGTCAAAATCCACCCAAAAGCCCCAAACTACAGTGAGAACGGCGCCTAGGGCGCTCCCAAGAGGCCTTTTCCTTCAAAAATGAGAAAAGAATGGCATTTATAAAGTTAGCTAGGGTTTCAGCAATTCCAGCTCCGCAAAATTTTGATTGATCGACTTGAGTTTCGATCGATCGATATCCCAGGAATTCCAAATTTCCAGCTCTTTATGTATTTTCACTTGAAAATTACAATTTTTCTCTTAATGTCCTGCAAAAATGCAAAAACGCAAAAACACCAAAACTAACCAAAACATCAGAAAATAATAATGCCAAAGGTCTAACTAGTGTAAATTAAGGGGTTTAAATATACAATATTTGGCACTCATCACTTGACATAGAGCATGGAGGGCTTTATCACTGGAAAGTCATGTGTTTCTTTCATTTGCAAGCTCAATATTCTTATCTACTAGCTCAGTCCAACCAGTTTCAATAGTTTTCCAACAATCAATAGATTTTAAAAAGAAACGCATACGAGCTTTCCAATAGCCATAGCTAGTGCCATCAAAGGCTGGAATAGTTGTAAGATTTTGAGACATATTAAAATAAAATAGAAGTCAACAAGAAGGATAACACTCAAGAATTAAATCTAAACGGAGTGTACCAAGCTCTGATACCAATTGAAAATTAAAGTGACTTCTAATTTAACATGCGTACGTGTAACGTGTGACAAAATATTGTAAAAGCAGAATTTAAAAGACACAAATATTTTATTAACGAAGTGGAATCTCAATTAAGAGAAAAATCACTCCGGGCAGCTAAATCCAGGATATCCACTATTTATAAGATCAAGCTAGTTACAAAGCAGTAGCACTCACATACCCTTATGCAATGGTCGTACCTTGAACTCTGACGTGTAACCCAACACCAATGCCTCTTAACCAAGTCACCAACTTGAAGGGGTCTTCAATGGAATCCTTTACCTTAGGGGTCCTCCCTAAGATAGACTTCAATTGTTGCACAGCAACAATACACAACGGCAACGACTTGACAGTGAGCGGATCAGTACAACAACTCCTAAATTAAACTCTCTAAGTGCTATGGAACTCAATATATAGAATTCTTATAAATTACATGCCTAGAGGCCTCTATTTATAGGCTACAGAAGACCTAAATTGAGTCTGAATCAATTTTCTCTAGGCGGTATCTAGACGGACAACTATGCAACCGGCTTTCATAATTCGCTGATATTCTTTCCTGAATAGGGCCGCGTCCGGATGGTGTTACCCTAGCGTCCGGACAATTGCATTCTGTTGCACGCAATTTCCATAATAAGGGGACTAAGCATCCAAATAGTGTAGACTGACGTCCGGACGGTTGAACATCTTCTGCACGACTTGCCTTATCAAGGATAGCGTTCAGACGGAATAACTACGTCGTCCGAATGGTTGCAGCTGTCTTCCTATATATGTGTTTGTAAAGGAAATCATTTTACTTGTCAAACACTGAAAGGCGTCTGGACGTGTTGCTGAGATGTCCGGACGGATGCAACCTAGAACAGTTTGAAGCTTCTGGACATAGAAGGGAGTCTGGATGGAAAATTCTCATCGTTCTAGACAGATGTTGCTTGACTGACGAGCGTTCTGACGGAATACCACGTCGTCTTGATGGATGCAAGGGATCTGAACTTCACTGCCTTGAATTCTGCATAGAATCTTCTAGATGCACATAACAAAAGTGTAGACTCTGAATATAACAGTATCCCTAAAAAACAGCATTACATAGAAGTTATTTTGTTCAACAGAATCCAGCCAATCACAAACTAACATCTCAGATTTTTAGATTCTGGAAATTCTGATGAGAGTTTTTTTTTTTTGCTAAGATGCTCAAATTGACCAACTCGCTTGTTGAACCTAGAACCTACAAATTCTTGCATTCTCTGTAGGTTGCAGCACCAAGTGATAAAAAACATTTAAATTTCAGAAAATATGGATAAATAAAAAGATCCACTATATATTGTGCTATAAATATGTTCTTAAACTTGTCCTTATAGAAACAGTCAGTGACGAAATCATTGCGGAAATAGACGGTCACTAAAGGACTAAATAAAAGAAAAGTACTGCATTTTAGGGGGAATGTATCAGATGAGGGTGGCTAGGCCCTAGTAAAATAAGGTTTGACTTTTGACTGATCCAACACTGAATTTCTCTCTTGTTTAGAAATTTCAATTGCTTTAAATCAAATTAGTGAACATCATACCTTATTGAGAAAACTTTCACACACACACACACACATAGAATAAGTTGAGTAATATATTTAAAATTTCTATTTGTAGGGAAATTTGTGCTTATTGAATACTTAACTCTCAATTATATCTTTGCATATTTTTGATTTGCTATTTGACTGTCTTTTCAGTCAACTTTAGGAAAAATTATTATTTTTGAAAATTTTCCTCTGTTTTCAGCTTTTCAGTGTGAAGCGTTCGGACGCATATGGTCCTACCGATTGCTAGTCTAGCAAGTGGACCATCTGGACGCATTGGTAACACGTCCAAATGTGATCCTTACTGGTATTTTTCAGCCGCTTCCTTTTTCAGCCAGCCGCACACCACTGCATTTTTATTGATTTATCATATCATGCTGTGTGTTTTTCTCATGAATTTCTCCCGCGGTTTTGGCATTCTCTTTACATCTCTTCTCAGTCCATGGTAATCTCTTTGTCTTCCTCTGTTCTTTTAAGTTTTTATGCTTTTCAGAATATTGGAATATTTTCTTGAGATATTGTGCATGAAAATCTTATTCTGTCTATGTGTTGGGTTGATATTTATATATTTGTGCCATTTGGATTGCTATATTTGCTTTTGTATTTTTTGGGCATCCAATTGATAGCCGTCATAATACCACATTTTTTTTGAACTAACAGGATCTACTCTTTCTTGGTGGTGTTATTTTCAGATATATTTTTGTTTAAGCGGCCCCCAGCAAAGTGTCAGACAAATGGAACCTTTGGAATGACTATTGTTGAAGTCATATGTTCAAAATCCAAAGGTTTCAGGATTTAGATGAGCTTTTCCCCAGCTCATGTAGAGCCTTCTGTAGCATCCTTCTTCAGATCTACACCAGTCTTGCAGACCAGATGACTAGAGGATTTCAATCTGCGGATGATCAATTTCAGGCTTTGCAGACTCAAGTTGCTGAAGGTTTTCAATCTACGGATTTCCGGCTTCAGGAGCAAGAAGCCGAAGTGGCTCAAATTCAGATCAATGTACGGAACACTATCCGTCACTTGATGCTAGAGGACTAGTTAGATTTGGAGCATTGAGGTTTTTGCTTTCCTCCTATGGTTATTTGAGCTTCTGTTGAGACACTTTACTATTATCCTTGTTGTTTTAGATTTTAGTACTTTTTGTCTACGGTTTTTACTTCTCTGTTTACCCTTTGTCCTTTTGAGACTAAAAGGGGGAGTATTGTTTTTGGATCGGATTTGTATTTTTAACCTGTCATGTGATTTTTGTCCCAGAATGGCCAAATGGGGAGTTTCTTAGTTTTATTGGCTACATTCTGTTGACAAAATCACTATCATGTAAGGATGCTACTTTATACAAGGTTGCTATTTTATTCAGAGTCTTCAGAGGGAAAGGGCCTTAATAAGACAAGTATCAGTGTCACAAGCATCAAGAAGGTAATTTTTGATTTCCACGAAGATTCTGGACACGTCGGCAATTTTCGTTTTCCAGGAAGATTCTACACATGTCTCAGTATTTTTATCATAACTTTTTGCTCAAGTATTGGATTGAGATGAAATTGGTGTCGTACGAAAAGCCGGTTGCATAGTTCACCATCTGAATGGCCTCAGCGTGCACCCAGATGCTGCCTAGTGAAAACTAAATCTATGTCGATTTAGGTCTTCTATAGCCTATATATAGAGGCCTCTAGGTATATAATAATCATGAATTTAGTATTGAATTCTTCTGTACTTAGAGAGGGTGTTTAGATAGAAATTGTGAAAATATGCTAGCTCTCTAAGGGTTTTCAAGTGTGTGACTTGTTCGTATGAAGTCTATCTTAGGAATGAGCCTTAAGGTGAAGGAATCCATTGAAGACCCTTTCAAGAAGGTGACTTGGTTGGGAGTTCACGTTGGGTTACATATTAGAGTGCGTACCGATCGCTGCATAGGGTATGTGAGTGTTACTGCTTTGTTACTAGCTTTGTCTTCTGAATAGTGGATATCTTGGGTTTGGCTACCCCGGAGTGGTTTTTCTCTTATCTGTCTCATTTAAATTTCGTACTTTTGATATTTTGTTACTCACACACACACACCGTAATTTAGAAGTCATTTATATTTTTCAATTTGGAATAACAGCTCTAGGTATGAAATCCATTTGATGCTCAATGTCTCTAATGGGCGGTAACCCACTTTGCATCTCCTCCAGAAATACATCCTCAAATTCCTACAACAAAGAAACAACCAAACTAGGAAGAGATTGGTTAGTTTCATCAAGATTAAGATAAGATTTTTTGTAAACAAGAAAAATCATAGGTTAATTTGCTAAGACGGCCCTCTTAACCTCACTCTCCTTTGCATAAAAGCTCATCTTTATCTTTCCTTTTCTCTCTGCAGGTTCTCTTTCTTTTTTCTCTCGTGGCTCCACACTCTTTTCTTTATTCTCAGCCACCTCTCCATTTTCTTTTTCACTCTCTCTCTTTCTTGATGTTTCGGCCTCACCCTTTCTTTTTTGCTCAATCTCACTTTTTATAGCTTTAGTTAGTCCTCATAAACCTGTTTTCGGGTTAAAGGAACATGCTTTATTGTTTTACTTGCAAGCGCACGAGTCGTATGTAGTATAGTGCATGCAAGTAATCCTATTTTAACCTAGTTCGAATTTTTAGATTTATTTTTAGAATCAAAATACAAAAGATAAGATGATTAACTAAACAGATCGAAAAGCACTGAGGTTTTGGAATCCACCAAACCAAATCAAACACCACATTCTTGCATGCTAATTATAAATCCAATTGAAATGAGTTAGCTGTTCAAGTTCTTTAACTCTAAGATAAATCACAACGATTATCCCTTTGAGATCAAATCATCCATTGTATTCGTTTGTCAGACAAATTACAATGGATATCCATTATCAACGAAATCAATCGATGTATCCATCGGTTGAAACACATCAAATATCCACTAGAAAATAAAATATTCAATTTAAAGACATGAGTCAATAAATTGAATTAGAACTTGAATTGTATAAAATATCAAATTTATAAATGTCATGACAAGAACGTTGGTGTTATCATTGATGAGGTTTCACCTCAACCATAGTTGAAGATTTTAGTTTCATGACTAAAAACACCGAACAAACTTGTTATAAAAGAAACTAAAGAAACTAAAGAGATGGAAAAGATAAAAAGACAGAAATTAAATTAAAGTACAAAAGAAAGAAAAGAACTTGTAATGCAAACATAAAAATAAAAGAAAGGTAGAATATAGAAGATGGAAATAAAGAATTAATCTAAATTACAAAAGAGAAAAGAGCTAACATCAATGCTCTGAAAAGAAAATGTGTATATACACAATGATCGATGAATAAGTTATGCCTATCATAGGGTTTTTATAGCAAAACATTAGGTTAAACCCCATATTTTCAAAATGGCACCTCTACTTCTCAAAACCCTAATAAGAGAAAAGAATGCTAGTTTTTGGAGCCATATTTTCAAATGGCACCTCTACCCCTCAAAACCCTAATAAGAGAAAAGAATGCTAGGGTTTGGAGTGTTTGCAGCCGCAGGAGCAAGGAAATTCGCGTTCTTATATTGCGGGGCACTTATAACATAGAATATGTTCTAATTAGGAAAATCATATTTTACAATGATTTGTACTTTTGAATTATCTTTTCAATGCTACCGATTTCACCTTAATCAAATACTATGACTTGTGCAGAACCTGAAATTTAATCCAATCCGATTTTGACTCTAACGAGAAAAATTTCAATTTAATCCTTTCATTGATTTGGTTAAACATAACCATATCATATAGGTCTTCTCAAAGTATGCTTTCTTCCAAAATTTGAATTTTTCACTTTAAAATTGTTGTTTTCTCTCAATGATCTGCAAAATACCAAAATACAAAAACTAACCAAAAACATTAAAAAATAACAAAGTTAAAGGTTTAACAAATGTGAATGAAGGGGTCTAAATATTCAATATTTGGCACTCATCAATTACACCCAAACTTACATTTTGCTAGTCTCTTAGCAAAACAAAATGAAAAATAAAATTAAAGCAAGAAACATAAGTCCGCTGTCGTGTGAGAGAAGATTGCATTTAGCATATACAACAAGCCTTTTAAACCCCTAGGACTCTCTTGTGGACGAGTGAAGTCTCGTGAGGGTTTGCCAGAAATGATATCCACAAACATTTTAAAGCACTCTGTTGACAAACAATGATTTTCACACAAACACACGGTTCATACATCATGAGTAGGTCTAACAAGGTGAACACCACATCATTAGGACATAAAAAAATCAATCAACTCATAACTAAAAAATTCAAACAAGACAAGTTCCAACAGTGCAAAGTGAGATTAACATAGACTCATGAGGTTTCAATTTTTCTTAAAGTTTGTGGACCCCAAAATTCATAGGAATTTTATCAGATGAAAACAACCAAGGCTTAAATCAAAATGTGATTTTTTTTTTTAATAGGCTGTGCAATGTTTGACTCCCTTAAGCTTTCTAATTGACCTATGTCACGAGTGTTGAGCCAGTGACTCCCAAACTAGATGGTTTTAGGGCACTAGATGTAGAAACATCTCTAAGACCTTAATTACTCAAGTCAAAAAGGATACGAAGACAAACTAGCCATACCATCAATTAAATAGAATTTTTCATCCTTTTACGCGAACGCTCAATGCTTAGTGAGGCAAAAGACCCGGTTACTCAATGAGAACTCAAACTGATGATTTTTTTTTATTTTTTTATTTTTTGATTATTATTTATTTAAGCCAAGGTTTCATCAACAAATCATTCTACAAATCATAAGATACACATTCCTTAATTCAAATCTCATACCTCACAAAACCAATGTTAATGTGGTCATGAAAATTAATTCAAACAAGTGAAGTCTCTCTAATCCAAAAAAATGAGTCAATAGATTCAGAGTTCTAAAGACATGCAGTGTTCAACATGTTAAACAAACCAATGATACGCAAACCATAGTAGCAATGTAATCATGCTCAATCAACAACATAGTTTTCTCTTCTTTTTTTTTAAATTTTTTTTCTGGAACAAAAGGACAAATAGACAGAGTGTTTTTCCATACCCCCAAACTTGAATTACACATTGTCCTCAATGTGTAATATAGAAATACATTACTAGAAGTAAGGAATCATCAAAGTGTGAAAAAGGCAGGGCGTCTCCCAAACTTAAACACGAGCACACCTGTCACAAACTAAGAACAATATTTCTCACAGAAATGCACTGAAAAATATAAATGACTTCTAATTTAACCGTGTGTGTGCGCACAATGTGTTAACAAAATAATATAAGTACAAAAATGAAATGACATAAGAATTTTGTTAATGAAGTGGAAACTCAATCAACAGAAAAACCACTCCGGGGCAACCAAACCTAGGATATCCACTATTCAGAAGACAAATCTAGTTAAAAGCAGTAGCATTCACATACCCATATGCAGTGGTCGTACCTTGAACTCTGATGTGTAACCCAACACGAACGGCTCCCAACCAAGTCTCCTACTTGAAGGGGTCTTTAATGGAATCCTTTACCTTAGGGCCGACTCCTAAGATAGACTTCAATTTAGCTCAGCAACAGGACACAACAACAATAGCTTGAGAGAGACTAACTCAGCACAATAACTCTAAAATATAACTCTCTAAGTACTACGGAATTCAATACCGAATTCTTATAATTCTTAAGCCTAGGGGCCTCTATTTATAGGCTACAGGTTCAAATGAGCGTCTGGCTTGAAATACCTAGGCGTCGTTTGGACGGTAGACATAAGGCATTCGGACAGACAACTGTGTGATCGGCTTTCTAAATTTTGCTGAAATTCTTTCCTGAAATGAGCCGCGTCCAGACGATGTTGCCCTAGCGTCCGAATGTTCGTACTTTAGCTGCACGCAATTTTCATATCAAGGCTTGGTACGTTTGGTCCATAGTATCTGTCATCCGGGCAGTTAATCTAATGCACACAATTTCCATATATGAAGCTTGCACGTCCGGACAATGAAGTCTAACGTCCGGACGTCTGGATTTTGAATGCATGACTTGCCTTATGAATGAGCGTATCCGAACGGGAATCCACATCGTCTGGATGGTTGCAGCTGTCTTCCCATATCTGTGTTTTGGAAAGAAATCCCATAGCTGATCGAACACTGAGTGGCGTCTGGACGTGCTGCTTGTTAGTTTTTGTGTTGGCTGCATTATGTTGGACAAAATCACTTTTATGTAATGTTGCTGCTTTCACAGGGATGCTACTTTATTCAGAGTCTACTCTTCAGCTATGTTCTTCGAGAAGATTCTATGAAGGTTTCAAGGATTTATTTCGGTTCCCTGTCAGCCGTCCGAACGACATGGTATTCCGTCCGGACGCTCATCAGTCAACAACATCCGTCCGGACCCCGATTAGTGTCTAGAAGCTTCGAACAGTTCAAGATTGCATCCGTCCGGACGTAATGGCAAATCGTCCGGACACTCTTCAGAGTTCGAGAAAATCCCAGTGTTTCAGTACATCCGTCCGGACGACGTGGTTATACCGTCCGGACGCCATTCAGTGTTTGACAAGAATTAGGGTTTTTGCCTTAAGACACAGTTATGGGAAGACGGCTGCTACCGTTCGGATGATGTGTGATCCCGTCCGGATGATGTCCTCTATAAGGTAAGAACGTGAATACCAAGTTCAACCGTCCAGACGTTAGCCTTCATGGTCCGGACGATCAAGCTTCATATATGGAAATTGCGTTCACCAGTTCAACCGTCCGGACGTTAGCCTTCAAGGTCCGGACGCTCCAAGCCTTATTATGGTAATTTCGTGTAGCCGAAGTGTAACCTTTCGGACGCTAGGGAAACACCGTCCAGACGCGGCCTTGTTATGGAAGCTTTCAGCGCTATCTTAGAGAGGCGGTTGCAGTTGATCGTCCGGACGCTCGGTCAAACCGTTCGGACACCTTCCGGTATTTTGGTCATAACGTTTTACTCAAATATCAGATTGGGACGAAATCAGCGTCGTTGGAAAGCTTAGAAAAAATGTTATAATTTGAGTGATCGGACGTCCCCTATAAGCGGCCGGAAAGCTTCCGTCCGGATGGAAATATTTGCCCGTCCGGACGGCCCTGCAAAAAATCCGAAATTACTTTTCGGACAAGAAAAACTTGGCCTGTCCGGACGGCCCTGGCTCCCGTCTGGATGCGCGTGCCACAGAATCCTTTTTTGACTCGATTTTGGGTTTCCAAAGCCTATAAATAAGAGGCTTGAGGCATGCTTTCAATATAGAATTCGGTGGTGAATTCTCTACAGCTTAGAGAGGTTGTTTAGGGAGATATTGAAGATCTGCTAGCTCTCTAACTTTGCCAAGTGTGTGATTTGACCAGCCGTGAAGTCTATCTTAGGGGTTGACCCTAAGGTAAAGGATTCCATTGAAGACCCCTTCAGGTAGGAGACTTGGTTGGGAAGCGTTCGTGTTGGGTTACACGTTAGAGATCAAGGTACGACCATTGCATCGGGTGTATGTGAGTGTTACTGTCTTGTATCTTGCTTTGTCTTCTGAATAGTGGATATCCTGGGTTTGGCTGCCCCGGAGTGGTTTTTCTCTTAATTGAGTTTCCACTTCGTCAACAAAATATTTGTCTCCTTTAATTCCTCATTTAATATTTTGTTGCACACTGTTCACATACACTTGTTAAAATTAGAAGTCCATTTATTTTTCAATTGGTATCAGAGCCGGCACACTCCGTTGTAAGGATTTATTTCTTGAGTGTGATCCTCATCTCTTTGTGACTTCTATTTTTTGATTACACCTTTTATCATGGATTTCTCTCAGTTATCTGAAGAAAATCTTGATATTGAGCTCTCTAAAGTTTTTGCAAAATTTGATAAACTTATTTCTCCAAAAGAGCTCAAAAAGGTGAAGCAAGAAAACGAGTCATTGATTGTTCAGTTATCTGAATCAAATGCTTTAATTGACTCTTTGAGATCTGAGAATACCATGCTATTTAACATCATTGATACACTTGAGAATAAATTAAAAGAATCTGAGGATCTCTTGAAAAATTTCTCAAGTGATAATTTTAAAAGCATGATTTGTCTTCATTCAGATATTTCTAACAAGCCTACTTCAATTGTTGATGATATGAGTACTTCTACTTCACATGCTTTTGATTCTGAAATAGATTCTATTGATATTAAGCCTGTGATATTAGATACAACTTGTTTAGAAAATTCTTGCTTAAATAATCATGTGATGCCAAAATCCAAAGATACAGGTACACAAGCTCATGGTAAGTTTGTCCCTACTTGTCATAATTGTGGAAAGATTGGTCATATTAGGCCAAATTGTTATTTGTTGAAATCCCACAGGCCTTGGATTAAGCAGGATGCTCAGAGGAAAAGTGAAGTTGAAGATTCTTCCTCAGCAAAATATGTCCCTCCGCATAGGAGAAATATAAAAGGTAAGGGCAATGTCATTTGTAAGAATGCTAACCATAATTCTGCAGAGAATGTCAAGAAGCATTCAAACAAAAGAAGCTTGCCCACCTGTCATCACTGCGGCATCATCGGTCACATCCGATCCATATGTCCACATCTCCAGGCTCAGAAGTCGAAGGTTCAAAAGGAGCTTCCAGCAAGAGCTACATCAGGCATTCTACCTCCGACAGCACATCAGGCTCCACAGCATCAACAACAGTTTGTTCCTGCCAATCAAAGTGGCAAATCAAAGAAGAACAAACCAATGCGCTACAAGAGAAAGCCGCAGAAGCCCACTGGCAACCATGGCTATGAAGGGTTGCTGAGACTGATGCAAGATATGCTAAGGAGTATGGCCAATATGGACATGACCCGCAAACCATCTCCACCAGTTAAGCAGATATGGGTCAAGAAGGATGAGACCATTCACCCCTTGAGGGGGAGTGGACTTACCTAGTAAAGGTGAAGTCTCTCCATGAGGATAGGTTTGGCTTTATCTTACATGCTGGGATTAGATGTCATTTCCTTTTCCATAAGCATGTCTTTGTTGTTTTTCTGTTTATTTGTTTTCAACAAAAAAAAAAATAATAATTGGGGAGAAGATGCGGAATTTTATTTTTCCCTTGATTGCTTTTCATAAATTGCATGTGTTTTTGCCTAATATCTCAGTTCATTATGCATTGATTAACTATGCTTATATATGATTAAGATTTTATGCATGATATCTGCTAAGTTTTCCTGTTGCATCTTAATGATAGATAGTTACTTTCCTCATGCGATGAAAATGTGCACTATCCAAGACTCCCCTAAGGTATATCTTTTCCTTCTCCGACTTTTTGCTTCTAGAAATTCTAGATAAGAGAAGAGGTTTTTGATAAGATGGCCAAATTGACCACATGCTAGTTGAACCTAGAACCTAAAAATTCTGGCACTTTCTCTAGATTGCAGCATCAGAAGAATCAAGCAGTAAATCATATGAATTTTGCGCTTTCATTGTTTATTCACTGCTTATGTGCTGAATTTGCAATATGCCTTGCCCTTCATGGTGCAAGTAAAATTTACCTTGTCCCTCATGGTACAAGTAAAACAATTAGGTGCTGCATCTTAGGGGGAGTGTATTAGATGAGGGTGGCTAGGCCTTAGTAAGATAAGGTTTGACTTTTGGCTGATCTTTCATTGATTTTCTCTCTTGTTTGAAAATCTGGTTGCTTTTTGTCATATCAGTGAATTTCATACCTTATTGAGAAAGTCTTCACACACACACGCATTGCATGAGTTGAGTAATCTATTTAAAATTTTTATCTGCAGGGAAATTTGTGCTTATTGAATACTTAACTCTCATTTATATCTTTGCATATTTTTGCAATGCTATTTGACTGTTTTATCAGTTGATTATACATACGTGTTCTGAAGCTAACATTAGGAAAAAAAAAATATCTACAAATTTTCCTCAAGTTTCAGATTTTCAGTGTGAAGCGTCCGGACGGACCTAATTTTATGTCCGGACGAGCGCAGTCTTGCCTAGCAGTAGCCGTCCGAATGGTTAAGTGACACGTCCGAATGAGATCTCTACAGGTTTAAGACTTGCGTCTCTTTTTCTGCCATACACAAATCTTTGCATTTTTATTGATTTATCATGGCATGTTGTTTGTTTTTCTCGTGGATTTCTCCCGAGATTTTGGCATTCTATGCACATCTCTTCTCATCCCATGATCTTCATTGTGTCTTCCGTTATTCTTTTAAGTCTTTGTGCTTTTAGAATATTGGAATATTTGTTGGGATATTTTCTTGAGATATTGTCCATGAAAATCCTTTTCTGTCTGTGTGCTAGGCTGATCTTTTATGCCTTATGAATAGCTGCATTGCTTATATTTCTCTTTGGCATCCATTTGATAGCCGTCTTAAATACCACATTATTTTTGGAACTAACAGGATCTAATGGTATTTTTGGAAGTATTTCTAGTTGGTTTCGATTCAGGAATATGACATCCAGCGGCACCCAGCACAATGTTTGACAAATGCATCCTTTGGAAAACTGACTATTGTTGAAGTCGGATGTTCAATTTCCAAAAGTCTTGGGATTTGATACTTGGAGGATTTCTGTTCCTCTCTTTTGGGCCACTTGCACACTTTTCTCTATTCTCCTATTGTTTTGGATTTTAGAAAGTTTTTGTCTGTGAATATTATTACTCTATTTACCGTTGTACTTCTGAGACATTGAGGGGGAGTAATTGTTGTGTGGTTTTTCTCATTACTCTGTTTTACCCTTTGTCCCTTTGTGACAAAAAAGGGGAGTAACTGTTGATTTAGACCGGGATTGTATCTTTAACCGGTCAAGTGATTTTTGTCCCAGAATGGCCAAAGGGGGAGTTTGTTAGTTTTTGTATTGGCTGCATTCTGTTGGACAAAATCACTTTTATGTAATGTTGCTGCTTTCACAGGGATGCTGCTTTATTCAGTGTCTACTCTTCAGCTATGTTCTTCGAGAAGATTCTGTGAAGTTTCAAGGATTTATTTCGGTTCCCTGTCAGCCGTCCAGACGACGTGGTATTCCGTCCGGGCGCTCATCAGTCAGCAACATCCGTCCGAACGACGAGATTTTTCCGTCCGGATGCCCATCAGTGTCTAGAAGCTTCGAACAGTTCAAGATTGCATCCGTCCGGACGTAATGGCAAATCGTCCGGACGCTCTTCAAAGTTCAAGAAAATCCCAGTGTTTCAGTACATCCGTCTGGACGACGTGGTTATACCGTCCGGATGCCATTTAGTGTTTGACAAGAATTAGGGTTTCTACCTCAAGACACAGTTATGGGAAGACGGCTGCTACCGTCCGGACGATGTCCTCTATAAGGCAAGAACGTGTATACCAAGGTCAACCGTCTTGTATGTGAGTGTTACTGTCTTGTATCTAGCTTTGTCTTCTGAATAGTGGATATCCTGGGTTTGGCTGCCCCGGAGTGGTTTTTCTCTCAATTGAGTTTCCACTTTGTTAACAAAATACTTTTCTCCTTTAATTTCGCATTTAATATTTTTTTGCACACTGTTCAGACGACTTGTTAAAATTAGAAGTCCATTTTATTTTTCACTGCTGAAATGTCCGGACGGATGCAAGCTGAAGCAGTTCGAAACTTCTCGACACAGAAGTGTAGACTCTGGAAAAAGCAGCTTCCCTATATTAAAGCATCATTACATAAAGGTGATTTTGTTAAACAGAATGAAGTCAATTATACACCAACACACACATCACAAGGTCAATTGCTGTTAGAAACAAAAGAAAAAGACACAAATGAAATGAAAAACGACTCAAAGAAAATGTGCGAAAAAAAAAATGTAAGAGAAAAGTTACTGCACTTTCCCTGATCATTGGGATGTCCAACTAATCCCTTCCACCCTTTCTTCTTTAAAATTTGAGACCCCTCTGGCAGAATGTTTCGCCATCTTAGGTAGCTGACTTGCTTACTTCGATGGATCTTCTTAGGAAGATGATTCCTAGATTTATGACCTTATGTGCATAGATTGATGCAAACCAAGGAGCTGGACATGCTGATCATACACGTGGGAATGGAGCTGAAGTTGCACAAGACCCTTTGTCACTTCCTAGTGGCCCAATTACAAGACATAAAGCCAAACGTTTCAAGGAAGCACTAAATGGGCTAATACAAGAGAATTGGGCTGATTCTAAAAAGACCAAGATGGGCTCAAATAATAATCTAGGCTTAGTCCATGTCATCAAAGCAATTGAAGAGGATAATTAGCATGCAAAAATGTGACTAGCATGGTCTGACCATTAAAGGATGTGAACTTGTTGAGTTTCAAGGATATTAAATAGGGGAATGAACTTGGTCTTGGCTGGTTATGTTAAATACATTGAATTTAGTCATTTAGTTATTTTTGGCCGCCTCTAGAAGTCCAAGAGACCTAAAAAGCGTGGGGACTTGTTTATGTGGATGTTTGTGTTGCTTTTAAAGCAGTAGTTATGACTTTTCCTATTCTTGGAGGGTTGTTCCAAGTATATAGATGGGCATTACGAATTTTGTAAGGCAGATATTGTTTTCAAAAAACTATTATTATTGTGAGGTCTTGTGTTCCTCTTCCTTCTTAAAAGAACTCTTTGAACTTATCAAGTTAATCTTGTGGCGTTCAAACAACCAAACTTATCACCTTGATTCTTGAGAGATTCTTAGGTTTCTTGGTGTGGCGTTTCAATCCTTCGTAGTCTTGGTTTCTCATCTAGT
The DNA here is from genome assembly GCA_028654335.1 of Alnus rubra. Classification (NCBI taxonomy): domain Eukaryota; kingdom Viridiplantae; phylum Streptophyta; class Magnoliopsida; order Fagales; family Betulaceae; genus Alnus; species Alnus rubra. Next base: position 1,244,667 of record JAJPGS010000712.1, on the reverse strand, counting down.
TAGGTGACGGGTCAAGGCTCAACAAATCTTGTCTACATGATCTTGGGGTTTCAAACCATCATTGTTATCGGGTTTCATCACAATTGTTGGTGGAGTTCATATCATAGATCCTTGACAAATTCATCAAAAGATGGCTCTTTGAGACATTGAAGAACTGAAGCTTGGTCCTCATGAAGTGTCTCAAAAGGGATAGTGATGAAGGAATGAGCTTCAGTACTCACTTCCTTGTCATTGGATTGATTTGGAGTTGATGAGGGCTCAATTCGCTCTAAGTACTCAACAGACTCCAAGTACTCCTCTTTCTCTTCCTCCTTAGTTGCTGATGAAGATGTGTGAAGGGATAATATCTCAATGGTTTTCCCATTCTCAGGTTGTATCTCAAGAGTGGAATCAAGTAAGGCCTCAGCTTGCTCACTTACCCTGTCAAGGTCCAGATCAAATTCGAATTGAGCACAGCTCTCTTCCAAATGATCTTTCAGACTTGACTCATTAACAATCTCTTCAACAACTTCTTCACTCCCAAGTGTGGTGGTGGCATGGGCATGCTCATGATGAGGATTGTTTGACTCATTCTCATCAATCATGTAGTGCCTTTCAGCCATCCACTGACTCTGAAGCTCCTCTTCCTCCATTTTGTTTAACTCAACAACCAGACGATCAAACTGTCCTTCCAACCTTTCAATTTCTCAAGTGTTGGCCATAGTGGCATCTTTAATCACTTAAATGGCTGGGATCTCGACCATGGTGACATTCTTAAGCTCTTGCATGGTTTGGCTATTTGAATGTATGAATGCTTTGAATATATCTTCCAATGATAACTCTTGTTGTGGCACTTGCATGGTGGATTGACCAATTCTATCCATAAATACATTCAATGTATCTTCTAATGATAACTCTGGCTGTGGCACTTGAATGGTGGATTGGTCAGTTCTCTCCATAAATATCTTCAATGTGTCTTCCAATGAAGATTTTTTAGGAAGGAGATCATATGATGAAGGATGGAGGACTTGGTTTTTGAATTGCTAATATTCAGGATGATGCAGTTCATGAAATTGGGGAGCACAATTTCCCATGACTTGAGAGCTTGCCACTAGAAATCAGGATGGTTGCTCCAGTCCAGATTGTAAAAACTTGAATTTGATTCAAACCCTGGACTGGAGAAATTCATGTTCATTTGCTCATATGAAAAATTAGAGAGTTGTCCCCGGGATGGACAATTACTCGAACTATGGTAAGGATTAGAGCAATATGAACTATAAAAATTTTGAGGGTAGTTGGTAGGAGCTGTCATCCTACAACTATGTGAAGCATGTTGTACAGAAAAATTATTGAAATCATCAAATGAAAAATTCATGTTTCACCCTCACTCATTAGCAAGTAGATATCCCACAAATTGAACCAATTTTTTTTCTTTTTTGACTAAAATTTAATCAAAAAGAAAAGCAATTGGAGTAAACAGAATTATCCAAGGTGCAACCAAGTTAGTTTTTAGGAAAGTGAGGGGGGGGGGGGGGGGGCACAATTACACTTCTAAATCCCAAGACTTTCTTAGCCAGAACTTTCCCATACATTGCATTCTTGGATAGTGCCGTTAAGCCCACACTAGCAATTTTTTTTTTTAATTTTTTTTAACAAGTTAAAATAACCAAAAATAAATAATATAAAATCAAAAAAATCAAAAAAAAGCACAAACAAATACACCAAAAATTAAAAACTAAAATGAAAAAAGAAAAAAAAGAAAAAATAAAAGGAAAAATAAAACAGAAAAAGAAAAAACTCACAAAATCGACAAAAAATAAATTTTTGGCAAAGGTTTGAGCTACTGATCTGCCGCAAGTGGTGCCCTTTGCGTTAGTGTGCTCGAGCACAATTCCATAGATTATCTCACCAAAGCTGCAAAATAATGACAGAAACTCCCCCCCACCCCCCCCTTTTTTTTTTCTTTTTTTCTTTTTTTAAAGAAGAGAATAAAAACAAACAAAAGATAATGCAAAATAAATAAATAAAACACAAATATACCTAAACAAGTAGAAAAATAAAATCAATTTAAATAAAAATCAATTTCTACAAACAAAACAATTCCCAGGCAATGGCGTCAAAAACTTGATGTGCAAATTTTACTTGCAAGCGCACGATGTAGCATAGTGCATGCAAGTGCGAGTCGATCCCACATGGAATTGTGTTGCGAAAATTAATCTTTATTTAAACTAATCATATTTTAACCTAGTTCCGAATTTTTGGATTTTTTTTAGAATCAAAACAGAAAAGAAATGATGATTAACTAAACAGAAAGAAAAACACAAAGGTTTTGGAATCCACCAAACCAAATCAAACACCACATTCTGATTGAAATGAGTTGGCTATTCAAGTTCTTTAATAAATCGTAAATCATTTAATGAATCCAACTCTAAGATAAATCACAACTATTATCCCTTTTGATAATTAAAGGACTTCTAATTTAGCAAGTGTGTGCAATAGTGTGTAACAAAATATCAACATGCGGAAAATAAAGAGACGGATATTTTGTTGACAAAGTAAAAACTCATTAAGAGACAAAACCACTCCGGGGTAGCCAAACTCAGGATATCCACTATTGAGAAGACAAAGCTAGTACATAGACAGTAACATTTACATACCCGATGCAGTGATCGTATCTTGCACTCTGACGTGTAACCCAACACGACTGCTTCCCAACCAAGTCACCTATTTGAAGGGTTATTCAATGAAATCCTTTACCTTAGGGCCAATCCATAAGATAGATTTCAGTTCAGCATAGCAACAACACTTGACAACGGCTTCAGAGAGGACGCTTTAGCACAATAACCCTCACAATGAACTCTCTAAGCTTCTACGGAATTCAATACCAAATTCTTACAATTCTCAAGCCTAGGCGCCATTCGGACGGTAGACATAAGGCGTCTGGACAGACAACTATGCGATCGCCTTTCCAAATTCGCTGAAATTATTTTCTAAATTGAGCCGCGTCTGGACAGTCGCACTTTAGCTGCACGCAATTTCCATATTAAGGCTTGGTGCGTCTGGAACATAATAGATGTCATCCAGACGGTTGATCTGATGCACGCAATTTCCATATAAAGCTTGAGCGTCCGGACAGTTGAACTTTGAATGCATGACTTGCCTTATAAATGAGCGCGTTTGGATGAGAATCCACATCGTCCGGACGGCTGCAACTGTCTTCCCATATCTGTGTTTTGGAAAGAAATCCCATAGCTGATCGAACACTGAACGGCGTCTGGACGTGCTGCTAAGTCGTTTGGACGGATGCAAGCTGGAATAGTTTGAAGTTTCTAGACATTAATGGGAGTCCGGACGGTTTTAGAGTATAGAAAGACCACAGTAATAAAATACTCCCCATTGATGTCTCAACCGAACAAGGATAAAGAGAGTATACAAAATCCACAGACAAAAACGTTCTAAAATCCAAAATACTAGGAAAATAGAGAAGAGTCTGCAAGTGGCCCAAAAGAAAGGAACAAAAAACCTCCAAGTACCAATTCCTGCTGATCCACTGAAATCAAGTAACGGAGAGAAATCTGTACAAATGGCTGTATTTGTACTACTTCAGCTTCTAGTTCTGAAAGCCGGGAACCATGGACTAAAAAACCTTCATTCTCTTGATTTTGCAAAGCCTAAAACTGGTTATTCGCAGATTGACATCCTCTAAGCAACTAGTCTGCAAGATAAATGAGGAGATTCACCACTGAACCTCTAACTGATACATATATGAGGGAATGCTACAGAAGGCTCTGCATGAGCTAGGAGAAAAGGCTCATCTAAAACCTGAGACCTTTGGAAATATGAACATATGACTTCAACAAAAGTATATTTTCCAAAAGATCCATCTGTCAAACATTATGCTAGGAGCTGCTGGATAACATATTCCTAAACCAAGATTAAACAGAAATATCTCCAAAAATACCATTACCAAGAAAAATCAGATCCTGTTAGTTCCCAAAATAATGTGGTATAAGTCATGCAGCAATTCATAAGGCATAAATATATCAAGATTAACCCAGCACACAGACAATAGGTTTTTCATGCACTATCTCAAAACAATATTCCAATCAACAAATATTCCAATATTATAAAAGCATAAAAACTTAAAAGAACAAGGGAAGACATAAACAAGATCATGGAATGAGAAGAAATGTGCAAAGAATGCCGAATTCTCGGGAGAAATCCGCGAGAAAAACACACAACATGACATGATAAATCAATAAAAATGCCGAGATGTGTGTATGGTAGAGAAAGAGACGCAAGTCTTAAACCTGTAAAGATCCCATCCGGACATGTCTTTCCATACCCTGACAAGTCTTAAACCTGCTAGGTCAGCGTATGGAAAGACTGCGCTCGTCTGGACGTAAGAATAGGTTCGTCTGGACGCTTCACACTGTAAATCTGAAACTTGAGAAAAATTTGCAGAAAAATATTTTTCCCTAAAGTTAGCTTTAGAACACGCATTTATAATCAACTGATAAAGCAATTAAATAGCATTGCAAATATATGAAAAATATATAAATGAGAGTTAAGTATTTAATAAGCACAATTTTCCCTGCATATAGAAATTTTAAATAGATTCCTCAACTCATGCAATACGTGTGTGTGTGAAAGCTTTCTCAATAAGGTTTGAAGTTCATTGATATGACTTAAAGCAACTGAATTTTCTAAACAAGAGAGAAAATCAATGATAGATCAGTCAAAAGTCAAACCTTATTATTTACAAGGGCCTAGCCACCCTCATCTGATACACTCCCCCTAAGATGCAGCACCTAATTGTTTTACTTGTACCATGAAGGACAAGATAAAATTTTACTTGCACCATGAAGGACAAGATATAAAGCTAACTCAGCACAGAAGTAGTGAATATAAGCATATAACAAGGAATTCAGAAGAATAACCACTTGTTTCTATTTGGTGCTGCAACCTAGAGCGAATGCTAGAATTTTTAGGCTCTAGGTTCAACTAGCATATTGGTCAATTTGACCATTTAATGAAAAACATCTCTCTCATTAGAATTTCCAGAAGCAAGAAGTTAGAAAGGAAAATGATGTACCTTAGGGGAGCCTTGGATAGTACACATTTTCATCGCATGAGAAAAGTAACTATCTATCAGTAAGATGCAATAGGAAAACTTAGCAGATATCATACATAAACTCTCAATCATATATAAGCATATTCAATTAATGCACAATGAACTGAGATATCAGGCAAAAACAAATACAATATGTGAAAAGCCATCAAAAGAAAAAAATAAAATTTTGCATCTTCTCCCCTAATTTATTTATTTTTTTGTTGAAAACAATAAAACAGAAAAACAACAAGGACATGCTTATGGGAAAGGAAATAACTTCTAGTCCCAGTATGTAAGGTAAAATCAAACCTGTGCTCAGGGAGAGAGGTTTAGAAATACCAAGACAGAAAAGCAGCCGCCTGACGTGCTTTTAACTGTCATCCCCAAAAACAATATCTCCAGAAGTTTCTCAAGATAACAAGAAAAAATACGGGGATAGAATAAATGGTTCCTCAAATAGAATGCAAGGCATGTATAAGATATGACATGATAAACTATGCAATGCAAACATACCTGACATGCACTAGGATTTAGGAACCAAAATCCTAGGCATGGGAGGCCTCACCTACTAGGTGAATCCACTCCCCCTCAAGGGGTGAATGATCTCATCCTTCCTTACCCATACGTTCTCTCTACCAGTAAGGCAGGGGTGTGAGCCATGTCCAAATTGATTAGTCTGACAAGGACACTCTTCATCATGTTGACAAGTCCTGCATTGGTCTAATTCTTCTTAGGCTTGTGAGACTTCACTTTGAAGCATTCGGCTTTGGTGTGGCCATACTTACCACAGTGACGGCATGAGTGAGAACCCCTTCGAGGATAATGCCGAGACTGATGATATCGAATTTTAGGACAGTGTAGCCTAATGTGTCCAGAGACACCACAATGATAGCGAGTAGGCTGACTTCGTTTGCTGAAATGCTTCTTGAAAGGCTATGAAAATTTAGGATTAGCATTTTCACAAATAACAAAATCCTTACCTCTTTGAGATATATGCCTCTTATGGGGAGGGACATATTTATCTAAAGAGGTTTTCTCAACATTGCTCCTTTCGGAATCCTCCTACTTCTTCCAAGGTCTGTGGGATTTTAACAGATAACACTTTGGTCTAATATGACCAATCTTCCCACATTGATGACAAATAGGAACAAACTTACCTTGTGTTCCCGAATCCTTGGAGTTAGGTTTCACACAGTTATTTAAGCAAGAATTTTCAGAATAAGCTGCATCTATTATCACAGGCTTAATATCAACAAAATCTAATTCAGAATCAGAAGCATGTGAAGTAAAAGTACTTAAATCATCAACAGATAAATCAGGCTTGTTAGAAATATCTGAATGAATATACAACATGCTTTTCAAATTATCACTTGAGAATTTTTCTAATTTATTCTCAAGTTCATTAATATTATTAAGCAACATGGAATTCTCAGATTTCAAAGAGTCAATCAAAACATATGATTCAAACAATTTTATCCAATTTAGGAAAAACTTTAGAGAGTTCAATATCATAATTTTCTTCAGATAACTGAGAGAAATCTATGATAAAAGGTGTAATAAAAAAATATAAGTCACAAAGAGATAAGGATCACACTCAGGAATTAAATCCTTTAAATGGAGTGTACCTGTTGATACCAATTGAAAATTAATATGACTTCTAATTTAACAAGTGTGTGCAAAAGTGGCAACAAAATATCACAATGCGGAAAAGAAAGAGACAATATTTTGTTGATGAAGTGGAAACTCAATTAAGAGAAAAACAACTCCGGAGTAGCCAAACTCAGGATATCCACTATTCAGAAGATAAAGCTAGTTCCAAAGTAGTAGCACTCACAAAACCTTATGTAGTGGTCGTACCTTGAACTTTGACGTGTAACCCAACACGAGCACCTCCTAACCAAGTCACCTATTTGAAGGGGTCTTAAATGGAATCCTTTACCTTAGGGCCAAGCCCTAAGATAGACTTTAGTTCAGTACATCAACATCACTTGACAATGGATTGAGAGAGACTAACTCAGCACAATAACTCTAAACTATAACTCTCTAAGAACTACGGAATTCAATACCAAATTCTTACAATTCTCAAGCCTAGGGGCCTCTATTTATAAGTTACAGGTTCAAATGAGCGTCTGACTTGAAATACCTAGGCGCCGTCCGGACGGTAGACATAAGGTGTATGGACGGACAATTGTGTGATCGGCTTTCCAAATTCGCTGAAATTCTTTTCTGAATTGAGGTACGTCCTGACGGTGTTGCCCTAGCGTCCGGAATGTCACACTTTAGTTGTACGCAATTTCCATATCAAGGCTTGGCGCGTTCGAACCATAACAGTTGTCATTCGGACGGTTGATCTGATGTCCGCAATTTCTATATATGAAGCTTGAGCGTTTGGACCATGAATATTGTCGTCCGGACGGTTGAACTTTGAATGCACGACTTGCCCTATAAATGAGCATGTCCGGATGGAAATCCACATCATCCGGACGGCTGCAGCTGTTTTCCCATATCTATGTTTTGGAACGAAATCCCATAGCTGATCGAACATTGAACGGCGTCCAGACGTGTTATTGAGTCGTCTGAACGGATGCAAGCTGGAACAATTCAAAGTTTCTAGACACTAATGGGAGTTCGAACAATTTTGCCACCACGTCCAGACGTAAGTTGCTGACTGATGAGCATCCGTACTCTTAGACTGGGTAGTTCGAACGGAAACATGGGATCCAACTTCTCAGAGTTGGAATCTGCACAGAATCTTCCTTGAATACTGAAATAGCCTTCTTGAAGCTTGTAACACTTGCAGCTTGTCATAATAAGGCTCTTTCCACATCAGAGAAATAAACTCTGAATATCTGAAGACTCTGAAACATACGGCATCCCTGTGAAAGCAGCAACATTACATAATAGTGATTTTGTCAACAGACTGGAGCCGATCAAAAACTAACACCTTTGAGATCAAATCATCCATTGTATCCGTTTGTCAGATAAATCACAATGGAAATCCATTCTCTACGAAATCAATCGATGAATCCATCGATTGAAACACATCAAATATCCACTAGAAAAAAAAATATTCAATTTAGAGACATGAGTCAATAAACTAAATTAGAACTTGAATTTTATAAAATATCGAATTTATAAATTTCATGACAAGAATATTTGTGTTATCATTGATGAGGTTTCATCCTCAACCTTAGTTGAGGATTTTAGTCTCATGACTAAGAACACCAAACAAACTTGTAATGAAATGGAGAATGTGGAATCACAAAAATTAAACTAAACTAAACATAAAATAAAAGAAACTAAAATGTTGGAAAGATAGAAAGACAGAAATTAAACTAAAGTACAAAAGAAAGAAAAGAACTTGTAATGCAAACATAAAAATAAAAGAAAGGTAGAATAGAGAAGATAGAAATAAAGAATTAATCTAAATTAAAAAAGAGAAAATAGCTAAAATCAATGCTCTAAAAAGAAAATGTGTATATACAATGATCGATAAATAAGTGGTGCCTATCATAGGGTTTTTATAGCAAAACATTGGGTTAAACCCCATATTTTCAACATGGCACCCCTACCTCTCAAAACCCTAATAAGAGAAATGAATGCTAACATTTGGAGCCATAATTTCAAAATGGCACCTCTACCCCTCAAAACCCTAATAAGAGAAAATAATGTTAGGGTTTGGAGTGTCTGCAGCCGACATGAGCAAGGAAATTTGTGTTCTTATATTGTGGGGAGAATACATTCAAATTAGGAAAATCCTATTTCACAATGATTTGTGGTTTTGAATTATCTTTCCAACGCCACTAATTTCACCTTAATCCGATACTTGAGTTGAAAGTTATGGTCAAAATACTATGACTTGTGCAAAATCTAAAATTTAATCCAATCCGATTTTGACTCTAATTAAAGAAATTTTGATTAAATCCTTTCATTGATTTGGTTAAACATAACCATATCATCTAGGTCTTCTCAAAGTGTGCTTTCTTCTAAACTGCCGTCTTCTCTCAATAATCTGCAAAATACCAAAATACAAAAAATATTAAAAAATAAATAAGCTAAAGGTTTAATAAATGTGAATTAAGGGGTCCAAATATACAATATTTGACACTCATCACATCGGAACAACATCACAAAGCACCTCATCCCTATACCTCCCAATGGTAAAAGCCATTAAAACCTTCTTATTGACCGTGACCTCCCCACATTCATTCAATCACTGCAACTTATAAGGTCTAGGATGCTTCAGTAAAGAGTAATTCTACATGTACAAAAGTGTCCATCAAGTGTCCATTAAAAAATGAGGTGGCTTTTAAAATTACCATTTGATCAAAATCATAATTTGATCAATCACACGCTCAATGGTGATTTTAAAAGCTATGTTATCTTTTGATGGACAATTAATGTACTTGTAGAATTACTCTTCAGTAAAGGTAAGCTCAACTTCACAACTAGAGTGGTACTGGCTACATTGGCACAACTTCCCCCATCTATAATCATGCTACACACCTTGTTGTTTACAAAACATCTAGTATGAAATATGTTCTCTCCTACTGCTCCATATCATCTACCTTAATTTGCGTATTGAGAGCACACCTGGCAACAAGAGACTCACCTTCTATGGGGTATTCTACTCCATCATCATCACTAGCATTGACCAACTTGGGCATCTCATCACTATCATCCTCACTATCGTTCATCACCTCCCCATTGTCACGCATAACCATCACCCACTTGTTTGGACATTGAGACGGGATGTGCCCTAAACCCAAACATTTAAAACATTTAATATCTCTATTTCTTGAAGGTTGGAAATCTACCTTGGGTTTATTCTTGCTAGTTCCCTCATCTTTCTCCTTAGGTGGCTCCGCCTTCTCCTTTAGTACAACTCGATCATTTCTATCCCTCTTTGGTTTCCAAGGAGTGCTAGAAACTGAAGTATACCTTGCTGCCCCCTTTCTCTTTAGCTGCCTCTCCACCTTCATAGCCATGTGCACCATGTCTTCTACCTCCACATAATGCTGCAACTCAACTACATTGGCTCCATATTCAAACCACTTAAAAATCTTGCCATTGTGGCTTCCTGATCCTCCTCTACATTAGCTCGAATCATAGCCACCTCCATCTCCTTATGGTAATCCTCTACACTCCTAGACCCTTGTGTAAGGTTTTGTAATTTTTGGTAAAGGTCTCTATAATAGTGGCTAGGTACAAATCTCTGCCTCATGAGAGCTTTCAACTCACCCCATGTTTCTACAGGTCTCTCATGATTCCTCCTTCTATTGGTCACTAATTCATCCCACCAAATAATTGCATAATCAATGAAGTCAATTGCCACCAGCTTCACCTTCTTCTCCTCCGAACAATTGTGATAATCAAAAATCAACTCTATTTTCTTCTCCCACTCCAAATAGGCTTCAGGATCATTCCTACCTTGGAAAGATAGTATTTTCATTTTGATGCTCCCAAGGTTCCTATCTACCCCATCTCGACTCCTGGGATTTCTCCCAGGTCCTTTTCCATGCCTACCTTCTCTAGGTCTTCACACTTCACCCATTCCAACTTCAAACACTAGGCGCACGTCTCCTCCTATCTCACCACCTTGTAGATTTCTGATTACTACCTCTTGCTGATCCCTCCTATCCCTCACCTTCCCCAACACCACATTCAACCTTTCAAACTGTTGTTGCATGGCCTGTAACACAAAGGATGAGTTATCTGCCTTCTCCTTAGGAGTTGAGCCACTCTTATTAGACATTTTAATGCGTTGCAAAACAAGAATGTTAGTGGTAAAACCTCACACACTCCCTTACGTGTTTACACTCAAATATTGTCACTCCACTAGTGTTTTCACTCTTTTGGTCTTTTCAAATACTATTCTCACCCAGTCTTTCTTTTTACCTCACCTATTTTCCCTTTCACGTTCTTTAAGAACTAGTTGAACTAAATCAAGGCAAAACCTTGTATTATTCCAACCAGCAGTAGATTCAAGAAAGGAATAAAATGATGTGGATCTCAAGGAATTTGTACGAGGAAAAGAACAATTAGGATACAAGATACTAAAGATGACACATTCGATCCCTTTGAAGATAAAGATCAATCAACACCAAATCACTTCAATTTTCTGATTGCAAAGTATATCAAACAGCCATTTCCGAAATTTCTTTCTTGCTTTTTTTCTTTTTTCTTTTTTCTTTTTCTTCTGTAAATACAGATTAGGTCACAAGTAGCAACAATAATTGCATTTCTCGAAAAAGATTGATCTGATTTCAATAGCAAGAAACAGAAATAGACAAAACAAAATGGAATTCAAATCTAGAAATTATAGATCTGAAATATTAATGCAAAGGTTGTGTAATCAATTAAAGAGTGGAATTCAAATCAGGAAATTATAGATCTGGAAAAAATTACAGCACAGGTTCGTGTAATCAATTAAAGAATTCGTAGATCTGAATTCTAGAATCAAGTACACTAGTAATCAATTGTGAAAAGCATAGATTTGAATTCAAACACACGAAATTAGCAAGAATGAAGAAGGAATTGTAGATCAGAATAGAGAACCCTAGAACACGCCTAAAACAAAAAAACCAAATGCAAGAAAGCCAAGAATCAAAATCCCTTGAACCCACAATCAAATTGAAACTGTAGTGCCCCATATTTTAAGTAATTAAATAAAATGTCTTAAATTAGAATTTAAGACCGAATAAAATAGACAAGCCTAGAATTGACGTTCAATTCTAGAGACTCGACGCTCGAACGGCTTAATATTGTTGGAAACAATATTCACATCGATCAATTAATAAAATACGTGGCTGTAAACACCGTATTTTAATCCCCGATAAATAATAAGGAATACATAGATATTTATGAAAATAAATATTCATTGGTCTTATTATTTATTGAAAAATTGAAATGACTTCTAAAAGTAAAGTGTGTGCATAAGTGTCAACAAAAATTAAAGCACAGCAGAAAGTAAATGACACAGACATTTTTGTTGACGAAGTGGAAACTTAGTTAAGAGAAAAACCACTCCGGGGCAGCCAAACCCAGGAATCCCACTATTCAGAAGACAAAGCTAGATACAAGACAGTAACACTCACATGTACCGATGGAGTGGTCGTACCTTGATCTCTGACGTGTAACCCAACACGAACGCTTCCCAACCAGGTTCACCTACCTGAAGGGGTCTTCAATGGAACTCCTTATCTTAGAGCCGACCTCTAAGATAGACTTCGGTTTACAGCACAGCACACTTGAAAAACGGTTTTAGAGGAGATATCACGTCTCTGAGCTCTAATGGAATTCACACCGAATTCTTGCAGCTATAAGTGCCCAAGGACCCCTATTTATAGGCTGGGGGTTAGAATGAGCGTCAGGCAAATTTTTCCTGGGAGCCGTCCGGACGGACAACTGTGCGACAGGATTTTTCAAAATTTTCGCGGATAAATCTTTCTTGTATAAGAACATCGTCCAGACGGGATGGCTCGATCGTCCGGACGGACGCACGTCTGCTGCGTAATTTCCATAACAGGCTTCGCGCGTCTGGACCAAGGTGCAGGAGAGTCCGGATGGCTAAACTTCAACACGCAATTTCCATATCCGATGCGCGTGAGTCCGGACCATGAGGGGGAGACGTCCGGACTGTTGTAGTCGAATCGGCAGTTACCATATACAATGCACCGGCGTCCGGACCACAGCTGTCAGATGTCCGGACGGTTCATTTTGAACTGCGATTCTTGCCTTACGGAGATACGCGTCCAGACGGGATACCACATCGTCCGGACAGTTTATTGATCTTCCCTTTCTTGAACTTAAAAGAATCAGTGAACCGTTCGAGAACTAATAGGCGTCCGAACGTGCTGCTGAAACGTCCGGACGGATCAAGCTGGGACAGAATCTTCTCCATACGATGTAGGTGTCCGAATGGAAGAAGCACGTCGTCTGGACAGATGATGCTTGTCTGTCTGATGTTCGGACGGAATGACACGTCGTCCGGACGGATGGAACAGTAGACAGATGGGCGTCCAGACGGGATGACACATCGTCCGGACGACTGACATGGAACTTTGTAATTCTTCTTACTTCACTCTGAAAAGTGGAATCCCTATTTGCCGCATCATTACACATAAGTGATTTTGTCCAAACACAGAATAGGGCAAAAATACTAACAAACTCCCCCTTTGGCCATTCTGGGACAAAAATCACTTGACCGGTTTGGAAATACATTCACGGTCCAAAATAAAAATTACTCCCCCTTTTTGTCACAAAGGGACAAAGGGTAAACAGAGTAATAAAGCAACCGACTGAAATAAAAATTACTCCCCCTAACGGTCTCAGAAGGACCCGGAAAATAGAGTAATATAAGTTCAACAGTTATAATAAACAACAAATTGCCTCATAATAACAAAACAAAATAAAAAATCAACAAAAAGACACGAGGGAATCAAACATCCTCTGCCATAGGTGTAGCTCCGGGAGTCCGACGGGCAGCCTTTGGTGCAGCAGCCTCATCATCACTGCTCTCTGGATGATGGACTTGGAGACACTCCTGAAGGTCCAAGTGGGTCTGCTCCACCCTTTTGCTGATGGACCGCATTTCCAGCTGCATGGAGGACCCAGACTGCTGCATGGAGGACATCGATACCTGCATATTGCTCATCCCCCCTGAAGAGTAGTAAGAGCCTCCATAATCTGAGAAAAATTTACCTCCGGCTCAGATGGCGGGACAGTGTGAGAGGATGAAGCTACGTCCGGAAAACCAACATGCATCGCAGCAGGTATATCCTCATCAAACTCCTCTCTCCGTAGTTGCGCATTTGACTTCAGCAAAGTCTGTTTGCTGAGGGGCTGTTGCATCTTCATCCTAGGCTCTCCATTTACATTGATACCAGACTAGAGGATGATCTGAGTAATGAGGCAGCCGAAAGGAAGACCGGAAGTGCCCTCATCACGAGCCTCGAGAATGACTCCCAGAATATGCTTGCAGAGACAGAAAGGAAGGCGATAGTGAACAGCATAGACAAACTGGGCCTTCTTCAATATCATATTACTGCGCCTGGTAACCGGCCACAGATTGTATAAAATAATTTTGGCTAACATACGATGAGCTAGACCTAGAGCACCAAACTTGATGGAGGTCGGATGCTCCTCACCTTGTACAGCAACATGGAAAAACTCTCGGAGCTCATCCATAGAGGGAGGAAGCACTACCTCGTTGAAAGGATTGGCAGGTAGATCGAGAACACGTACTCCGATAAACTGGCTGATGATCTGGGGATCAACAATGATTATTTGTCCGTCAACAGTGGACTGCAATACCGTCCCACGCTCATCATCCTGAGTAACCTCCAAGTTCGCATAAAAGAGTCGGACCAGCCTGGTGAGGACGATGCAGGCACAGGTATAGAGGTAGGTCCACTGATAATGCTGGATAGTCTCATGGATACTATTCAACGGAGGCACCATGATATCTACACGGACCACGTTCCGTTTAGCAATAACAGTCCGGTCCATAATCTTCGCTTGAATTTCATTTTTCTCTGCTTCTGTCCTTTGACGGACCCGACGCTGGGAACTGATGGCAGACATGATTCTGCAAAAAGAAAACCACCAAGAATATTCTAGAAATAATCCAAAAAGAATCTTGTTAGGTTAGCAAAAATTTTGGCAGAATAACAGCAGTAAGAGGACTATCATAAAATGTAGACAAAAATTATCACAGTCCTACAAATAATCCCAACATGGTATAAGCATCTCAAACTCTCAATAACACTCCTAATCAAATATTGAAATTATAACAGTGTAAGAACTGAAAAGAATAGGACAAGAAAAATACCTGAAGAGTGATTGAGAATGCAAAGAGACACACAAGGATGATATTACTCCAAAAACACCAAAGAAAGTTACTCACAAAAAGCCAAAAGGTGGATTTGGTGGGGTATGAGGGAGAGAATGACCGATTCTAGGCAATTTATAGCCGTTATGGGTCACCCGTCAGGATGGAGTTTTCCAGACGTCCGGACTCGTGGGCCTCGGGAACGTGCGTAACGGTCATGCTCGTCCGGACGAAATAAATTACCCTTCCGAACGATGGTGATAGCGCACATGAGTCCGGATGTACAACAAGACCTGTCCGGGCAACGAGGCACTGCACATGTCCGGACTTCCAGAGAATACCGTCCGGACTACCATGCTATACCCGTCTGGACTCCAAGGAATACCGTCCGGACTCTCTATACTGAAACACCAGAAAAACTGAGAAAAATTTACAGAGATCAAATTTTCTCAAGTCAGTGTTAGAATACGCATACATAATCAACTGATAACACAATCAGAACGCATCTCAAAAATAAACAGAGATATAAAAGGAAGTTGAGATTTCAATTGGCACAAATAATTTTTCTTGATCATATAAAAATCAAATAGGCAACTCAACTCAAGCAATGCGTGTGTGTGTGGAGACTCTTTTCCCACCAGGTAAGACTTTCCAAGACAAGACAAATAGCAACTAGATTTTCTAGACATGAGAGAAAATCAAAGACAGATTAGCCAAAAGTCAAACCTTATAACTTGCTAGGGCCTAGACACCCTCATCCGATACACTCCCCCTAAGATGCAGCACATATTTTGTTTTACTTATACCATATAGGACAAGATAAAATTTTACTTGCTCATAGAGGGCAAGGTAATTTTAAGCACATAAGCAGTGATTAAACAAATTTAAAGCACAACACTTTTAAGAATTACCGCTCGAATCTTATGGTACTGCAAACTGTAGGGAGTGCCAGAGTTTATAGATGCTAGGTTCAACTAGCCTATGGTCAATTTGGCCATCTTATCAAGGACTTCTTCTCTTATCCAAAATTTCCAAAAGCAAAGAGTCAGAGAAGGAAAGATGTACCTTTAGGAGAGTCCAGGATAGTGCACTTTTTCATCGCATGAAGAAAGAAGCTATCCTACTTTTGCATAAACAGGAAAAACACTTGGCCAATATAGTCAAAACTCTCAATTATATCTAAGCATATTTAATCAATGCAAACCGAATTGAGATATCAGGCAAGAATGCATGCAATATCTAATAAGCCAAGAGAGGAAAAAAATCCTGCAAATTCTCCCAAATTTTTTTTATTTTTTTTTTATTTTTATTAAAAAAAACACAAACAACAAGCAATATGGAAAAAACATCATATGCTAAGGCACGATCAATCCTGTGTACACTCAATGATGCCATTACAGAAAAACAGTCGCTCGACCTGCTTTTTCTGTCTTCCCCAAAAATACCTGCAAAGTTTTCTCAAGAAAACACAAGGGGACAAACATAACTTATTCCTAGATTGCATAAAATATAACAAATACAATGAGCAATTGAACCTCATGCCATAGGATTAGGAACAGAATCCTAGGCATGAACACCCGAACCTGCTAGGTGCGTCGGTTCCCCCTCCTGGGGTAACTGTCCTTCTCAGCCCAAGTCTGCCTTCCAGTAGGTGGTTGCTGACAAGACTGCATCATCCACTCCATCATGTTTTGCATCCAAACAGGAGGCTCACCAGAGTATTGCTCTTGAGGCCTTCTCAATTGCCTAGGTTTGCTCTTGTAAGTGCCACTCTAATTGGTTGGTACAAACCGCTGTTGAGGCTGCTGACGCTGAGGAGCATGAAACCAAGGGGCTTGGAACTGATGTCTTGGTGCTTGTCCCCATGGTGCTTGATAGGATGCCTGATGCCAAGGAGTCTGATGCTGAGCTGCAGGTACAGTGCCATACTGAGCTTGTCTAGGCACTTCTTTCTTGGCTTTGGCCTTTTGTGCTTTCAAGAGGGAGCACTGAGGCCGTATATGCCTACTGAGACCGCAATGATGGTAAATAGGAGGTCTTCGGATGGAATGAGGTACTGAGTGCCTGGAACATCATCATTGACCTTTTCCTTCTGTTTATCTTCAATAATTGGAGGAAGCTCTGGGACTGTAGGAGGCACAAACACAGTCTTTGAGGAGGAAGGAATATCAGAAGAGGAAGCTACATACCCGAGACCAATCTTGTCATGTGGGCTCTTCTGGATGGACAGCATACGAGTCAACTTCTCATCAGTGACTCTCTCTAGCTGGAGCTGTATCTCAAGTAGCTTTTCCTCGGCTCCTGTATCTTGAGCAGCAGTGAACTCTTCTCAGTATGCAGACTGTTTAGATCATTAACTTTTTGCTTTCAGCCTTCCCTCAGCTTCTCAAACTCTTTGTAGAGAGTTTTGTATGCTTCCTTGAGCTCTACCTCATTCTCACTATGCTCTGAATAGTATAAGTCTTCTTCTTCAATATAAGGGGCCATAAAAGCCAGAAATTTGTCAGACTCTGGAGCATCTTCTTTGAACTCATCACTGAGAGTCACATTGTAAGCCTTCCCCTTGCCCTTCTTGAGATTCCCACAATCGGCCCAGATATGCCCATAGCCTGAGCATTCAAAAAATCGAGGTCCTTTGGGATCTTTCTCATCCTCTAGTTCAGCTTCTCTGAGGGGTTTCTTCGCTTTTTCAGAAAACTTCTTCTTGAACCGATCATCTTTCATTAGTCTTCTGAAATTTTTGGCAAGCATTGCCACAGCCTTTTCTTCATTCTCAGATTCTTCTTCAAAGGTGGCTTCTACCTTCTTCTTGGAAGCCTTAAGAGCAATGGTCTTTAATTTCTTGACCAGGGGCAGAGACAGCTCGTATGTTTGAAGAGATCCAACCAGCTCTTCAATCTTCATTTCTTCAAGATCCTTGCTTTCCTCAATAGTCGTTACTTTAATCCTGAAACACTCGGGCAAAGATCTGAGAATTTTTCGGATGAGTTTTACATCCGAGATAGGTTTCCCAAGACTCACCATGGAGTTCCTTAGGTCACTTATTTTGGAGTAAAACTCTCCAAATGTCTCTTCCTTTAACATCTTAATTTCTTCAAATTTTGAAATCAACATCTGAAGTTTGGCAGATTTTACAAGTTTTGTGCCTTCATATGTTGTTTCCAAAATTTGCCACGCTGCTTTGGCTGATTCGCAATTTGAAATTTTAGCGAATTTAGATAGAGATAGTGCTTGGCATAGAGCATGGAGGGCTTTGTCATTTGAAAGACGAGCATTCTTTTGAGGGACTAGTTCAGGTGTTGTATCCTCTAGTTTAGTCCAACCAGTCTCAACAATACCCCAACAGTCAATAGATTTCAAAAAGAAACGCATACGTGCCTTCCAATAGCCATAGTTCGAGCCATCAAAGGCAGGAACATAATTAAGAGTTTGAGACATAATAAAGATAGAAGTCAAATATAAAAACACTCAAGAAATTAATCTTCTCAAAGTGTACCAAGCTCTGATACCAATTGAAAAATTGAAATGACTTCTAAAAGTAAAGTGCGTGCATAAGTGTCAACAAAAATTAAAGCACAGCGGAAAGTAAATGACACAGATATTTTTGTTGACGAAGTGGAAACTCAGTTAAGAGAAAAACCACTCCGGGGCAGCCAAACCCAGGAATTCCACTATTCATAAGACAAAGCTAGATACTCTTCAGTAACACTCACATGTACCGATGCAGTGGTCGTACCTTGATCTCTGACGTGTAACCCAACACGAACGCTTCCCAACCAGGTTCACCTACCTGAAGGGGTCTTCAATGGAACTCCTTATCTTAGAGCTGACTTCTAAGATAGACTTCGGTTTACAGCACAGCACACTTGAAAAACGGCTTCAGAGGAGATATCACGTCTCTGAGCTCTAATGGAATTCACACCGAATTCTTGCAGCTCTAAGTGCCCAAGGACCCCTATTTATAGGCTGGGGGTCAGAATGAGCAAATTTTGCCTGGGAGCCGTCTGGACGGTGGACCATGGCCGTCCGGACGGACAACTGTGCGACAGGATTTTCCGAAATTTTTGCGGAGAAATCTTTCCTATATAAGAACATTTTCCGGACGGAATGGCTTGATCGTCCGGACGGACGCACGTCCGCTGCAAGTAATTTCCATAATAGGCTTCGCACATCCGGACCAAGGGGCAGGAGAGTCCGGACGGCTAAACTTCAACACGCAATTTCCATATCTGATGCGCGTGAGTCCGGACCATGAGGGGGAGACGTCCAGACGGTTGTAGTCGAATCGGTAGTTACCATATACGATGCACCGGTGTCCAGACCACAGCTGTCAGATGTCCGGACGGTTCATTTTGAACTGCGATTCTTGCCTTACAGAGATACACGTCCGGACGGGATACCACATCGTTCGGACGGTTGATTGATCTTCCCTTTCTTGAACTTGGAAAGAATCAGTGAACTGTTCGAGAACTGATAGGCGTCCGAACGTGCTGCTGAAACGTCCGGATGGATCAAGCTGGCACAGAAGCTTCTCGATCCGATGTAGGTGTCCGGACATAAGAAGCACGTCGTCCGGACAGATGATGCTAATCTATCTGATGTCCGGACGGAATGACACGTCGTCCGGACGGATGGAACAGTAGACAGATGGGCGTCCGGACGGGATGACACATCGTCCGGATGGCTGACAGGGAACTTTGTAATTCTTCTTACTTCACTCTGAAAAGTGGAATCCCTATTTGCCGCATCATTACACATAAGTGATTTTGTCCAAACACAGAATAGGGCCAAAATACTAACATTTATAAACTGTAATTTTATAAATGAAGAATAATATTATTATACTTTAATAATATTACGAGACTAATTAATAGACAGATTGAATTAATCAGTGGATTAATTGATGCGATAATATTATCGAATAATATTAATGTGTAATATTTACTGTATGTAATATTATTGTATAAATTATATATATATATATATATATATATATATATATATATTTGCAATGTATATATTGATGGTGTAATAATATTATGGAGATAATAATATTAATGATGAAACGAACTAGACATAAAACGGACTTAGATTGTAATCTTAATGAATTATACATAATGGTAAAGACCCAATGTAAAATATCCACAAATAAAATATCTAAAGATATTTTTGTGAGAGATTTTTTATGAGATATTTTTATATAGGGATATTTTATAAAATTAATGATTAAGAAAAAAAAAATCCTAATTCTTTTATAAAATTGACTACTCTCTCTCTCTCTTCAGTAATTCTCATAACCGGTTCTTCCTTGCTCTTCTTTCATTCTTTTCTTCTTCTTCCTTCTTCTTTTCTCTTCTCTGTTCTTCTTGCCCGAGTGACCACAGAGAGCAGAGAGATCAAGTGAGAGAGAGATGCGAGTGAGAGTGAGATCGAGAGAGAGACAGAGAGACCGAGAGTGAGAGATGGAGGTCCGATCCTCCGTGATCGGCGGCCAGAACCAAAATCTGGCGATGGAGGAGCTTCGACGGAACCCAGGGGCTCGAGCCCGTGACCTATGTGTGCAACCCAGCCGAAGCCCTATGACCCAGAACCCGAACCCGTGACCCGTAACCCACAGCACCCGTGAGGAAGACCCGGTTCTTCCTGTTCATTTTCCGGCGACTTTTCCGGCGGAATCAGTGTCGAATTTCGGTGGATTTGCTATGAAAATCCTTAGGGTAATTTCTTATAACCTACGATGATTTATTTTGGGGATTGATTTGATTATTGTTGAATTAGGGTTTGATGATTTTGGGGGTTTTCTACTAATTGATTAGGGGATTTTGTATTGATTAATGATGGGATATTTTTGGATGTTGATTTCCCTATTTTGTGTTCCTGTTCCGGCTGGTTGTGTGTCGGGAGTGGCTATGGCTATTGAAATTGGATGTTGGGTGTTCTATGGATTCGGCCAGTAGAGATATGTGTATTGTAATGAGGGTTTTTGCTAGCTGTTTTGGTTTCTATTTCAGTTATGGTATATTTGAGAGATAGGTGTTAGTATTTGGGTTGTTCTAACCAAATCAATTGATGAGTTTTATTGTTGGTTGATTTAATGCTTAAATTGAGGATTAATAGCTTTTAAAGAGACTGCTAGTTTGAGTTGGTTAATTTGATCAGTGCACAGTGTTGATGATTTGAGGAATTATTGTACTTGGTTGGGTGCCTTGGATTCTTGGTCGAGTGAGGTGTGATTTTTGTGGTTCCTGTTTATTGACCTTGGCTGGAATCTGTCCTTTGTTAATGGGTATTCTGATTTTGGGGTTAGAATAGCCGAATGAGTATTTGACTGTATTGGTATATTAGTAACTAAGTCAGAAATGGATTTGAAAAGATAGGTTTCCTATGTTGGCCATATGGTGTTTTGGATATATATTTTAGGTTGTTTCAATTGGATAGGTATTGGAATGTTATTTGGAGGTATTGGCTAGATATTTATGTGTGATATATTTTAGTTAAATTGGAATGGGTTAAATGTAGTCCTAATGGATTGGTAACTGAATTTAAGACCCTAGGTGACTTTTGTTGTTGATCAATTATGATATGAGATATTATTTGGATTAGTGTAAGTGTGTGCTTGGTTATGTGTATTATTATTATTTGGCCACTTGAGGTTAAGTCATATATCATGTGTTGACCCGATCTATGTAAAGCATGAATTGTTGTGCCTTGTCATGTTTGGTTTAAACTAATTTTTATTAAGAATTCCCTATTGTAATTAAATGGGCTTGTGTCTTATTATTGATGATTGATATGTATTATTGAAACTTAGAATTGTATAATATTTTAGGGTATTGATTATGTTTGATTATTGATAATTAATGAGTGATGTTGTTTAAGCTAAGTGCTTGATTAGTTGTAAAACTCTAGAATTAAAGAATGATTTTATGAGTTTAATCATGTAATGCATTGTTTTAGAGATTGAGTGTTATGAAAATTGAGCATCCTGTTTTACTGTGATTTCTTTAATATAAGTTAGTTGAAATAATTGTTAAAGTTAATATGTTTTAAAATAGATGTTTTGTTAATTGGTTTGGTGCTTGGATTGATGTTCCTTAAAAATAATTAGGTTTTGTTAGAGGTGTCAGCTGTTATGATTGAAAAATAATTAGGTTTTGTGTTCCATAGATGATTGCTTCTATGTATGTGTATATGTATAAAAATGGAATTCGTGTTTAGGCATGAGTTTCTAAAAGAAATGATATTGACCTTCTAAGCACATGTAAATGTATTTGATGCAGATGATGAACTGTGACAGCACAAAAGGGCTGTAAGTATAAATTACTTACTGAGGGTAGTACTGGATTTCAATAGCATTGTGTTTATGTTTTATTTTAATTGGATGCGTGTGACTGGTTATTGCATATTGTTAATAAGCAACCTATTAATATTGGGCGCGACGTCTCCCAAAGGTTCAGGATGAGAAATGTGCCTGGAACCTGAAACAATAATAATCATATTGATTGGAACGTCTTTCAAAGTACTAGAGGAGGGAGGTCTCCGATAGTGAGAAAATAAGTTAATCAAAATGTAATGTAGAGGGGACGGCCTCGAGAAAGACATTGACCGGGGGGACGGCCCTTACAAGAGAGGAGTGTAATGACTATATTCAACTATTAAACTTTGCATACAAAACTATCACTACATCATTATGTCATATCTCTGTTCCTTAAATAACGCATAAATCGTGATGTTTTTGATTGACAGTTAGCTTACTTATGAAACTATGGGGTTGTGGTTGTAACCACCGTCTCATAGATGTTTGCGCTGGTTCTGAAGATTATGGATTGGATTAACTGCTAGCTTAAGAGATTTAAAGCTATTGTAGTAGGATTCTAGTGCTTTGTACTTGTAAATGTTTATATTATCGTGTAACATGTTTAGACATTTACTTGTATTTAATAAGTTCCATGTATGCTTTAGTGTCATATGTGACACATGTTTCTTGTAATTAATGTAAAGATTTTTTAATGTATGTCTAGAGGAATGTCAGTTAAAGCTCTAAATGTATTGTAAGGGAGCTATCCAAGACGTTTGTAAAGAAGAAAAAATATATTCGTGTTTTCCGCTGCTTGATTTATCATCTCTGAATGGTTAATGACACGTAATTATCCAGATATAATTACTTACGCTTTTTTGTAAAAAGCGGGTCGTTACAGTATAGTATCAGAGCCATTGCCCAGCCTGAGATGGTGGGAGCATGCACAAGCCAATGAGGGACGCCAGCGGGGACGCTGGGTCCAAAGAGGGGGTGATTGTGACGTCCCACATCGCCTGGGAATGAGGATGTGCTTATATGTATAAATGCACCATTTATGACACAACGCGTTTTAAAGCCGTGATGGTCATGAACCTATCAGAACTCCGCAGTTAAGCGTGCTTCTGCGAGAGCAATCCCAGGATGGGTGACCTCCTGGGAAGTCTAGTTTGAGGAGCCAAAAGCGGACAATATTGTGTCATTGGGGGTGGGTCGTTACAGAAACTTACCCAAGAAAGCCAAGAATCAAGTCAAGATGACCTAGACCCGTTGAAATCTTGTTTCAAGAACCTAGATTCGGTAAGAACGGCACAAAGGGTTTTTGCTTTGATAAGTTCTTAGTTCAATCAAGAATAAGTAGAGAAAACTGAAAATTCTCTATGAAGAAAACTTCATTCATGTTCCCTCCAATTAAATGTGGCTACAAGTCTTTTTAAAACCCCTCCATGAAACCCTAGGGCCTACTAAGGCCTACATCAATTAAAAGACATGGGCTTAACATCTTCAAGCCTAAAACATCATAAACTACACATCTACAGCTAATAAAAGAAGTCCACTTAATGAATTAGGTAGGCCCACAAGCCTATACTTGATAAAATAAAGAGTCTACATGAAACCACTAGGCTATGACATCCCCCTCTATACCATGTATCACATGGATTAAAGCTGGTTCTTCTTCTTTGAAGCTCATCGTGAATGTTGGGGTCATGCTTGATAAATTTGCAAACTCGGCCCAAGTGGATTGCACCAATCCATGCATTGCTTCCTTGATCTTCTTAGCTCTTTGTTGGTTTGTAATTGGTTGCATTCTGTTGGACAAAGTCACTTCCATGTAATGATGCTTTTTATCAGGGGTTCAGTATTTTCAAAGTCTTCATATTCAGAGAAATGCTTCAAGAAAGTTCTGCATAGATTTCAAGTCAAAGAAATTAGATCCCTTGCATTCGTCCAGACGACGTGATATTCCGTCCGGATGCTTAACTACCCAAGTCACATCCGTCTGGATGATGAGAACTTTCCATCCGGATCTTCCTTTGTGTCGAGAACCTTCGAACTGTTCCGGCTTGCATTCGTCCAAACGCCTCTCAGTGTTCGACAAGGAAAAGGACTTCGTTCCAAAACACAGATATGTGAAGACATTTGCAACCGTCCGAACAATTTGTGTTCCTGTGCAGACGCTCTCCTTCATAAGGCAAGTCATCCATACAAAGTTCAACCGTCTGGACCCTCAAGCTTCATATATGAAAATTACGTGCATCAGCTCAACCATCCGGACATTAGCCTTCATGGTCCGAACGCTCAAAGCCTTGAAATGGAAATTGCATGTAGCTAAAGTGCTACCGTCTGGACGCTAGGGTCACACCATCCGAACGCTGCTCAATTCAGGAAAGAATTTCAGCGAATTTGGAAACTTGATCGCACAGTTGTCCGTCCGGACGCCCTCTGAAAATATTTATTGACTTCTAATTTAAACCGTGTGTGTGTGTTTATGCAAACAAATATCTTAAATGCATAATTTAAATAAGACAAGATATTTGTTACGAAGTGGAAACTCTATGAAGAGAAAAAACCACTCTGGGGCAGCCAAACCCAGGAAATCCACTATCCAAAAAGAAAGCTAGTTACAAGACACTCGTACTCACATAACCCTATGCAGTAGTCATACCTTTAACTCTGACGTGTAACCCAACACGAACGCTTCCCAACCAGATCTTCCACCTGAAGGGGTTTTTGATGGATTCCTTTACCTTAAGGCCGACCCCTAAGATAGACTTCACACGAACAATTGAGCACACATCGGCAACGGCTTGAGAGCTAGCGGATCTTCGATTCTCCCTAAACACCCTCTCAAAGCATTACTGAATTCACTGTCGAATTATGTACAAAACACTAGCCTAGAGCCCCCTATTTATAGGCTTCAAGAGACCTCAAAAACTGCTGAGATTTAGACTCTGGCTGGCGAGAGTCCGGATGGAAGTTAGCCACGTCTGGATGGTTTTCTGCGATATCCTTTCAGAAACAACGTAATTCTATCTTTATCAGGTTCACGTCCGGACGGCTTGGCAGAGCGTCCAGACGGTCATTGCTAAAATCCTTTCCGCGTTCGAACGGAATTCTGGAATTCTGAACTACTGGACATCATTCGGACGTGTTGCCACGTCATCCGGACATCTTGCAGAGACTTCCCAAACAGTGTCGACTTTGAAATCAGACTCCTTGTTGAATACTGATTGACCTAGCGTCCGGACAGTGTTGCTCTGATGTACGGACGTCTTCAATGTTTATCTGTTAGACACTGTGGGGCATCCAAACGTCTTCAATGTATATCTGTTAGACACTGTGGGGCGTCCAGACGTCTTCAATGTTTATCTGTTAGACACTATGGGGCGTCCGGACACCTTCAAAGGCCCGTCCGGACGGTTGCACAGGAATCAGTTGTTTTTGTCTTGGATTTTGCAAGGACTCTTCATGGACATCTTTAAGCAACTTGTGATCAGTTATTATCTTTGATTTGATCATTGTCTGAATACATGAAGATTCTGAATTGAAAACCGACCATCCTGTTAATGTAACGACCCACTTTTTACAAAAAAAGTAAGTAATTATATCTGGATAATTCTGTGTCATTAACCATTAAGAGACGATAAATCTCGCAGCGGAAAATACGAATAACTTTTTTTTTTCTTTACAAACGCCAGGGACAATTCCCTTACAATACATTCATAGCTTTGACTAAAATTCCTCTAGAAATACATTAAAAATCATTTACACTAATTACAAAGAAACATGTGTCACATAAGACACGAAAGCATACATGGAAACTTACTAATTACAAGTAAATTCCTAAACATGTTACATACAAAATAATACAAACATTTATAAGTACAAAGCATTAAGATCCTAATTACAATAGCTTTAAATCTCCTAAGCTAGCAGTTAATCAGTTCCATAATCTTCAGAATCTGCGCAAACATCTATGAGAAGGTGGTTATGATGCAAACCAAGGAGCTTCTCCCTCTCTTGAGAAGGATTTGTCCTCAAATCATCACCTATGTCAAAAAGAGACAAATCAGCAACATTAAAGCTTGCACTGACACCATACTCACCTGGTAAGTCAAGCTTGTAGGCATTATCATTGATGCGTTCCACTACTTGGAATGGTCCGTCACCCCGAGGTAGGAGTTTTGAACGCCGTTTTTCCAGAAAACGGTCCTTCCTTAAGTGCAACCAAACCCAATCTCTTGGTTCAAATACTACCTTCTTGCATCCCTTGTTGGCTTGCTGGACATATTGTTGAGTCCTCCTTTCAATGTTCAGCCGTGCCTTTTCATGAATCATCTTTACAAATTCTGCCTTCTTTTTACCATCTAAGTTCACACGTTCACTAAAAGGTAAAGGAGTTAAATCCAAAGGTGACAATGGGTTAAAACCATAAACAATTTCAAATGGTGAAAACTTAGTTGTAGAATGTATACTTCTATTGTAAGCAAATTCAACATGTGGCAAACAATCTTCCCATGTTTTCAAGTTCTTTTTAATGATAGCATGCAACAAAGAAGACAAAGTTCTATTTACTACTTCAGTTTGACCATCTGTTTATGGATGACAAGCAATAGAAAACAACAACTTGGTTCCCAACTTTCCCCACAAAGTCTTCCAAAAGTAACTCAAAAACTTTGCATCCCTATCAGAAACAATGGTCCTAGGCATGCCATGTAACCTAACAATTTCGTTGAAGAACAAATCAGCTATATGTGATGCATCATCGGTTTTATGACATGCAATGAAGTGTGCCATCTTGGAAAATCTATCTACCACCACAAAAACTGAATCTCTCCCCCTCTTAGTCCTAGGTAAACCTAAAACAAAATCCATAGAAATATCAGTCCAAGGTTCACTAGGTATTGGCAAAGGGGTGTACAAACCATGGGGTTTCAACTTAGACTTAGCATGTTTACATGTGATACACTTCTCACAGATTCTTTCCACATCACGTTTCATATGAGGCCAAAAAAAAATGATCATGCAAAATTCCTAAAGTCTTAGCTACACCAAAATGACCCATCAAACCACCACCATGAGCTTCTTTCACATGCAATTCACGCAAAGAACAAATAGGCACACACAGTTTATTTTCCCGAAAGAAAAATCCATCATACCTATAAAACTTACCAAATGCCATTTTTTCACATGCATTGAACACATCACCAAAATCAGAATCTTGTGAATACAAATCCTTAATGTATTCAAAGCCAAGTAATTTTGCATCTAAAATGGAAAGTAAAGCATACCTTCAGGACAATGCATCAGCCACCACATTTTCCTTACCTTGCTTGTATCTGATCACATAAGGAAATGTTTCAATGAATTCCACCCACTTGGCATGGCGTTTGTTCAATCTTTGCTGTCCTTTCAAATGCTTCAAAGATTCATGATCTGTGTGAATCACAAATTCCTTTGGCCATAGATAGTGCTGCCAATTTTCCAAAGCCCTTATCAAGGCATACATCTCCTTATCATAAGTGGGGTAATTTAGGGCTGCCCCACTCAACCTTTCACTGAAATAAGCAACTGGACGGTCTTCTTGCATCAAAACAGCTCCAATACCTATTCCTGAAGCATCACACTCTATTTCAAAAGTTTTAGCAAAGTTAGGTAAAACAAGCAAAGGTGCATTAGTTAACTTTTCTTTGATCAGATTAAATGCATTTTCTTGTTCTTTCCCCCCACTTAAACGGCACATTTTTCTCGATGACTTCAGTAAGAGAGGCGGCTAAGCTACTAAAATCACGCACAAACCATCTATAGAAGCTAGCTAAGCCGTGGAAATTCCTCACTTGGCTGATTGTTGTAGGCGTTGGCCACTCTTGGATTGCCTTCACCTTTTCCTCGTCCACCTCAATTCCTCTCTTACTAACAACAAAACCAAGAAACACAAGGTTATCCGTGCAAAAGATGCACTTCTTGAGGTTAGCAAACAACTTTTCTTTCCTTAGAATTTCCAAAACAGATTTCAAATGCATTACATGTTCTTCCAAGTTTTTGCTATAAATTAGGATATCATCAAAATACACAACTACAAATCTGCCAATAAATGCATGCAAAACATGGTTCATCAAACGCATAAATGTGCTCGGTGCATTAGTTAAACAGAAAGGCATTACTAACCATTCATACAAACCATATTTAGTCTTAAAAGCAGTTTTCCATTCATCACCTTCCTTCATCCTAATCTAATGATATCCACTCTTAAGATCAATTTTTGTAAAGACACAAGAACCATGCAATTCATCCAGCATATCATCTAACCTAGGAATGGGATGATGATACTTTACCGTTATGTTGTTGATGGCTCGGCAGTCAACACACATCCTCCATGTTCCATCCTTCTTAGGAACTAATAGCACCAGAACCGCACAAGGACTCATGCTTTCACGCACATACCCCTTCTCCAATAATTCCCCTACTTGCCTCTGAAGTTCCTTGGTCTCCTTAGGATTGCTCCTATAAGCAGGTTGGTTTAGAATTGATGCACCAGGTATGAAATCAATTTGATGTTCAATCCCTCGAATTGGAGGTAAGCCATAAGGTACCTCTTCGGGAAAGACATCTTCAAACTTCTGCAAAAGAGAAACAATATTGCTCGGCAAAGCACCGACGAGATCATTAGTACATAAAAGAGCCTCCTTGTACATGAGTACAATAAGGGGCTGGTGTGAAAATAATGCTATTTTGATCTCACTTTAATTTACAATGTAAGTGAATTTTTCCTCTCTTGCTCTCACTATGGGCGAAATCCTCTCTCTTTCTTTTTCACTCTGATCAATGTTTTTCTCTCTTCCTTTCTTTTTCTTTCTTTTTTTCTTTTGATCTTTGTAACTTTAGTTGGTCCTCCATGACCTGTTTTGGAGTTAATGGCACAAGAGTAATAGGTTGCCTTTTAAGGGTGAAAGAATACCTATTTGTGAATCCATCATGCTTTACCCTCTGATCATACTGCCATGGTCTTCCCAACAATAAATGGCATGCATGCATAGGAACCACATCACAAAGCACCTCATCCTCATATTTGCCAATGGATAATGCCACCAACACTTGCCTTATCAATTTGATTTCGCCACATTCATTAAGCCACTGAAGCAGGTAAGGGTGAGGATGTTTCAAGGTGGTTAAGGCCAATTTCTCCACCAAATAAGTGCTGGCTACGTTTGTACAACTCCCTCCATCGATAATGACACTGCAAACTTTGTTATTTACAAAGCACCGAGTATGAAACAAGTTCTCCCTTTGGTTACTTTCTTCCTCCTTAACCTGCACATTGAGAACTCGCCTTGCTACCAATAAATCTCCAACCACACCGTAGGAATGGAGCTGAAGTTGCACAAGACCCTTTGTCACTTCCTAGTGGCCCAATTACAAGACTTAGAGCCAAATGTTTCAAGGAAGCACTAAATGGGCTAATCCAAGAGAATTGGGCTGATTCTAAAAAGACCAAAATGGGCTCAAATAATAATCAAGGCTTAGTCCATGTCATCAAAACAATTGAAGACGCTAATTAGCATGCAAAAACGTGACTGGTTATGTTAAATACATTGAACTTAGTCATTTAGTTATTTTGTGGGGACTTGTTTATGTTGTTGTTTGTGTTGCTTTTAAAGCTGTAGTTATGAATTTTCCTATTCTTGGAGGGTTGTTCCAAGTATATAGATGGGCATTACGAATTTTGTAAGGCATAGATATTGTTTTCAGAAAATTATCATTATTTTGAGGTCTTGTGTTCCTCTTTGTTCTTGAAAGAACTCTTTGAACTTATCAAGTTAATCTTGTGGAGTTCAAACAACCAAACTTATCACCTTGATTCTTGAGAGATTCTTATGTTTCTTGGCGTGGCGTTTCAATCCTTCATAGTCTTGGTTTCTCATCTAGTTAGGTGACGGGTCAAGGCTCAACAAATCTTGTCTACACGATCTTGGGGTTTCAAACCATCATTGTTATCGGGTTTCATCACAATTGTTGGTGGAGTTCATATCAGGTTATAACCACAACCCCATAGTTCCATAAGTGAGCTAACTATCATTCAACAACATCATGGTTTATGCGTTATTTAAGGAACATATATGACATAGTGATGAGGTGACAGTTTTCTATGCAAAGTTTAACAGTTCAATATAGTCATTGCACTCCTCTCGTTTGAAGCCGTTAACTTGGTAAGCGTCTTTCTAGAGGCTGTTTCCGCTACATTACATTTTGATTAGTTTATTTTTGCACTAGCAGAGTATGTCACACATCACTCTACTAGCACTTTGAGAGACGTTGACTCCAATATTAATAGGTTGATTATTAACAATATGCAATAATCATTCACACGCTTCCAATTAAAATAAAACATAAACACAACACTATTGAAATCCAGTACTACCCTCAATAAGTAATTTATACTTACAGGCCTTTTGTGCAGTCACAGTTCATCATTTGCATCAAATACATACATATATGTGCATAGAAGGTCAATAACATTTCTTTTAGAAATTCACGCCTAAACATGAATCTTAATCACATATATATATATATATATATATAGGAACAATCATCTATATTAATTATTACTTAACATAACATGGTTAAGTTCCAATATTATTTTTCAACCATAGCACTTAACACTTCAAACAAAACCTAATCATTTTTAGGGAACATTAATCCAAGCACCAAATCAACAAACAAAAACATCCGTTTTGAAACATATTAACTCTAAAAATTATATCAACCAACATATATTAGAAATCACAGCAAAACATCATACTCAATTTCCATAATTAGTTTCATATCAAACCATATAACTCAATAACAATAATCATATATTTTCCTTAGATTATAAAACTCATTTATATAATATTCAATCCTTTTTGTTTTAAAAGAATTCCTTTTAGAGCATTAATATCAATTTATTACCTACCAATCATAATCTATCAAAACCACATATAGGCAACATGGGTCCTATTCGAGGTACATATGATAATTTCCAAAATACATACATTCGGCTATCCCAATTAAAATAGAAATACACTCAGAACATAGAGCATAATTCAAAACTCAGTAAATCCACAATCATCCCAATATCCAATCTTTAAATACTACTAAACTTCCAATAGTTGAACACAACCCGAACACTTACCAAATCACTCAAATCAAAACATCACTATACTCATCATTGGTCAAAACACTATACCCACATACCAAATTAACCAACTTAAATCAATAGCCTCATTAAAAGCCATTAATCCTCAATTTAAGTGTTAAATCAACCAACAATAAAACTCATCAATTAATTTGGTTAGAACACCCAAATACCAACACCTATCTGTCAAATATACCATAACTGAAATAGAAACACCAAAACTCAAGCCTACAAATCAGATAACCAAAACAACACATAATCTAAACCTAGTGGAATGCATCAATAATCGGCTATCATCAAAACATTGCCTAATTGCAAATCAACAAGATTAAGCCCACAACACAGTTCAACCAACATCAAGGGAATTATTCCAACCATAAAACCAATCAACCAAACTCTAGGATTTAACATAATCTAGAACAGGGACCTAAAATCATCAACAACTAAATACTCCAAATAAACCCATCATCACAGTAGTTTGGTCTAAATAGGGGATACCATAATATATCTATAACCCAAAACACTGCTCAATACACTACATACACCCATCCTGTCAAAACTCCCAAAACAGAAAACATCAACCACATCATCATGGCTCAGCCGATCCAACAACAAATAGGGACTACAATAATCCAATACCAAATTAAACTAAATCATAGGGTTTATATACCTTGGGGATTTTCCTCAAAAACCCATCAGAGATCGCCTCTGATTCTGCCGGAAAAGTCGCCGAAAATCGTACCAATAACCGCCAAAAAATGCACATGGAGAACCGGGTCTCCTCTCGAGTTCAGCGGGTCACAGGTCCAAGGGGTTCTGGGTTACGATTCTTCGTGGTTCAATGAGTCTTCGCCGGAAATCTCGTCGGACTTCACCACTGAAGGATCGGGTCGCACGGGTTCTCTTGGATTCGTCGGGTTTGGCTCACGGGTCACGTGTCTAGGCTCCACCGATCGTCGACCCACCGGTAGTATCGGCTGGAACTCGCGTCGCTGGCATTGATCCACTGGAGAATCGATCTCCATCTCCCGATCGCCCTCAATCTCTCAGCATCTCTCCTTCTCTTCCGATCTCTTAGTCCCATCTCTCTGTCTCCTTCGAGTCTCTCTCTTTCTCTCTCTGTTTCTCTCCTCTCTCAATCTCTCGACGTCACTCTCTCTCTAGGTGGGTCTGGCGAGAAAAAGAACAGAAGAGGAAGGAAGAAAGAAGAAGAAGAAGATAAGAAAGAAAGAAGAGTGGTGCGTTCGGTTCTAAAGGCAGAGTGTGGGGGTGAGTCACAGGGCTGAGTCACTGCAGTAATCATGACAGTAATGAGTCATGATGCTGAGTCAACAAATGAAATGATGACTTTATAAAATATCAGTAGATATTATTTTTTTCTTAATCATTAAGCTTTATAAAATATCTCTAGATATTTTGCACAAAACTTAGCAATTAAGTCTTGTAAAGATATTTTACAAACTTACTATTTACATTTTTACCGTACATATTTTTCATAGATATTTATGGATATCTTTAAAACGGATCTTTACCATTTTAATCTAATTCATTAAAATCACAATCTAAGTCCATTTTGAGTCTAGTTCGTTTCATTGATAATATTATTATCTCAATAATATTATAACACCATAAAATATATATACCAAATATATATATTACATATTAAACGCAGTAAATATTATACAATAATATTATTTGACAATATTATCATATCAATTAATCCATTGATTAATTCAATCTATCTATTTATTAATCCTGTAGTATTATTAGAGTCTAATAATATTATCCTTTATTTATAAAATTACAGTTTATAAATAATAAGACCAAAGAATATTTATTTTCATTAATATTCATTTATTCCTTATATTGTTAGTTTTTGTGTTGGCTACATTCTGTTGGACAAAATCATTTCTATGTAATGTTGCTGCTTTCACATGGATGCTGCTTTATCTAGAGTCTACTCTTCAGCTATGTTCTTCAAGAAGATTTTGTGAAGTTTTTCAAGGAAGTTTATTTCGGTTCTATGTCAGCCGTCCGGACGACGTGGTCTCCCGTCCTGACGCTCATCAGTCAGCAACATCCGTCAGGACGACGTGGTATTCTGTCCGGACGCTCATCTGTCAAAACATAATCCGTCCGGACGACAAGATCTTTTCGTCCAGACGCCCATCAGTGTCTAGAAGCTTCGAATAGTTCAAGGTTGCATCCGTTCGGACGTAATGGCAAATCGTCCGAACCCCATTCAGTGTTTGACAAGTATTAGGGTTTCTACCTCAAGACACAGTTATGGGAAGACGGCCGCTACCGTCTGGACGATGTGTGATCCCGTCTGGAAGATGTCCTCCATAAGGCAAGTCGTGCACTCTAAGTTCAACCGTCCGGATGTCAGTCTTCATTGTCCGGACGATCAAGCTTCAAATATGGAAATTACGTGCACCAGTTCAACCGTCCGGACATCAGCCTTCAGGGTCCGGACGCTCCAAGCCTTATTATGGTAATTATGTACAGCCGAAGTGCAACCGTCTAGACTCTAGGGCAACACTGTCCGGACGTGGCTTTGTTATGGAAGCTTTCAGTGCTACTTTGGAAAGGCAGTTGCAGTTGACCGTCCGGACAGTCGGTCTAGACGTCTGGATACCCTCCGGTATTTTGGACATAACGTTTTAGTCAAATATCGGATTGGGACGAAATAGGCATCGTTAGAAAGCTAACAAAATTTTCTGTAAATTGAGCATCCAGAGGGCCATTATACTTGTCCGAACGGAAAGATTTGCCCGTCCAGACCGCCCTGCAAAAAATTCCAGAATTACTTTCCGGACAAGAAAAACTTGGCCCGTCCGAACGACCCTGGCTCCCGTCCGGACGTGTGTGCCTCAGACTCCATTTTTGACTCAATTTTGGGTTTCCAAAGCCTATAAATAAGAGGCTTGAGGCATGCTTTCAACACAGAATTCGGTGGTGAATTCTCTACAGCTTAGAGAGGGTGTTTAGGGAGATATTGAAGATCTACTAGCTCTCTAGCTTTGCCAGCTGTGAAATCTATCTTAGGGGTTGGCCCTAAGGTAAAGGATTCCATTGAAGACCCCTTCAGGTAGGAGACCTAGTTGGGAGGCGTTCATGTTGGGTTACACGTTAGAGTTCAAGGTACGACCACTGCATCAGGGGTATGTGAGTGCTACTACTTTGAAACTAGCTTTGTCTTCTGAATAGTGGATATCCCGGGTTTAGCTGCCCCGGAGTGGTTTTTCTCTTAATTGAGTTTCCACTTCATCAACAAAATATTTGTCTCCTTTAATTTCGCATTTAATATTTTTTTGCACACTGTTCACACACACTGTTAAATTAGAAGTCCATTTAATTTTTCACTTATTATTTATCGGGGATTAAAACATCGTGTTTAAATCCACGTATTTTATTAACTACTAGATGTGAATATTTTTTCCTACAATATAAAGCCATTAGAATGTCGAGTCTTGAGAATCGAACGTTAATTCTAGACTTATCTATTTTATTCAGTCTTAAATTCTAATTCAATACATTTTATTTTACTACTTAAAATCTGGGGCGCTACAGTTAAACACAACCATTACAAAAAGTGTTTTTGTTTTATCCAGAATGTAGCCAATAAAATACTAACACCCTCAGCTACCATCCAAACGACGCCTAGGAAATTCAAGTCAGGCACGAATTTGGTAGTGAACTCCGTAGAAGCTTAGAGAGTTTATTGTAAGAGTTACTGTGCTGAAGCGTCCTTTCTCAAGCCGTTGCCAAGTACTGTTACTGTGTTGAATTACACGTCAGAGTGCTAGATACGATCGCTACATCGGGTATATGAGTGTTTCCATCTATGTACTATCTTTGTCTTCCGAATAGTAGATATCCTGGGTTTGGCTACCCCGGAGTGGTTTTTCTCATAATTGAGTTTTCACTTCGTCAACAAAATATGTCTCTTTGTTTTTTGCATTGTGATATTTTGTTGCACACTATTGCACACACTTGATAAATTAGAAGTCCATTAATTTTCAATTGGTATCAGAGCTTGGTATTCACTGTTTAAGATTCAATTCTTGAGTGTTATCTTTCCTTTTGACTTCTAGTTTTATTTTAAATGTTTCAAAATCTTAATAATGTTCCTGCTTTTGATAGTACGAACTATGGCTATTGGAAAGCTCGTATGCGATTCTTTTTAAAATCCATTGACTGTTGGAAAATTGTTGAAACTGGTTGAACTAAACGAGCGGATACAACTCCCGAAACAGTCCCTGAGAAAGACGCACGACTTTTCAATGATAAAGCCCTTCATGCTCTATGCCAAGCACTTTCATCGTCTAAATTCACAAGAATCTCAAATAGTGAATCTGCTAAAGAAGCATGGAAAATCTTAGAAACAACATATGAAGGCACAAAACTTGTTAAATCTGCCAAACTTCAAATGTTGATTTCTAGATTTGAAGAAATTTAGATGATAGAGGATGAGACATTCAGAGAGTTTTACTCCAAAATGAGTGACCTAAGAAACTCAGTGGTGAGTCTTGGGAAAACCGTCTTGGATGTAAAACTCATCCGTAAAATTCTAAGATCTTTACTTGAGCGTTTCAGAATCAAGGTAACTACAAATTGAAGAAAGCAAAAACTTGGAAGAGATGAAAATTGAAGAGTTGGTGGGATCTCTTCAAACTTATGAGATGTCCTTGCCCGCGGTCAAAAAGGTGAAGACCATTGCCCTGAAAGCTTTCAAGAAGAAGGTCAAAGTCTCATCTAGAGACGAATTTGAGGATGAAGAAAAAATTGTGGCTATGCTAGCCAAAAATTTCAAAAGATTAATCAGCTATGGGATTTCTTTCTAAAACACAGATATGGGAAGACAGCTGCAACCGTCCAGTCGATGTGGATTCCCATCCGGACGTGTTCATTCATAAGGCAAGTCGTGCATTCAAAATCAAGACGTCTGGACGTTAGTCTTCATTGTCTGGATGACAGATGCTATGATCCAGACGCCCCAAGCCCTGATATGGAAATTGTGTGTAGCTAAAGTGCGACCATCTGGATGCGGCTCAATTCAAGAAAGAATTTCAGCGAGATTTGGAAAGCTGATCGCATAGTTATCCGTCCGGTCGCCTTATGTATACCGTCCAGACAGCGCCTAGGTATTTCAAGCCAGACGCTCATTTGAACCTGCAGCCTATAAATACAGGTCGATAGGCTTGGGAATTGTAAGAATTTGGTATTGAATTTCGTAGTGCTTAGAGAGTTATATTTTAGAGTTATTGTGCCAAGTTAGTCTCTCTCAAGTCGTTACCAAGTGCTGTTGCTGTGCTGAATTGAAGTCTATCTTAAGGGTTGGCCCTAAGGTAAAGGATTCCATTGAAGACCCCTTCAAGTAGGTGACTTGGTTGGGAGGCGTTCGTGTTGAGTTACACGTCAGAGTTCAAGGTACAACCACTTCATAAGGTTATGTGAGTGCTACTGCTTTGTAACTAGTCTTGTCTTCTGAATAGTGGATATCCTGGGTTTGGCTGCCCTGGAGTGGTTTTTCTCTTAACTGAGTTTCCACTTCGTTAACAAAATATCTGTTTCTTTTAATTCTGCATTTTGATATTTTGTTGCACACTATTGTTAAAATTAGAAGTCTATTTAATTTCCAATTGGTATCAGAGCTTGGTACACTCTGTTTTCTTGAGTGTTATCTTTCCTTTTGACTTCTAGTTTTTTTTTTTTTTTTTTTTGCAATGTCTCAAAATCTTAATATTGTTCCTGTATGAACTATGGCTATTGGAAAGCTCGTATGCGGTTTTTTTTTTTAAATCTATTAACGGTTGGAATATTGTTGAAACTGGTTGGACTAAACCAGCGGATGCAACTCTCGAACTAGTCACTGAGAAAAATGCACGACTTTCTAATGATAAAGCCATCCATGCTCTATGTCAAGCACTTTCACCGTCTGAATTCACAAGAATCTCAAATAGTGAATCCGCTCAAGAAGCGTGGTAAATCTTAGAAACAACATATGAAGGCACTAAACTTGTTATAAATTTGCCAAACTTCTGTTGATTTCTAGATTTGAAGAAATTCAAATGTTGGAAGATGAGACATTTGGAGAGTTTTACTCCAAAATGAGCGACCTAAGAAACTCAATGGTGAGTCTTGGGAAAATCGTCTCAGATGTAAAACCAATCTGTAAAATTCTAAGATCTTTGCTTGAGGGTTTCAGAATCAAGGTAACTACAATTGAAGAAAGCAAAAACTTGGAAGAGATGAAAATTGAAGAGTTGGTGGGTTCTCTTCAAACTTATGAGCTGTCCTTGCCCCTGGCCAAAAAGGTGAAGACCATTGCCCTAAAAGCTTCCAAGAAGAAGGTCGAAGTCTCATCTGGAGACGACTCTGAGGATGTAGAAAAAGCTGTGGCTTTGCTAGTCAAAAATTTTGAAAGATTAATGAGGAATGATCGGTTCAAGAAGAAGTTTTCCGAAAAAATGAAGAAGGCCCCTAGAGAATCTGAACCTGAGGAAGCTAAGAAGAAAGATCCTAGAGGCCCAAGATGTTTTGAATGCTTAGGCTTTGGGCATATACAGGCTGATTGTGGGAATCTCAATCTGGGAAAAGGAAGGCTTACAATGCGACTCTCAGTGATGAGTCCGAAGAAGAAGAAGCTCCTGAGCAAGAGAAATTTCTAGCCTTTGTGGCTCCACATGTTGAAGAGGAGAATTCTTATTATTTAGAGCACAGTGATGAAAATGGGGAAGAACTCAAGGAGGCTTACAAAACCCTCTATGTAGAGTTCGAGAAGCTGAGGGAAGCATGCAAGCAGTACATTCATGAGC
The DNA here is from genome assembly GCA_028654335.1 of Alnus rubra. Lineage (NCBI taxonomy): Eukaryota > Viridiplantae > Streptophyta > Magnoliopsida > Fagales > Betulaceae > Alnus > Alnus rubra. The sequence goes on along the minus strand of JAJPGS010000712.1, from coordinate 1,206,450 downwards.
TGAATAGTTTATAGACAGAAAAAAAGCTCACTGCTACTTGTTACTTTGTAATTGTCCACATTCTGTTGGACAAAATCACTTCTTTGTAAATATGCTTTTTAACAGGAATTCTGCTATTCAGAAGTGCTTCCAGAAGATTCTGCACAATTTGCAAGTTAGAAAATTCGGTTCCCTGCCAGCCCTCTAGATGACATGTCATACATTCCGGACGTCCATCTGTCCAAAGCATCATCCGTCCAGACGACGAGAACTTTCCTTCCGGACCTTCCTCTGTGTCGAGAAGCTTCGAACTGCTCCAGCTTGCATCCGGCCGGATGTTTCAGCAGCACGTCCGGATGACTCTCAGTGTTTGATAAGCTTCAGGATTTCTTTCCAAAACACAGTTATGGGAAGATTACTGTAACCGTCCGGATGCGCTCATCCATAAGGCAAGTATCATATTCAAATCCAGATGTCCGGACGACTGTCCTCATGGTTTGGATGCACGAGCATCAGATATAGAAATTGCGTGCATCAGATTAGCTGTCCGGACGACCATCCCCTTGGTTCGGACGCGTGAAGCCTTAGTATGGAAATTACTTGCAGAGAAAGTACGACCATCCGGACGACAGGGCATCACCGTCCGGACGCGGCTCAAAACAGGAAAGAATGTCAGCAAATTTTTTGGAAAGTGGATTGCACAGTTTTCCGTCCGAACGCCCCATGATCACCGTTTGGACGGCACATAGGTTTTATCAAGCCAGACGCTCATTTGAACCCTCATCTTATAAATAGAGGTCCTTAGGATTGAGAACAACAAGAATTCAGTATTGAATTCCATTCGTGCTTTGAGAGTTATATTGTGAGATTATTGAGCTGAGTTGTCTCTCTAAAGCGATTATTGTGTGTGTTGTTGCTACGCTTACTTGAAGTCTATCTTAGGGTTGGCCCTAAGGTGAAGGATTCCATTGAGCCTTTCAGGTAGGAGACCTGGTTGGGAGGCGTTCGTGTTGGGTTGAGTTCAAGGTACGACCACTGCATCAGGGGTATGTGAGCTTTGTAACTAGTCTTGTCTTCTGAATAGTGGATATCCTGGGTTTGGCTGCTCCGGAGTGGGTTTTCTCATGTTGAGTTTCCACTTCATTAACAAAATTCTTGTTTTTTAACTTCCGCATTGTTATTTTGTTAACACCTTGAGCACACACACTTACTTTGCTTTAGAAGTCATTTCAATTTTTCATTTGTATCAGAGCCTAGTACACTCTGTTGAGATTTAATTCTTGAGGGTTATTTTTTTTTTGACTTCTATCTAAATGTCTCAAACTCTTAATACTGTTCCTACCTTTGAGAGTACGAACTATGGCTATTGGAAGGCTCATATGCGGTTCTTTTTAAAATCTATTGGCTGTTGGAGTATTGTTGAAACTGGTTGGACTAAACCAGCGAATGCAGCACTTGAATTAGTCCCACAGAAAAATGCATGAATTTCAAATGATAAAGCCCTCCATGCTCTGTCAAGTACTTTCACCATCTAAATTTGCAAAAATTTCAAACTGTGAATCTGCTGAAGAAGTGTGGCAAATCTTGTAAACAACATATGAAGGCACCAAACTTGTAAAATCTGCCAAACTTCAAATGTTGATTTTTAGATTTGAAGAAATTAAGATGTTGGAAGAAGAGACATTTGGAGAGTTTTACTCCAAAATGAGTGACCTAAGAAACTCCATGGTGAGTCTTGGGAAGCCCGTTTCGAATGTAAAACTCATCTGAAAAATTCTAAGATCTTTGCCTGAGCATTTCAAGATCTCTTCAAACTTATGAGCTGTCCCTGTCACTGGTCAAAAAGCTGAAGACCATTGCTCTGAAAGCTTCCAAGAAAAGGTAGAAGCTTCATCTGAAGATGACTCTGAGGAGGAAGAAAAAGCTGTGGCTATGTTGGCCAAAAATTTCATAAGACTAATGAGAGATGACCGATTCAAGAAGAAGTTTTCTGAAAAGATGAGGAATGCTCCCAGAGAAGCTGAACCTGAGTAAGAAAAGAAAGATCCTAGAGGTCCGAAATGCTTTGAGTGCTCAGGATTTGGCCATATACGAGCTGATTGTGGGAACCTCAAGAAAGGTAAAGGGAAAGCATACAATGTGGCTCTTAGTGATGAGTCAAAAGAAGAAGAAACTCCTGAGTCAGAAAAATTTCTAGCCTTTATGGCTCCTCTTGTAGAAGAGGAGGATTCTTATTACTCAGAGCATAGTGATAATGGGGATGAACTCATGGAGGTATACAAAACTCTCTATGTAGAGTATGAAAAACTGAGGGAAGGTCGTAAGCAGCACCTTCATGATCTGAACAGTTTGCAAACTGAGAAGAGTTCATTGTTGCACAAAATACAAGAGCTAGAAGAGAATCTACTAGAGACTCAGCTCCAATTAGAGAGAGTCACTGATGAAAAGCTAACTCACATGCTGTCAATTCAGAAGAGCCCAACTGACAAGACTAGTCTCGGGTATGTAGCTCCTCCCTCTGACACTCCCTCTACCTCCAGGACTATCTTTGTCAAGCCTGCAATCCCAGATCCTCCCCCCACTATTGAAGATAAAGGGAAGGACAAGCTTAACGGAGATGTTCTGGGCACTCAGAAGCCCCCTTCCATCAGAAGATCTCCTATACGCTATCGTTGCGGTCTTAGTGGGCATGTTCGACCCCAGTGCTCCCTACTCAAAACCCAGAAAGCAAAAGTCAAGAAAAAGTGCCGTCGCAAGCAATTATGACACATGACCTCTGACCCAGTATCAAGCTCCGTGGCATCAGAATCATTACCAAGCTCCATGGAGGCAAGCACCAAGGCATCAAGCTCCTCAATATCAAGCTCCTTGGTCTCATGCACCATGGCACCAGGCATCTCAGCATCAGTGACCTCAGCAGCGATTTGTACCTGCCAATCACAGTGGCAAATCCAAGATCAAATCCAAGCACTCTAAAAGGTCGCAGAAGGTGGAAGACGATCAATACTACAGAGACCCACCTATTTGGATGCAAAGCGTGATGCAGTGGATGGGTCAACAGATGAAGTCTTGCCAGCAACCACCCACAGGAAGGCAGGCTTGGGTCAAAAAGAAGGATATGTTCACCCCAAGAGGAGGAATGTACGCACCTAGAAAGAAAAGGTGTTCATGCCTAGGATTTGGTTCCTAATCCTAAGGCATCAGATTTGATTACTTTGACTTTTACTTGTTATATTTTGTGCTTACTATGCAATCTAGGAAACATTTTTGTTTTGGCCCCTATTTCTCTTGAGAGAATATTGCAGGTACTATTTGGGGAAGATAGAAAAAGTAGGTCGAGGGACTGTTTTTTTGTATTGGCAGGATCGAGCTTACATAGGTTTGATTATGCATTGCATGTTATATGATGTCATTTTCATATAGTATTTTGTTTAATAATAAATAAATAAAAATGGGGAGAAATTGCAGGAATTTTTTTTCTTCTCTTGGCATATCAGATATTGCATGTGTTTTCACCTGATATCTTAATTCTTTATGCATTAATATACTTTTCTTAGAAATGATTGAGAGTTTATGACTATATCTGCCAAGTGTTTTCCTGTACATGCAAAAGTTGGATAGCTTCTTTCCTCATGCGATGAAAATGTACACTATCCAAGACTCCCCCAAAGATACATCTTTCCTTCTCTGACTTTTTGCTTCAAGAAATTTTGGATAAGAGAAGAAGTTTTTGATAGATGACCAAATTGACCAAATGCTAGTTGAACCTAGAACCTAAAAATTCTGGCATTTTCTCTAGATTGCAGCATCAAAAGAATCAAGCAGTTACTCTTATGAATTATGTGCTATATATGTATATTTTCTGCTTATGTGCTAAAATATGCCTTGTCCTTCATGGTGCAAGTAAAATATTTACCTTGTCCTTCATGGTACAAGTAAAACAATTGGATGCTGCATCTTAAGGGGGGGAGTGTATCAGATGAGGGTGGCTAGGCCCTAGTACTTAATAAGGTTTGACTTTTGACTAATCTTTCACTGATTTTCTCTCTTGTCTAGAAATTCTGGTTGCTTTTTGTCATATAAGTGAAAGTCATACCTTGTGGGAAAGTCTTCACACACACATGCATTGCATGAGTTGAGTCGTCTATTTAAATTTTCTGTCTACAGGAAAATCTTTGTGCTGATTAAAATCTGAACTCCCTCTTATATCTCTGCTTAGTTTTGAGATGCTATTTGATTGTATTATCAGTTGATTATACATGCGTGTTCTGAAGCTGACCTTAGGAAAAATAATTTCTGCAAATTTTTCCTCAGTTTTTGCCTTTTTCAGTGTGAAGCGTCCGGACCGCCTCTCTTTGCATTCGGACGGGTGTGAATCAGTCGGCGGGACAGTTATATTACAGGTCTAGACGTGAGCGGCTCCGATGGCAAAATGGTAAGGTTACACGTCCAGATGCGCGCGACCTTTCCGCATGATTACGAGGCAACGCGCGCCCAGACAGGGACCCACAGCTTCTATAAAACCTGGCCGCCGCATTTCTGAAACTACCCACAAAAATCTCTCTTTTAGCTTCTAGTGAGTGATTTTTTGCGAGTTTTGTATTATCTCACCCTCTTTTATCTTTTGCACATTACTCTCTCATTCCAGGTACTCTTCTAGCTAACCTTATTCTTTTCAGTTGTTTTTAACACTGTTAAAATTTTGATGATTTGGGAATGTTACTGAGATTATAAAATGCTTATTTGTAATATCTTATGTGTTGGGATTATCTGGTTCTATATTATTGTGGACTGTATTGTGATATTTTCTGTCTGTAATTTTTGGAAAAGTCCCTAGTAATGTCGTTAAAATGCTGGATTTTCTATGTGCACTAACAATATTATTTCTTTTGGATTATTTTTGGCAAATCTTGTTGGTCTCTTTTGTAGAATTATGTCTGCAGGCAGTCCACAGAGCAGGGTCCGCCAGAGGACAGAGGGAGATAGGGCAGCCCTCAGAGCCAAATTATGGACTTACCAGTAACTGCTGAGAGAAACGTTGTTCGGTCCAACATCATGGTGGCTCCTCTGGATAGTATCCATGACACTATCCAGACCTATCATTGGGGAAATCTGCACACCTGTGCTTGTGTTGTGTACACTAGGCTAGTCTGACTATTCTATGCCAACCTCGAGGTGGTTCAGGATGACCCCGGGTTGGTGCTTCAGTCTACTGTTGGAGGGCGTACTATCACTGTTGATCCCCAGATTATCAGTCAGTACATAGGAGTTCATGTCTCCAGATTCCTGGCAGCCCTTTTAATGAGGTGGTGATTCCTCATTCTCTGGATGATCTCAAAGAATTCTTTCATGCGGTTCCCTAAGGAGAGGAACGAGCTACCACCATCATGATCGGTGCCTTATTTGCCCTTCACCGCATGCTAGCCAAGATTGTCCAGCACAACCTTTGGCCTGTTGTCAGGCACAGTGACCTGATTTGAAGAGGGCCCAGTTTGCCTATGCTATCAGTCTTAGCTTGCCTTTTTGCCTATGCAAGCATATTTGGGCGTTATTCTGGAGGCCTGTGATCAGGGCCATACCGGTCTCCCATTTGGCTGCTTGCTCACATAAATTATTCTACAGTTAGGCATCAGTATTGCTGGTGAGCCGAAGATGAAGATCCAGGATCCTATCAGCAAGCAGACTCTGATGAAGTTCAATGCACAGCTGTGACGCGATGAGCAGGATGATGATGTTGCCCCGCCTCCTCCTATTCCTGTCGGCATCCCAGATGTGGCGTCTTTCTTAGACTATTCTGCCACCACAAACGGATGTCAACTATTCTCAGATTATGTAGGCATTGGCCACTATTCAGGGAGGCATGAGTTTTATGCAGCTCTTCATGTCATCCATACAGTAGTCCATCTTGACCATGCAGCAGGAGGTTTATCTCTCAAATTTCTCTAACTATTCTATGTTTAGAGGTGTTCTAAACAATTTTCAAGTATTGGGTTATGTCTTTGGTAAGAAATCAAGGTAGACCCAAAACCTAGATTTTATTAAGTATTGTAAATTGATAATTTGTGTGTCTAATCCTAAGATTTTCTTATGAGTTAGTATTTTTAATTGATGGTTTGTCAAATAGAACCTTGAAATTCTATGGGTCTCCATGGTTGTGGCTCTTGGGAAATTAGGAACTAAGTGGGATTTAGAGTTAGAAATGTGTTGAGTAGTTTGATTGCTGCATTCTGTTGACAAAATCACTATCATGTAATGTTGCTGTTTTCACATGGACGTATATTCCAGAATCTTCATAGTATTTAGAGTTTATTTCTCTAAGACGGAAGGAGCCTTATTATGACAAATTCTAGTGTCACAAGCTGCAGAGCTATTTCACAGTTCAAGGAAGATTATGTGCAGATTCCAAATTAGAAAAGTCGGATCCTTTGTTTCATCCGGAGCCAGTAAAATGTCCGGATGCTCATTGGTCAGTAAATCCATCAGATGATGTGGTAATACTGTCTAGACTCCATTAGTGTCTAGAACATCAAACAGTTCAAGTTGCATCTGTTCAGACGTCATGACCACACGTTCTGTAATGCCCCAAACCGCTAAGGGATAGGTTCGTCCATTTTCAAACACCATCCCCAAAGATTCATAAAGTCTCTAGGCACCTAGCTAATATGTGAATTAAGTAAATTACTAGAAAATAATTTTAAGCTCAGAGCTTCAATAAATGCGGAACGATTATTTCGAAAAGAGTAATATGTTTAATACAATAATTGAAATGCAAGGAAACTGGATTTATTGTGCAAGTGCACTTATTAAGTACAGAAAATAATATCCTACTGCTAGCTAGATCCATCCCGGCCACCTAGGTCTCTCTGTTCATATCCTAAAACAAACAAATAAGGGGTGAGCGAGAAATGCTCAGTAAGGTAACCTCAACATAAAACAGTTGAGTTAAATTCAATTTTAAGTATTAAAAAAAACACACTTGGAATCAAAATTTCCATAATATAAATATAAATCAGCATTTTCGTAAAGCATAAAATTACTAGTTGGTAAATAAACTTCTCATATTTAGGGCCCATGTACAATATTACGCCCCGTGTACTAGGGTTGCGCGGTCTACTGCGACCTCAGGCAGGTAAACTGTGCCACAGGCTTGCCCCGTCAGCTAATTAATTGAAGTGCACTTAGCATGACATAGGATGGATTCCGCCTTCTCTAAGTCCTTTAGCGGTTGCGCTTCATCCAAGCAATGGTACCGAGCTTAAACTCTGTAATCTCTGTGAATATCTCTGGAGCCAAAATATAGTCTCTAACACACGTGCTCATTTATAAAAATCTCATATCATAAATTATTCTTATTCCTTGATAACTCTGGAGCAAGTGTGGGAGGGTTTTTACTCTCATTTTCTCATTAATATCAAAAAGCCGTAACTTCCGTCTCGGGAACCAACTAAGCAATTTCTAATAATTAGAAATCCTTTATAACCAAAGCTTCTCTTAAAACTGTGATTCAAGATAACATTATATCGACAATTTCATCTCAAACTATTTTTAAAACAGTCCTTCATGCATCAATATAATTTGAAATACAGAACAAGGACATTAATGCAAATATGCTATAAAGGATAAAGTAATATGACATAAACAATTAGAGAAGGGTAGGATCCCTTACCTCGATACTGCTACTAAAAGAATGCTCTGAAATAACAACTACCTGAATTGATAAAACTTAACTATGTCAGCCTTAGGCTAGAAATACACCTCCTAAATAGAATTGGACCTAACACATCTCGGCTTCCTGGTCTTTACTATATCATGATTATAGGCGTTTTATTATTATTAGAAAATTATTAAACGATATTGAGTGTGTGTGTGTGTGTGTGTGTGTTAGTTTTCATGAAAATTCTTATATTGTATTCATAAAATGATATTTGTTCACTATGAAAAATCTTCTTAAAATATTATTAGTTCAAATTAAAATCAGAAAAGAGATATTAAAATTAATATACTTTAAAGTAGCTCCATAAAATACAAATAGAACTTATCAATTACATAAAAAAAAATCCAAAGGACAAAGGACTTCTATACCTGACGTTGATACAAAATAGGAGAGAAAAGAAAGAAAAATAATAAAAATAATAATAAGCAAGGGACAAAGGACGGTACTTTGGTTTAGAAAGAAAGAAAAGAAAAGGACAAAACACTATCCTGTTGATTCCTGTGACTTGTTATCAGAAAGAAAAGACAAAATAAAGAGGAGAAATAGGCAGGACATGGTGCGATAATCAGAGAAAAGAAAGAAGGTATTCCCACTCGGCTGTATCAATCAAAAGAAAAACAAAGAAATCGGTAAGGCCATGCTGATATGTACACGGCTTAGAAGAGGAAGGAAAATAAAATAAACAATAAGAAGCAAATCAGGTGTGGAGACTATGCTGTCCAAAATGAAATAACCAAAAGAAAAGAAGAAAGTAATTAAGGCTAATCATGCTGTGAAGGCTACGGTAAACAGAGAAAAAGAATAGATCGAGGCAGAAGAACAGTAACACATGGTGAGATGCTGACATACCTGCAGTGTTTCCTGGCTAGAAACAAAGAGATTGCGACTGAGTCGTCTTGCGAGAGAGGTATAGGGAGATGGTTTTGTGAAAATTTATGAGATGACAAGAGCGAATGATGGCTAAAGGATGTATTTATAAGGCATAGGGTTCTATATTATTATTCTCTCCTACCATTACGGTTTAGATGAAATGAGGACTATTTTTAATATAGTGAAATTTAATAACAATAATAGATAAAATTCTGTAAATGTTTGAAAATTTTTATTTAGAAAAATTATTGTCTCCTTTTAGATTGGGAAAAATTAAATTGTGAGACCTTATTAAAATTCTTTAAATGCAGCTTCTAAAATTTTCTTGACATTTAATTGTTCATTGATCAATATTTGAGAAATTAAAGAAATTAAAAATTTTGTTCTCTTAAAGAAAATAATTGTCCATGGCTACTGAAAGTACATAAATCTCTTAAAGGAATACCGGGATCGTTACACGTTCGGACTCTCATCAAAGTTCGACAAGTAATCAGATTTCCTTCACAGATACAAATATGGGAAAACAGCTGCATCCTTCCGGACGACAGGGCAACACCGTCCGGACGAGATCCTTAATAAGGCAAGACGTGGAGAAGAATTGTAACCGTTCGGACCAAGGAAACACTGTCCAGACGCTGTTCTTATTATGATAATTACGGGCAGCAAAGTGCAACCGTCAGGACGCTAGGGCAACACCGTTTAGACCAAAACTTGATGTGAATTTTAATTGTACTGCAAGTGTACAAATCGTTTGTAGTTAATAGATTGCAAGTGTGAGGTCGATCCACAAGGAATTGTGTTTTTGAGAATAAAATTTATGTCTAAACTAATTAAATCTTAACCTAGTTCCAAAAAATTGAGAGATTTTTTTGTGAATAAAAGATGAAAAATAGATGCAATGTGTAAAAATAATGTAATGAGCGGAATTTAATGACACAATTATTTTGTTAACGAAGTGGAAACTCAATTAAGAGAAAAACTACTCCAGGGCAACCAAACCCAGGAAATCTACTATCAGAAGACAAAGCTAGTACATAGATAGTAACACTCACATACCGATACAGCGATCGTATCTAGCACTCTGACACGTAACCCAACGTGAACGCCTCCCAACCAAGTCTCCTACTTGAAGGGGTCTTCTATGGATTCCTTTACCATAGGGCTCCTCCCTAAGATAAACTTCAATAAACGAGCACAACAACAGCACAACGGCAACAGCTTGAGAGCTAACGGATCAACACAATATCTCCTTAAAATACACTCTCTAAGCTCTAAAGAATTCAATTTTCGAATTTTGTAAAGAATACATGCTTAGAGGCTCTATTCATAGGCTCAGTAGACCTAAATTGAGTTTGGAATGGATTTCTCTAGTGGCATCTAGACGCAAAAGAATTCTGCATTTTCTCTAGGTTGCAACATCAAAAGAATCAAGCAGTTGCTTTTATGAATTCTACGCTAAATATGTATATTTTCTGTAGCGCCCCAGATTTTAAGTAATTAATAAATGTCTTAAATTAGAATTTAAGACCGAATAAAATAGACAGTCTAGAATTGACGTTCAATTCTAGAGGCTCGACGCTCGAACGGCTTAATATTGTTGGAAACAATATTCACATCCATCAGTTAGTAAAATACGTGGCTTTAAACACGATATTTTAATCCCCGATGAATAATGAGGAATATATGAATATTATGAAAATAAATATTCATTGGTCTTATTATTTATAAATCGTAATTTTATAAATGAAGAATAATATTAATGTGTAATATTTACTGTATGTAATACTATTGTATAAATTATATATATTTGCAATGCATATATTCATTGTGTTAAAATATTATTAAGATAATAATATTACCGATGAAACGAATTAGACACAAAACGGACTCAGATTGTAATTTTAACGAATTATTCATAATGGTAAAGACCCATGTAAATATCTAGAGAATATTTCTATGAAAATTTTATAAAACTTAACTATTAAGTTATGTTCAAAATATCGAGTGATATTTTACTGTGATAATGATTACAAGAAAAATAATATCCTAATTATTCTATAAAATCAAACCTCTCTCTCTCTTCAGTGATTCACAACCGGACCACTTCTTCTTTTCTCTTCTTTTTCTTCTTTCTCCTTCTTCGTTTCTTCTCTGTTCTTCTTGCATGAAAGTGAGACAGAGATGGAGAGATTAGAGAGACGAGAAAGTGAGAATGAGGGAGAGATTCTAAGAGCCAGAAGAGAGATGGAAGAGAGACCGAGAGATTGGAGAGAGGGACCGAACCCGTGAGCCCAGGGAGCTCCGATCCTCCATGATCGGCGGCTGGGGCTGAAATTCGGTGATGGTTGGAGCTGGGATGGCGCCGGTGAAGCAAGGGGAGCCGATTCCCGGCAAGCCGTAACCCGCAACCGTCAAACCCGGGAGAGAAACCTGCGACCCGCAAGACCAACCCGACGGATCCGGGAATCCATGAGACCCGATCCTTCCGGAGGTCCGATCCTCCATGTCCGGTGGTTCCAACGGCGGTTTTTGGTGAGCCGTGACTGTGTACAGCAACCCAGACGAAGACCCAAGGCCGTGACCAAAACCCGACCCGTGACCCGCTGAACCCGAGAGGAAGACCAAGTTCCTCAAAGCGTTTTCCGGCGGAATCGTGGCGATTCCGGTGGATTTACTATGAAAAATCTTTGGGGTAATTTCTAACAACCTATGATGGTTTATTTTGTGGATTGATTGGATTATTGTGGAATTAGGGTTTGGTTGGATTATGTTTGATAATTTAGGGTTTTCTATGGATGATTAGGGGATTTTATTGATTTATGATGGGGTATTTTCTGGTTGTTGTTTTCCCTGTTGTTGCTGGCCGGATAGTTGTGATGTGTGTGGATTTTGGACAGTGGCGTGTACTATTTCGAGAAGCTTAGAGGTTGCAGTGATGCTTGGGTAAAATTTGGGTATTTTTATTGTTGAATATGCCCCTGTTCTTGATCGGCCAGTAGTGATGTATATTGATTTTAGTTGATGATTATGAGCTGAATATAGATTTAGTTTTGAGTATTGTAGATGGAAATTCTCTATTTTGATTTGGAATAATCAAATGGGTATTTCAATTGTTAATTGTGGGTTTAATGTAGTCCTAATGGATTGATAACGGAATTTAAGTCCTAGGTGGCTTTTGTTGCTGACTGATGAATATGAATATTGTGCAATTTGATCAGTTATGAGTGATCTAATTTGGAGTTTCTGTGATATTGAGTTGTGTACAATTATTGGTAATTTTATTATGTTGATTTTAGATCCCTGTTTTAGGTTATGTTAAATCCTAGAGTTGGGTTGATTGGTTATGTAGTGGACCGATTCACTTATTGTTGGCTAGATATTGGAAATTAAGAATTATTGATGATTTAGGTGTGTGTATAAATGCTTATTTGGCCGTGAGAGTAATGGTGATTTCGGTTATGTCCCTTGTATTAGCCTATGCTCACTGGTTTGGATTTGGAATTACTTGGTGAAGATGGTATGGTGATGTTTTTGATTTGGTTAGATAATGCTTGATCAATTATGGAACGTTGTGAGAAATACTGTGTATTGGAGTATTGATCATAGTTCTAGGTTTGATTATGAGCTTGTTATTGTGGATATATGCAAATGCTATGGGTGTTTTGGTCTGCTTGTAAAATATTATTTATATGGCGTTTTATCCAAAGGGTATTAGTAATTGATATCGATGTTTTAAAATGAATCTTTTAAAATGGAAATGATTGGTCATGTTCTAAATTAGGTATGCTGTTTTGTGGTGATTTCTTTAATAGGTATTTTACTGGTTAATTGTTATATGATTTAAAGATGAAACATGTTCATATGTGAGTTCTCTTGAATTATAATTATGTTCAAACATCTTTTTGTTGGTTGTGTGTTATGATTGAAAGCTTTTGAAGTTGACATTGTGATATTAATATCTTACCAAAAATATGCATGGGTTTCTTTATGACTAATTGATCTATGCTTTAGAAATGAAGTTTGGTATTTAGGCTGTGTTCCTTTTATGATAGGAATATAGATTATAGTATTTATGTTTAAAAATTAACATGTTGAATTCCAGTCATGATGATTGCTCCTATGTATTTATGTATGTATATGCCTTTGGAGTTCATGTTTAGGCATGAGTTCTAGAAGTAATGATATTGACCTTCTATGCACATGTAATGTATTTGTTGCAGATGATGAATTGAGACTGCACAAAAGGTTGTAAGTATAAATTACTTACTGAGGTAGTACTGGATTTCAGTGGCGTTGTGTTTATGTTTTATTTAATTGGATGCGCATGACTGATTATTGCTATGTTAATAATCAACTTATTAATATTGGGCGCGACGTCTCCCAAAGGTTCAGGATGGTAAATGTGCCTGAAACCGGAAACAATAATAATCACATTGATTGGGACGGCTTTCAAAGTACTAGAGGAGGGAGGTCTCCGATAGTGCGAAAATAAGTTAATTAAATGTAATGTAGAGGGACGGCCTCGAGAAAGACGTTGACCGGGGGGACGGCCCTTATAAGAGAGGAGTGCAATGACTATATTAAACTGTTAAACTTTGCATGAAAACTATCATACATCATTATGTCATATATGTTCCTTAAATAACGCATAAATCATGATGTTGTTGAATGACAGTTAGCTCACTTATGGAACTATGGGATTGTGCGGTAACCACCTTCTCATAGATGTTTGCGCAGATTCTGAAGATTATGGATTGGATTAACTGCTAGCTTAAGAGATTTAAAGCTGTGTAGTTAGGATTTCAATACTTTGTACTCATAAATGTTTGTACTATTTGCGTGTAACATGTTTAGACATTTACTTGTATTTAATAAGTTCCATGTATGCTTAGTGTCATATGTGACACTTGTCTCTTTGTAATAGTGTAAAGACTTTTAATGTATTTTCTAGAGGATGTCAGTTAAAGCTCTGATGTATTGTAAGGAATTGTCCTTGATGTTTGAAAAAAAGATATTCGTATTTTCCGCTGCCAGATTTATCATCTCTGAATGGTTAATGACACGTAATTATCCAGAGATAATTACTTACGCTTTTTTGTAAAAAGCGGGTCGTTACATTTTCTGCTTATGTTATGAATTAGCAATATACCTTGTTCTTCAAGGTACAAGTAAACAAATTCGGTGCTGCATCTTAGGGGGGGAGTGTATCAAATGAAGGTGACTCAATGAAAAGTCATACTTCTGGGAAAAGTCTTCATACACACACACAGACGCATTGTATGAGTTAAGTAATCTATCTAAATTTCTATCTACAGGAAAATCTTTGTGTTGATTGAACTCTAAACTCACTTTTATATCTCTACATAGTTTTGAGATGCTATCTGATTGCTTTAACAGTTGATATGCATGTTCTGAAGCTGATATTAGGAAAATATTTTCTGCTAATTTTCCCTCAGTTTCTGCCTTTTCAATGTGAAGTTTCCAGATGGCATCTCTTGCGTTCGGACCGATGTGGCTCAGTCGGCCGAACGGTTATGTCACACTTCCGGAGCATGCGGCTCTGACGGCCAGACGGTAAGGTTACACGTCCGGACTTGCGCGGCCTGTCCGCATGTTTACGAGGCAACGTGCGTCTGGACGGGTTAATGAGCTGTCCAGACGGGGACCCACAAGTTTTATAAACCCTGGCCGCCGCATTTCTGAAGCTACCCCACATTTCTCTTCCTCTTTTGGCTTCTAGTGAGTGATTTCTCAAGAGTTTTTGCATTTTCTCGCCCTCTTTTGTCCTTTTGTGCATTAATCTCCATATTCTAGGTACTTTTCAAGTTAACTTTATTCTTTCAGTTTTTTTTTTTATTGTTAGAATATTGATTATTTTGGGAATGTTATTGAGATTATAAAATGCATATCTATGATATCTGATGTGTTAGGACTATCTGTTTGGTGGACTATATTGTGATATTTCATGTTTGTATATTTGGAAAAATCCATTTTACTGCTGTTATAATGCCGGATTTTTTTTTGGTGAACTAACAAGAATATTTCTGTTGGATTTTTATTGGCAAATCTTGTTGGGTTCTTTTACAGAACCATGTCTGCAGGCAGTCCATAGAGTAGGGTCTGACGGAGGACAGAGGGAGGTAGGGCAGCCCTTAGAGCTAAATTATGGACCGACCAGTCATTGTTGAGAGAAATGTTGTTCAGTATGATATTACGGTGGCTTCTCTGGACAATATCCACGACACTATCCAGACCTATCATTGGAGTATTTACACACCTGTGCTGTGTTGTGTACACTAGGATGGTCAGGCTCGAGGTGGTTCAGGATGATGACCGCGGATTGGTACTTCAGTCCACTATAGGTGGACATACTATCACTGTTGATCCCAGATCATCAATCAGTTCATAGGAGTACCTGTTCTCCAGATTCCTAGCAGCCCTTATAATGAGGTGGGAATCCTCATTCTCTGGATGATCTCAGAGAATTCTTTCATGTTGTTCCCCAAGGAGAGGAGCGTGCCACCACCATCAGGATCGGTGACTTATCTGGCCCACACCGCATGCTAGCGAAGATTGTCTAGCACAACCTTTGGCCTGTTGTCAGGCACAGTGACTTGATTTTGAAAAGGGCTCAGTTCTTCTATGTTATCAGTCTTCGCTTGCCTTTCTGCTTGTGCAAGTATATTTTAGGCGTTATTTGGAGGCCGTGATGAAGGTATACCGGTCTCCCATTTGGCTGCCTACTCACACAGATTATTGCTGGCGAGCCTAAGATGAAGATCCAGGATCCTATAAGCAAGCAGACTCTGATGAAGTCCAATGCACAGCTACAGAGAGATGATCAGGATGATGATGTGCCCCTGCCTCCTCCTATTCCTGTAGGCATACCAGATGTGGCGTCTTCTTCTCAGATTATTCCGCCACCACAGCAGGATGCCAGCTATTTTTAGATTATGGAGGTATTGGCATCTATTCAGGGGGGCATGAGTTCACGCAGCTTTCCATGTCATCCATGCAGCAGTCCATCTCGGCCATGCAGCAGGAGGTTCACTCAATTAACCTCCGTGTGGAGCAAAATCAGATTGATCTCCGGGAGTGTCTCAAGTTCCATCACCCATCCA
The DNA here is from genome assembly GCA_028654335.1 of Alnus rubra. NCBI lineage: Eukaryota > Viridiplantae > Streptophyta > Magnoliopsida > Fagales > Betulaceae > Alnus > Alnus rubra. Next base: position 1,190,766 of record JAJPGS010000712.1, on the reverse strand, counting down.
GCAGTGATGACGAGGACAAAGCACCGATGGCAGATGCATCCTGATTTTCTTTTGTTGTTGTAGTTTTTGATAAATTTTGAGACATTTCTTTATTTTTTTGATAATTTGCTACACTTGTTTAAACTCCTGGATATTTTATTACTCTGTTTACCCTGGTCCTTCTGAGACTTTAGGGGAGTAATTTTTGTGTGGTTTTTATCATTACTCTATTTTACACTTTGTCCTTTGTGACAAAAAGGGAGAGTAATTTTTATTTGGATCGGGATTGTATTTTTAACGGGTCAAGTGATTTTTGTCCCAGAATGGTCAAAGGGGGAGTTCGTTAGTTTGTAATTGGCCACATTCTGTTGGACAAAATCACTTCTTTGTAATGATGCTTTTTACAGGGATTCTGCTATTCGGAGTGCTTCTAGAAGATTATGCACAATTTACAAGTCAGAAAATTCGGTTCCCTGCCAGCCATCCGAACGATGTAACATACCGTCCTAATGCCCAACTGTCCAAAGCATCTTCCATCCGGATGACGAGAACTTTCCGTCCGGACCTTCCTCCGTGTCAAGAAGATTCGAACTGCATCTTTCGGACGTTTCAGCAGAACGTCCGGACGACACTCAGTGTTTGAGCAAGTACGGGATTTCTCTCCAAAACACAGATATGGGAAGATCGCTGCAACCGTCTGGACGTTGTGGATTCCTGTCCAGACGCGCTCATCCATAAGGCAAGTATCGCATTCAAAATCCAAACGTTCGGACGTCAGTCCTCTTGGTCCGGACGCATGAGCATCAGATATGGAAATTGCGTGCATCAGATCAACCGTCCGGACGACAATCCTCTTGGTCCGAATGCGCGAAGCCTTGGTATGGAAATTACTTGCAGCAGAACTGCAACCGTCCGGATGACAGGGCACCACCGTCTGGACCGGCTCAAATCAGGAAAGAATTTCAGCAAAATTTTCGAAAAGCCGATCGCACAGTTGTCTGTCCGGACAGTGCCTATAAATAGAGGTCCCTAGGCTTGAGAACTGTAAGAATTCGGTATTAAATTCCATTAGTGCTTGGAGAGTTATATTGTGAGATTATTGAGTTGAGTTGTCTCTCTAAAGCCATTATTGTGTGTGCTGTTGCTGCTCTTATCTGAAGTCTATCTTAGGGTTGGCCCTAATGTAAAGGATTCTATTGAAGACCCCTTCAGGTAGGAGACCTGGTTGGAGGCGTTCGTGTGCAAGGTACGACCACTGCATTAGGGGTATGTGAGTGCTACTACTTTGTAACTAATCTTGTCTTCTGAATAGTGGATATCCTGTTTGGCTGCCCCGGAGTGGTTTTTCTCATATTGAGTTTCAACTTCGTTAACAAAAATTTTATGTCATTTAAATTCTGCATCGTTATTTTTTTGTTAACACTTTGTACGCACACACACTTGCTTTGTGTCAGAAGTCATTTTAATTTTTCAATTTTTCTATCTCTTTATCTTGAACTTAGTGATTTATTTATTATCCTCGTACTTGTGAAAGCCTTATCACTTGTATATCAATATTTTCGTATTCCTTACCAAAATGCTCTAGCTAGAGATTGAGAATAATCCAATTCATAAAATCTATCTCAAGAGGAATCTTTTATCATTTTCAAGAAAATGACTTGAATTCCTTATTGAGAAAAGTTTTCTCACAATTCTGATGCCCCGATGATGCACATAGCAATCCATTCCCTAATAGCTCGGTTGGGTCTAATCCTGGGTGATCCACCCAACTATTAATGTTGCAGGGGATGACTATTCTCGCGGGCGATTGTGTTGGTCATAATCTCCCTCAGTTCCAGGGTAAAAATTCACTCACACTATAAGGCCGCAAGGTTAAGTCTATATAGCTGGTGTCTACATGCCACAAATTTCTTTAACAAATACAATTTCACATTAGTAAACAATGGTGGCCATGTCACATAATTTTAGATTTTGTTTTATTTCATTCACTCTAAATACATTTCATCGTAAAAAATTAGTCCCCATAACATTATAAGGATGCATGTTTCATACCAAAATAATTGTTAGTTTGTGATTGATGGGATTCTGTTGGACAAAATCACTTCTATGTAATGATCCTTATTATACAGGGATGCTGTTTTATTCAGAGTCTACACTTCAGTTATGAATTTCAAGAAGACTCTGTACAAGATTTTAAACAATGTAAGTTCAGTTCACTTGCATCCGTCTAGACGATATGATATTCCGGACGCTTATCTGTCAGGCAACATTCGTCCAGATGATGACAACTTTCTGTCCTGACGTCCCTCTGTGTCCAGAAGCTTTGAACTACTTTCTGTTGCATCCATTTAGTTGTTTCAGTAACATGTCCGGACTCTTTTTAGTGTTTGACAAGTCAAAAGATTTCTTTCCAAAACACAGATATGGGAAGACAGCTGCAATAGCCCGAACAACATGGCTATTCCGTTCGGACGCTATCCTTGATAAGGCAAGTCGTGCAAAATACATTCAACCGTCCGGACGTCAGACTCCATGGTCCGGACGCTCAAGCCTTAATATAGAAATTGCGTGTAGCTGAAGTGCAACTGTCCGAATGCTAGGGCAACACCGTCCGGATGTGCCCTATTCAGGAAAGAATTTCAAGCAAATTTGGAAAGCCGATTGCACAGTTGTCCGCCTAGATGCCCTCAGCTACTGTCTAGACGCTGCCTAGGAAAAATGGTATTAGACACGATTTAGGTTTCTATTGCCTATAAATAGAGGCCCCTAAGCATGTAATTTGTAAGGATTCGGTATTGAATTCCGTAGAGCTTAAAGAGTTTATTTTAGGAGTTGTTGTGTTGATCCGCTCACCCTCTAGCGGTTGCCGTTGTGTACTGTTGCTGTGCTGAAACTGAAGTCTATCTTAGAGGTTGGCCCTAAGGTAAATGATTCCATTGAAGACCCCTTCAAGTAGGTGACTTGGTTAAGAGGCGTTCGTGTTGGGTTATACGTCAGAGTTTAAGGTACGACCACTGCATAAGGGTATGTGAGTGCTACTGCTTTGTAACTAGTTTTGTCTCCTGAATAGTAGATATCCTGGGTTTGGCTGCCCCGTAGTGGTTTTTCTCTTATTTCAGTTTTCACTTCGTTAACAAAATTCTTGTGTCATTTAAATTCCGCTGTTATATTATTTTGTTAACACATTGTGCTTACACACGGTGAAATAAAAGTCATCTATTTTTTAATTGGTATCAAAGCTTGGTACACTCTGCGAAGATTAAATTCTATTTTTACCATGCCTGCCAATTTTGATTTGATGGAAAAAGGTTAACTCCAAAGAATGTGTGTCGAATTGTTTAAACAATTGGAAGATTTTAAAATTTTTGAAGTTGAAAAAGATGTGTTTATTGGAAAAATTAAGTCTTTAGAAGATGGTCTAATGAATTCAATACTTCCTTTGGACAAACCGTTTAATTCTGTCTTGAGTATTGGTAGTATTGCTTTTGTTTCACATGCTATGCCTGCCCATAGAACTATTGATGTGAACCCGTGGGATCGAACTCCCTTGAACCCACAATCAAATTGAAACCTACCCAAGAAAGCTAAGAATCAAGTCAAGAAGATCTAGACCCTTTGAAATCTTATTTCAAGAACCTAGATTTGGTTAGAACGCCACAAAGGGTTTGCCTTTGATAAGTTCTTAGTTCAATCAAGAACAAATAGAGAAAACTAAAAAGATTTCTATGAAGGACAAAAAACTTCATTCAATTCAACTTGTCTAGCAAATGCGGCTACAAGTCTTTTTTAAAACCTCTCTATGAAACCCTAAACCTACTAAGGCATACATCAATTAAAAGACATGGGCTGAACATCTTCAAGCCCAAAACATCCTAAACAACACTTCTATAGCTAATAAAAGAAGTCCACTTAATGGAATAAATAGACCCAAAAGCCTACAACCATAGAAACATAAAAATAGGCTCACACACCTATACTTAGTGAAATAAAGAGTCTGCACTAAACCACTAGCTATGCCACCACCATCTGTCGCTTGTATCACATTGATTAAACGTTCTTCTTCTTTCAAGCCCATCTTGAATGCTGGGGTCTTGCTCGATAAATTTGCAAACTCGGCCCAAGTGGATTGCACCAATCCTTGCATTGCTTCCTTGATTTTCTTCACTCTTGACCTTGTGATTGGCCCATCTGGAACTTGCAAGGGATCTTTAAGATTCGGTCTACCATGGGCCCATCATTCCCCCACTCCTCAAAAGGATTCAATCTCGAATCGTCACCTCCATCATAGGGAGAAAGATCAGAAACATTGGAAAAGTCCATCGCCTCGAGGATGCAATTTAGTCCTTCTATGGGCTGGGAATCTTTCTTTGCGCATGTGAACCCAAACCCAATCTCCTGGCTCAAAGATGACACACATTCGCCCTTTATTGGCTTGGGAAGCAAACTTTACATTCTTCTACACAATTTGAAGCCGTACCCTCTCATGAATTGACTTTACCAATTCGGCCTTCCTGTGTCCATCCAAACTACTCCTTTCATCAATAGGTAAAGGCATCAAATCTAAAGGAGTAAGTGGATTAAAACCATAAACAATTTCAAAGGGAGAATAAGTAGTAGTGATGTGGTCTTTTGTTTACCAAAATATATCAATAATAAATAACCACTCGCAATAGGACGAATCCTTATAGGATAGGGCTATAGAGAGGGTGTCGAACCTCAAGGACTGCAGGGGCATTACTATTAAGCTTTTCGAGATTAAATATAACTTAATTAAAAAGATGTTTGATTTGGTTTTTTTTTTATAAAAAAGAAATACATAAAAGTAAAAGACATAAATTTAAAGATAGTAGGGATGAGATAAAGAATAGGGGATTGATTTCACCACTCACCGCATAACAATGGTCAATAATAAATTAACAAGGAAATTTCATACTATGCATGATAAAGGCTCGTCTCACTCGAGTAGTCAAGAAATTACCTCTAAAGAATAAGTATAATCCATCTTCGGTTGGCACGGACCGTCCACCTAACCACTAAGATGCGGTACGATCCGTCTTCCCTAGGCATGGACTAGCTACGTCTTTAATAGGATATACACACAATCAATGGAATAGTATAACCCATCTTCGGTTGGCACAGACTGTCTACCTAAATTACACTAAACTAGGGTGTAGTACAATCCGTCTTCCCTAGGCATGGTCTATCTAATCCTCTTGATCATATATCAATTAAAACCGTTGTATAACAATCATTCACATAATCACAGAAAATATGAAGGATTGAGTTCAATCAATATAAAAGACTTTCTAAGACAAGATAAGAAATTCATAATGATTGAATATAACATTAAAATCAATTCTCACAGTTATACAACCATCATGCATAGAGAAAATCCCAAATTAAAATACAATTAAACCATCGTTACTTGGAAAGGGCTACATCAACACCCTATTAGGAATTTAGCCGCTCATCGTAGTGCTGGGATGGCCTCCTGCCATGTTCTTCTCCTCTTCAACTTGTCAGGCCTCCGAGAAGAATTTTCTATCTAAATCTAAGCACAAGCCCAAGCACCAAGCACCAAGCACCAAGCACCAAGCACCAAGCACTAAGCACCAAGCACCAAGCACACCTTCTCTTGAAGCTTAGGGGTCTATTTATAGGGAGCACACAAGTCCTAGAAGCCCTTGGAATTCCAGAAAAATCGTCTCTTGAGTCTTCTTGTCCAAGTAGGAGATTGAAACTTTAATCCAAGTAGGAAAAGGATTCCAAATTCGGCTAGAATTGCGGTCTTTTATTGAAAGGCAATTTTAGCATAGTAAACGTTCGAATTAGAGAAAAGATATTTCTGACATATTTGTTGAATATTTTATTAGCTTTCCAAGGCCATCAATTTCATTGCAATCAGATATCTGACGCAAAAGTTATGATCTAAACACTGAGACATATGCAGAATCCAAATTTGAATCCAATCCGATTTTGACTCTTAATGGAGAAATTCCGATTTAATCATTCACTTGATTTGATTAAACTTAACCACATCATATAGGTCTTCTATTATGATTGGTTAAGCTTAAACATATCTTCTAGGTCTTCTCAAAGTGTGCTTTAAGCCCAAAATCAATGGAATTAATTGCATCTTTATTTAAAACTTGAAAACATTAAAACAACACAAAATCAAATAAATAACAATGCTAAGGAATTAACATATATAAGTTAAGGGGCTTGAATGTGCAACATTCGATGCTTATCAAGTAGTATGCATAGTCCTATTATATGCAAACTCTATAAATGGTAAACAGTCCTCCCAAGTTTTCAAATTCTTTTGAATGACAGTGCGTAAGAGTTGAGTTAGAGTCCTATTGACTACTTCAGTCTGTCCGTCAGTCTGTGGATGGCAAGTAGTGGAAAATAAAAAGTAGCTAAGGAATTTAGCATCTCTATTAGAAACAATACTCCTAGGTACACTATGGAGTCGCACTATTTCCTTGAAAAACAAATCAGTTATGTTGGTAGCATCATCTGTTTTATGGCATGGAATGAAATGTACCATTTTACTAAATCTGTCTACTATCACAAAAATAGAATCACTACCTTTTTTTGTCCTAAGGCAGACCCAAAACAAAGTCCATTGATATGTCTACCCATGGCTCACTAGAAACAGGTAAGGGTGTATACAACTCGTGTGGTAAAACCTTAGATTTGGCCTTGCGATATGTAATGCACCTACCACATATTCGGGTGACGTCTCTTCTCATCCTAGGCCAAAATAAAGGTTCATGTAAAATTTCTAAGGTTTTCCTCACCATGTATCCCCCCACCATGTGCCTCACGCACCAATAATTCACGCATTGAACAATTTGGCACTGATGAGTGCCAAAAAGTGTATATTTGGACCCTTTAATTTACATTAGTTAAACCTTTAGCTTTATTACTTTCTGATGTTTTGTTTAGTTTTGGTGATTTTACGTTTTTCCAGGACATAAAGAGAAAAATTATTATTTTCAAGCAAAAATGCATAAAAGCTAGAGATTTGGAATTGCTGTGAAGTCGATCGATCGAATCTCAAGTTCAATCGATCGAAATTTTCTCGATGTCGATCGATCGATTATAAAATCGATCGATCGAATTTATGCGGAGCTGGAATTTCAGAAACCCTAGCTAACTCTATAAATACCATTCTTTTCTCATTTTTAGAAAGGAGAGCCGCGGAGGAGGCCGCTTAAGAGTGCCCTAGGGGCCGATTTCACTGTATATTAGGGTTTTTGGGTCAATTTTGACCTAGAACTTCAATCTTTTGTAAGTTTATTCATTTTTATGCATTCTTGTAGTTTATTTATGCTTTCTTTGTTCATGTCTAGCTAATACTTTCATCTAGGGTTGAGGAAGAAACCCCACCAGTGAATAGAAACTGAGTTTCATGCTTGTTTATGCTATTTGAGTTTATGGGCTTGATTTCTCATTGTTCTATTCCGATTTTTGAGATTATTATTGGATATCTCTTGTGATTTCCGGATACAAGTGATGATTTGAAATGGTTTCATTAAATTGATTGCTTGGGTTTCATTTATGTTGGATATTCATTGTGTTTCATTCTATGGATACATTTGATGATTAGTTGAAACTAGATATCTTTTGTGATTTGTGGAAGAATGGATTCATTGAATGATTTAAACTATTTTTGAAGCAAAAGTATAACATACCTAAGATTTGCATTTGAAAACCTCAAAATATGTGTGATGAGCATGAGATTAGGTTGTTGTGATTTGGTGAGTGTGGATTCCAAAACCCTAGACCCCTTTATTTCATTATTTTTGTTTATGTTTTCTTTTGTTAAAAACCCCTAAATTTGGAACTTGGTTAAAATAGGATTAGTTTGAATAGAGATTAATTTTTGCAACACAATTCCTCGTGGGATTGACCTCGTACTTGCATAACGCTATATTGCAAACGATTCGTGCATTTGCGAGTATTATAATTTGCACAACAGGCACACACAATTTGCTTTCTTTAAACAAATAACCATCATGCTTGTAAAACTTACCAAATGCTGCTTTATCACACGCTATATATACACATCAGAAAAATCAGCGTCATTGGCATACACGTCTTTCACATATTCAAACCCAAGCATTTTAGCACTCAGAGAAGTACGAAGTACATACCTCCGTGATAAAGCATCAGCAACAATGTTCTCAATGTATTCAATCCATCTAGCATGTCGCTTATTTAATTTACCTTGACTCTTGAGATGCTTTAATGATTCATGATCGGTGTGGATCACAAATTCCTTAGGCCAAAGGTTGTGCTGCCACATCTCTAGGGCGCGAACAAGAGCAAAAAATTCTTTGTCATAAGTGGAGTAATTTAGAGCCGCCCAACTTAACTTCTCACTGAAAAAGGCTATGGGCCGCCTATCCTGCATTAAAACAGCTCCAATTCCTATTCCTGAGGCATCACATTCAATCTCAAAAGTTTTGTTAAAGTCAGGTAATGCCAACACAGGTGTAGAACATAACCTTTGTTTAAGAGTAGCAAATGCATTCGTTCGATCCCTCCCCCAATGAAATCCAACATTTTTTTTAATTATTTCAGTGAGTGGTGCAACAATGGTGCTAAAATCCTTAGCAAAACGCCTATAAAAGCTAGCTAAACCATGAAAGCTTCTTTCTTACCTCAGTGATGCTTTTAGGCGTTGGCCACTCCTTGATAGCCTTGACTTTCTCTTCATCCACCTCAATACCTTTTGTACCAACAACATAACCAAGAAAAAAAACTTTTCCATGCAAAAGGTACATTTCTTAAAATTAACATACAACTTTTCACATCTCAACACATCTAACACACATCTCAAATGCTCAATATGTTCATCTAAGTTCGTGTTGTACACTAGGATATCATCAAAGTACATGACTACAAATTTTCCTATGCACGCACTTAATACATGGTTCATTAATCTCATGAAAGTACTAGGCGCATTTGTAAGTCCAAATGGCATAACCAACCATTCATAAAGTCCATGTTTAGTCTTAAAAGTAGTTTTCCATTCATCTCCCTCTTTCATTCTAATTTGATGGTATCCACTTTTAAGATCTATTTTACTGAAAGTACATGAGCCATGCAATTCATCAAGCATATCATCTAATCTAGGAATGGGATGATGGTACTTTACCGTAATATTGTTGACCGCTCTGCAATCAACGGACATCCTCCATGTCCCATCCTTCTTTGGCACTAGTAGCATTGGTACTGCACATGGGCTCATGCTCTCTCTCATGTACCCCTTGCTCAAAAAATCTTCAACTTGCCTTTGAAGCTCCTTGGTCTCCTCCGGATTACTCCTATAGGCTAGTCGGTTTGGAATAACGGCTCCGGGTATGAAATCAATTTGGTGCTCAATGCCTTTAATGGGTGGCAACCCACTCGGCATCTCCTCCGAAAATACATCCTCAAACTCCTTCAACAAAGAAAGAGCCAAACTAGGAAGAGATTGGTTAGTTTCATTAAGATTAAGATAATATTCTTTGTAAACAAAACAAATCATAGGCTGATATGCTAAGAAGGCCCTCTTAACCTCACCCTCCTTTGCATAAAAACTCAACTGGGGGAACCTGACATGGGTATGTCCAGCCTAACTTGGGTATGTGAAAATTGAAATTGACTTCTAAAAGTAAAGTGTATGCACAAGTGTCAACAAAAATAAGGACAGTGGAAAGTAAACAACACATAGATTTTTGTTGTCGAAGTGGAAACTCAATCAAGAGAAAAACCACTCCGGGGCAGCCAAACCAAGGAATTCCACTATTCAGAAGACAAAGCTAGATACAAGATAGTAACACTCACATTAACCCGATGTAGTGGTTGTACCTTGCTCTCTGACATGTAACCCAACACGAATGCTTCCCAACCAGGTCTCCTACCGGAAGGGGTCTTCAATAGAATCCTTTACCTTAGGGCTAACCCGTAAGATAGACTTCAGATGTAGCTCAACACACTTGTAACGGCTTCAGAGGGATCTTGAACTTCTCTGAGCTCTTGTGGAATTCAATACTGAATTCTTGTAGTTCTCAATGCCCAGAGGTGCAAAATAGGCGACTGCTGTAATATGTACGGACGCCGTCCCGACGGACAAGTGTACGACAGGATTTTTCAAAAATTTCACTGAAAATCTTTCCTGTTTAAAAGCCCCGTCCGGACGGTCGCACGTCCGCTGCAAGTAATTTCCATATAAGGCTTCGCGCGTCCGGACCAAGTGGGAAGAACGTCTGGACAACAATTCTTCAACACGCTGATAAGTCTTGAATTGTTTGATTCAAGACCCCTTTATTTGCATTTGTTAGACCTAGTTCGTATTGTATATATAACGTTTTGTCGTAGTTTTTGCGTTTTATCTTATTTTCAGGTCTTAGTTGAAATCTAATTCAAAACACTTGAATTAAACCTAAAAATACATCAACAGTACTTTAGTCATTTTCCTACAAGTTGAAGAATCGTCCAAGGCAATTTGATCGATCTACTATTGTATAGCCAGTAATTCGATCGATCAACTTTTCGATCGATCGACATATTTTCGATCGATCGACTTCGCATCCTCCAGAAAATCAGATATTTCCAGATCTTTGCATTCTTTATGCAATTCAAATCATAAGTTGGATTTTGTGGACAGAAATGGACGCCGACCAGCTCTGTTTGTGCGGCTAGGATTAATCCTTGATGGTCTTTTGTGAATCCAAATCTCTATATATATGAGATTAGGGTTTTAGGTTAGAACATGCATCTTTTGGGGTTTATTCGGATTTGCTCAGGTGTATCACTTCAATTTCTTGTATTTTCATTTACTTAGATGCTACTCTCTGGACCGAAATCCAGAGGGTTTGAGCCTGTTTGGTTAGCTGTTTTGGAAACAGTTTTCTGTTTCCAAAACAGTAAAACATGTTTCGGTACATACCATGTGCGTTTGGTTTGTTGTTTTTAAAACAGAAACAAGCAAAACAAAAAACAATAAAAAACACGAAATTAGGAAACATGCTGAAGATGTTTTGACAAAATTGTTCTCATATTTTCAGAAAAGACGCGCGGAACAACTTAACGAAACAGTTCTCATTTTAAGTATACAGTACCCAGGCCACCGTTCGAACCACCTCATGAATTTTCTCTATTTTAATTTTCTGCATCTTCATTCTTCACGCCTACCTACCTTTACTCTCCATCTTTTCTGCCTTTACTCTCTCTTTTCTGCCTTCACGCCTGCTTTTACTCTCTCTCTTTTCTGCCTTTACTTTCCATCTTTTCACACCTTCCTTTTCTCTCCATATTCTCCCCTGCCTTCACTGCACCTTTCTCTTCACATCACTCTTTCACCAAGCTCTTCAATTCTTGCATCTACCCCATAACTCGGGCATCGCATCATCTTCAATTTTGGCTTTGAATTTGTGTTTCCTTCCATCCCAACTAACCCTACCAACCTTTGTTCTTCAGTAATTTCCCTCATCAGTTTTGTGTTATAAAAGGCCTTAATGTGTTGGAGAAGAAAATCTGATTACAGAAGAGAAATCTGCGCCTCATCTATCAAAACGGCTCCAATCACAAGATCAAAGAAGGTAATTTTTTTCCTTTATCCTCTTCTTTTTCTGTGATTTCTATACTATATTATGTTTGAGCATTCTTGGATTTGTGGGTTTTGTTTGTGATTTCTGAACACTTGCATATAATGATCAAAGATATATGTATGGAAAAGATATCCAATATAATTGTCTATATATACATTTGCCAAGTTTGATAAATATATTTTTGTCGTTCACAAAGTAATAAAATAATAGTTCACTGAATCTAAAAAATTTAATTTGGTAAATAAGCTCCCATTTATTCATCCAAACAAAACAAAAAAAGGGGGGGGGGGGGGGTAGAATAAACGGAATATATGTTAGTATATTCTAACAGTTCTTAGAAAACATTTTATTTTTTAAATGGATTGCTAAATAAATCATCACTTTGAACAAACGTATTTCAATCCTTAGGAGATAAGAGCTAGGATGGCGTTCTATAAATTAGTAACACAATATTGCAATCATTCAAATATTGTGTAGCTAGAAAAACAGAGAACATATATTATTACAACGACTATTAGCAAGCCCGGCCTATATTCCGCTATGTGGTTTTTGGTGACATGCCTTGACCTTGAGCCAGTACACTACACCATGTCGATGTATTTAACATTGTTGGGAGCCTGCTCAATCGGTCTCCTTCTTCAGCACAGTCAATGTTAAGTGTTAACACTCTATGTTCAAGTGTTCACACTCCTTCTTTGGCACAGTCAATGTTAATTGTTTTTTTCAATATTAGTTCAAGTTTCAACACTGCATGTATAGCTGTATTCGTTGTGTGATGCTGTGTGCATCTGGACTGTGCCTTTCCATCTTTATACTTGGTCTTACTGGTTAAGTATTGATGAGCATCAAGTTCATTTTGTTCCAAAATATTAGCTTTTTTGTATTCTTTGAGGGGTTGCTGCCACTGACTCCTTGAATAGCCTTGATGGTTTTGTAGCTTCTAGCTCATAAATATATTTAATAAATCACCTCTGTTAGAAATTATATCCTATGTTTTTTTGTGTTTATTAGAAGGATTTGCAGGACCATAAGTTTATGTTGCTATGTTTTAGTGCCCCTGTGGATCATTTGGCCCAACTTGGCTGCGGCAGAGCCGTAGATGGCTATCTATTTTGTATTGCAAATATATGGCTTTTTTACTTAAGTAATTTTGTTGAACAGGAAGATTAAGTGGAAACACAGATGAGAACCAGTGTTAGGTGAATCATTGGTTGTAGAATATCTCTCTACACAAAATAAGTATGGTACTGAATGTTTTTGACGTCCAATTTTCCATATTTAATGGGCTTACAATCTGTTTAGGTTTCAAGTTTCTCTACTTGGGTAGAATTTGTTTGGTATTTTTACAAAAAAACTTGTTGCTGCAAATTTATAATGAATGATAGCTTGCACTGGGGGTTACAAATTTATAATAGCTTGATAGCTTGCACTGGGTTGCTGCAAATTTATAATGAATGATAGCTTGCAAATTTATAATGAATGATAGACTTAATGTCTTGGATTGATGTTGCCGGAGCTGATGCTCTGTTTTTTTTTGCATGCATGCTCATATCATGTACTAGTTCGGTAGTTCCAAGCAAACAGACATTGTAGTTGAAAAGCACAAAAAAAGGGTAATTGAAACTTGTTCTATGAATTCAAGTTCACATGTTGGTTATGGCATATGCATGCGGTATCCCATCTCCTTCCCACCATTCATACATTTCTAAATTACTGCCATAAATTGATTGACCTGTTAATGAATTTCTATCTGTATGATTTTAAGGATCAAAGGGAAATAGATTTTTCTTTTGCTGGTAAGCATGAAGTAGCCGAGATATCAAAGATGGCTTTAACTCTTTATACTTGGTCTCATTTGCTTCTTGTAATTCTATTTGTTAATATCATTACTCAATTGTGTAGATAAAATAGAAACATTTTAGATAATTTAGTACACATATGTGCTTTTATGTGGATATCGAATATAGAATAGCACATTAGGTACTAATATACTAATAATACAATGAAAAAAACTGGGTTATAGGCTAGTACCTATAGTAAAATTAAAAGTCATGAAAAATACTATTACTACTTTTTTTAAAAAAAAAATAGCAATTTTCTTTTGTTGCTAATAAACTTCTCTAAGAGTACATTATAGGCGTACTTATTGAGGCCACGTGAGAGTCATGGATCGCTAAGAAACTCTTTTCTGAAGTACAAGCCCAAGCCACGCGTCGAAAGGTATAAAAACTCCTCATTATTAATATTCGGATGTTGAACCCAATTATTAGGAAAGATATACGGATCTCTTAGACTTTTTATGTTAACTAGATGACTACCCAAGAACAAGTTGAAGATACTACCAAGTGGCCACCCCATGTTGAAAAGATTTTAATTGACATCTTGGTTGAGGAGGTTAACAAGGGAACATCTGACAGTGTGGGATTTTCCAAAATCCAATGGCGTAAGATTACAGATGAATTCAACAAAAGAGCAAAAGTAAATCCACGTATGACGCACAAACAGATAAAGGGAAAGTTTAATAGGCTTCGCATGAAACACCGTAGCTTCTCGACCCTTTTGAATGAACCGACTGGATTCGGTTGGGATCCTGAAAAAGGCACGGTCACTGCTGATGAAGATGCTTGGGCAAGGCATCTCTTGGTAAATTCTTAACCCTGCGGTAATATGGGAAGCTTATGATATGTGCATTCAGGCGCTTGATAATTTATTTTCTTATTTTAGGTTAACCCTATTGCGACACAGTTTAAGACTAAAGGATGTGCAAACTACAATCTATTGGGGATTATATTCAATAAGACCACAGCAACTGGCGTGTTGCAACATGCATCTACACAAGACCCACCCAACTCTGAGGAGGAGAGACATCTAGATGAAGCGCTGCTAAACGGTGGTGTCCACGTGGATTTGGATGCTGATGAAGAGCTTGTTGATGTTGACACCCCACCCTCTGCGAATGACAATGGAAGAAACCACTCTGGAAAGCGTTCTGGAAGTACTGCACCACCAAGATCTGGGAGGAAAAAAAGGCAAAATGTGTCAGAACAGCTTCACGCAACCTTGGCCGCTATGGAGGAGTCGTGCCAGAGTCGGTCCTATATCAATAATAAAAAGCAAGAAAGACTTAAGAATATTGAGGATACACAAATGGGGAGCAGCAACGTTGCACCTGATCCTTGCTCGATAAAAGGTTGCATGGCCATTATGTCAGAATTGGATCCACCTGTCTCGAGCACCACTTATTTAAAGGCGGTGCTGACCTTCAAGGAAGATTGGTGGAGGATTGTGTTTGCTACGATGCCACCTGAGCATCGTGTTGAGTGGTTAGCCTCACTGTAGTAGGTTTGGAGTAGTTTAGTATCACCTGAGCATCTTATGGAGTAGTTTTGTGGTGTGGTTAAGGTGCAATGTGACAGGATATTATTTAGTATTAAGTTTTTCTTTTCCATGAAAAATGCTATTACTTAATGATGTAAAACGCATTGACTTATGATATCACTTTTGTAACTTATGAAGCTTGTTGTGCTTTTACTATATGAAGTAAGGGTAACTTATGCTTCTACTCTATTATATAATATTTAGTTGTGAGTTTTCCATGAATAATGTTGTTGCTTTATATGTATGACATGCTTTTACGCTATTATGTAATTTTTTTTTGCATAGTGTAGTTTCTTTGGGTGCATTGAATAACATGGAGATATGCAGTATAAAGTAATCTCTATACTAATTTATTGAGTGTATGGTTTGTAGGTGGAGGCAACTTTCGGGCCAATATTCTTATGGATTTAGATAACATTTTGGATACCGATAGTGATTCCTCCGATGAGGAGACCGAAATGCGTGAAATGCTTGATCTGATAGCGATTGTTATGAACTACAGGCCTAGGGAGCCTCAGCGCACATCCATATTAACTGGAGCAGCCTATATCAATGAACAACTGGAAGGCAACCCTGCAAACTGTCATGACATGTTTCGAATGTATAAGGGTGCATTTAGAAGCTTGTGTGCCCGTTTAAGGGAATTGAACTACGCTGAAGATACTAAATTAGTCACTGTTGAAGAGGCCGTTGGTATCACACTGTTTATACTTGGTCATGGTGTGGGAATGAGAGTTGCAGCTGATCGTTTCCAGCACTCCTTGGAGACAGTTCAACGTAAATTTAGGCAGACTATTCGAGCCTTTAGCAAGCTAGGAAAACATATCATACGACCGACACAAACTATTGGAGTGCATCCATTTGTTAGTAACTCAAGTAAATATTACCCGTGGTTCAAGGTAATTGTATATTTACCTGTTTCCATATTAACTCGATTGTTGTACCCGTTATTTAAAGATCCTATATACTTGTTGTGTTGTGATTGTAGCATGCTATCGGTGCGATCGATGGGACACACATCAAAGCGCATGCTCCTACATCGAGGCAAACCGCTTTTAGGGGAAGGAAGTCGATTATAACACAAAATGTAATGTGTTGCTGTGACTTTGACATGAAATTCACCTTTGTGTATGCTGGGTGGGAAGGGACCGCGAATGACTCACGTGTGTTTCTGAATGCGCTTGGTAACGTGAAGAACAAATTCCCTTGGGCACCGGAAGGTATTTCAAAATGCTAAATTTGCATTAATTTTTTAGATATTTATCCATATACTTAGATAGTCACAAACGCTTATATATAATTCACCATCATGTAGGTCATTACTATTTGATAGACTCGGGCTACCCGCAAGCCAAAGGTTTTATGAGACCATTTCGTGGAGAACGACGCTACTTGAAATTATTAGTACTAAGTATTGAGGCTAATATTTTGTGTTATTTGTAATCTTTATTCCCTCAACTTCTTTAGTATTTAGGTAAATAGATTATTTCTATTATTGAAAGACACATGAGTGTCCATCTCAAACCTGGTTTGAGATATTTGTTTGGAGATTTTTGTTCCAATTCTTCTATAATCTTGTATCTCTTGTGACTGTATGAGGAATTCCTAATGTTATTATTAGAAGCAGGTGGGACAATGGGTAATGGTTTATCAATTTAATTTTATTAGGCAGGTTAATCCAAAAATATGGGACACACATGATAGTGGGAATGACTGTGGCCCGTGGATCATATTTTAAATGTTAAGTTCTTAGGTCATTACTATCTTCATTTAGGAAAGTGATAAGTTTGGTTATTAAAAATGATCTCTTGTTGGCCACCTAAATAGAGCATACATCATGAATAATTTTTAACAAAAATAGTGTAAAAGAGTTTTGGCAATATACTATTCTCATTTAGGCTATCAAGTCTAATGACATAAATTTGACAAAATTTTGTTTGGAAATCACTAAATAAATGGTGAAAACAAAAAATATATTAAGAAATGCCAAACAGTTTTCTATTTTCTTCTTAAATGAAAACTGTTTTGCAAACAATTGTCCAAACACATTAGGTACTGTTTTCTATTTTATAAAACTGTTTTCGAAAACAATTTGCCAAACACTTTTTTAACGAAAAAACAACAAAAACAATTTTTTGTTTTTGTTCTCGAAAACAATTCTCAAACACAAAAACAAAAAATCGATTTACCAAACGAGCTCTTTGTTTCCTTGTTGTTTTTCCTTTGTTCTTCATATTCTAGTTAGTTTTCTTCTTCCTCTTTTGTAATCCGAATTTCTTTAAGTTTAATATAGTTGATTTCAATTCATTTCTCCTTTGTTCCTTTACTGTTTTCATTCATTTCCATGCCTAGATTAGTTTAAATTCATGTCTAGCTAATTTAAGTCTTAGGGTTTGATCCAAGTCCTATCCAAAACCATGTCGTGTTCTTGAGGTTCTTAGGATTTTCTTTAGATGTTTGATGATTGTTGAGGGCTAGAGGATATCAAAACCCATGCTAAAAGGTTTTGGTATCAATATTCCAATCCAATTATTCATGAAAAATAGATTAACTTGTCTATGAGTTTTTCTTGAAGTCTTGAGTAAAACCAAAATTCTTGGAAACAAGAATGATGTCTTTTGCAATGAAGCTATTTGACATGATGTATGATTTCTCATTAGAGTCACCTTATAGGGTATACTAGGGAATATCGGTCGTTTCACACCTTTGGTAGTTTAAATCATTTTTCAATTGTAGTTTAACTTTATGTGGAATGATTTGGTGTGAAACTAGATATCTTATCATTGTGGCCTAATTAGGGTTTTCATGTATTGTGTATACTCATTAGGATGTGTTATCGAGTAGTAAGCTAGGGAACATTAGTCACTCCACACCTTTGGTAGAGTAAATGTTTTTCAATTATAGTTTAGTCTTTACGTGGAGTAGATTAATGTAAACCTAGGTGCTTTATGATTACGTCTTAACTAAAGTATTTTCGTGTCGAGGTCGTCGTAATGGTTGACGTCCATTACGCGCTCATATCAAGCATGTTAGGAAGGTCCATATAGACTTTAAGCATTGCCTTGGTGGAGGATTGGATAAGGATCAACACCCTAAGTTTTCTTTACGTTTGTTTTCGTTTCCGCTTGTATTTCTTCACCTTGTTGTTGTAGCTTTAATTCTACAACCTTTACTTTTATTTTTGTTTTTAAGTTAAGTTAAATACGTTCCTTTCCATATTCCATTACGTAAAACAACCAATAATCTCTGTGGTTCGATCACCCTTACTATAGTACAATCGATACGTACTATTGCGAGTAGTTCAAATATATAAATTTAAAATCCACTTGTAGTCGGCGAGTCCCGAGCTATACCACACGCAATTTCGATATCTGCTATGCGTGTGTCCGGACCATGAGAGGTAGATGTCCGGATGGTTGAAATCGAATCGGCAAATTCCTTAACTGATGAGCGCGCGTCCGGACCAATGCTGAGTGATGTCCGGACGGTTATATTTGAATTGCGATTCTTGCCTTATTTATGAGCGCGTCCAGACGGTGTATCAATCTTCCCATATTCTGAACTTGGAAAGAATCTGAAGCTGATCGATCACTGATGGACGTCCGGACGGGATGCTGAGAGTTCCGGAGGGATGCAATCTGGAACAGAAGCTTCTCGATACAGTAGAGGGTCCGGATGGAAAGATACGTCGTCCGGATGGATAATGCTGGTCTGTCTGGCGTCCGGATGGTATGACACGTCGTCCAGACGAATGGAGCAGTGGATAGGGAATCTGAAATCTTCTATCTTTTTTGCAGTGCAGAGTCTTCTGAAAATGCTCTGACAAGTGGAATCCCTGTTTACAGCATCTTTACACATAAGTGATTTTGTCCAAACACAGAATGAGGCCAAAATACTGACAAACTCCCCCTTTGGCCATTCTGGGACAAAAATCACTTGACCGGTTTGGAAATACATTTCCGGTCCAAAAATAAAAATTACTCCCCCTTTTTGTCACAAAGGGACAAAGGGTAAAGCAGAGTAATAAAAACCAACTGCAATAAAAATTACACCCCCTAACGGTCACAGAAGGACCCGGGTAAACAGAGTAATATTAGCTTAAGTGTTTAACAAAATAACAGAAAATGACAACAAGTCTCAAAATAAAAACAGAGGGAAATAAAATCAAACATCCTCTGGCATGTGTACAGTCCGAGCTGCATCATCCTCATCATCACTGCTACCGGGGTGATGGACTCGAAGGCACTCCTGAAGATCCAAATGAGTCTGCTGCACCTGCTTGTTGATAGACCGCACCTCTAGCTGCAAGGAGGAGATGGACTACTGCATGGTGGTCATTCCTTCCTGATGATCTGGGGATCTATAGTGATGATGTGTCCGTCAACAGTGGACTGCAGTACCATCCCATGCTCATCATCCTGAGCCAACTCAAGGTTGGCATAGAAGAGCCTGACTAGCCTGGTGAGGACGATGCAGGCACAAGTGTAGAGATACCCCCAATTGTAGGTCTGGATAGTCTCATAAATACTATCCAATGGAGACACCATGATGTCGGGACGGACCACGTTCCGCTCAGCGAGGACATTGCGGTCCATGATTTTGACTTGGAATGCACTCTACTCTTCCACTGTCCTCTGGTGGACCCTACGCTGGGAGCTGATAGTAGACATGATTCTGCAAAAGAACCAACAAGAATTTTTGCCAAAATATAATCCACAAAAAAATATTCTTGTTAGGGTAACAAAAATTTGGCAGAATAACAGCAGTAAAAAGGACTTTGGAAAAATAAGGATAGAGAATATCATAATTAAGTCCAAAGAATTTCAGCATGGCAGATATATGCATCCTAAAAACATTCCAAAAAAAATTCTAACAGTTGCAAAATAAACTGAAAGGAATAAGACAAGAAAAATACCTGGAATGGAGTGAGAATGCACACACAAAAAAAATAGGGATGAGATTACTCCAAAAATCACCAAAATCAGTCACTCACAAAATGTCCAAAGAAAGGATTTTGTGGGGTATGGGGGAGAGAGCGGTGATCTGAGCTATTTATAGCCTCTGTGGGGTCCCTGTCCGGATGGATTTTTAATGACGTCCGGATGCATGTTGCCTCCGAAAAGTGCAAAACAGTTTTGCAAGTCCGGACGAATTAAATTACCCGTCCGCCCGAAGGTGACAGCTCACGTCCGGACGTGGAACATATCATGTTCGGAAGATAAACGCCGTCCGTTAGGACTCAAAAAAGGGCACCGTCTGAAGTACTGAACTCCACCCGTCCGGACGCTCCACACTGAAACACCAGAAAAAAAAAAAAAAAAAAAAAAAAAAAAAAAAAAAAAAAAAAACGGAGGAAAATTTGATAGAGATCAAATTTTCTCAAGTCAGTGTCAGAACATGCATGTATAATCAAATGATAACACAATCAAAGAGCATCTCAAAACTAAATAGAGATATAAAAGAGAGTTGAGATTTCAATTAGCACAAATATTTTTCCTGGTCATAGAAAATTCAAATAGACAACTCAACTCACTCAATGCATGTGTGTGTGTGAAGAATCTTTTCCCACAAGGTATGACTTTCGATGACATGACATAGAGCAACTAGATTTTCTAGACAGGAGAGAAAATCAGTGACAGATTAGCCAAAAGTCAAACCTTATAACTTGCTAGGGCCTAGCCACCCTCATCTGATACACTCCCTTGAGATGCAGCACCTAAGTGATTTACTTGTACCATAAAGGACAACGTAAATGTTTTACTTGCACGTAGAGGGCAAGGCATAAAGCAAATGTAGCATATAAGCAGTGAATATATACTTTAAAGCATAGATTTGATACGATTAACTGCTTGTTTATGGTGCTGCAAACTGTAGGGAGTGCCAGAGTTTTTAGGCTCTAGGTTCAACTAGCATGAGGTCAATTTGGTCATCTTATCAAGGACTTCTTCTCTTATCCAAAATTTCTAAAAGCAAAAGGTCAGAGAAGGAAAGATGTACCTTTAGGGGAACCCGGGATAGTGCATTTTTTCATCGCGTGAGGAAAGAAGCTATCCTACTTTTACAAAAACAGGAAAAACACTTGGCCAATATAGTCATAAACTTTCAATTATATCTAAGCAGAGTAGATTAATGCTTACAGAATTGAGATATCAGGTGAAAATACATACACTATCTGATAAGCCAAGAGAGAAAAAATATCCTGCAAATTCTCCCCAATTTTTTTTTTTTTTTTTATTTAAACAAAAACAACAAGCAATATGGAAATGACATCATATGTAAAGGCAAGATCAAACCTGTGTACGCTCAATGATGCCAATACAGAAAAAATAGTTGCTCGACCTGCTTTTTTCTGTCTTTCCCAAAAAGTTCCTGGAAAGTTCTCTCAAGAACCATAGGGGGCAAACACAGCTGGTTCCTAGATTGCATATAACAATATGTCAAGTAAAATAAGCAATCAAACCTGATTCCATAGGATTAGGAACCAAATCCTAGGCATGAACACCCGAATCTACTAGGTGCATCCGGACGCGCTCATCCATAAGGCAAGTCGTGCATTCAAAATTCAGACATCCAGACGCGTGAGCTACTTATATGGAAATTGTGTACATCTGATTGACCGTCCGGATGCACGAAGCCTTGATATGGAAATTGTGTGCAGCTAAAGTGTGACTGTTCAGACGACAGGGCAACACCGTCCGGACGCGGCTCAAATCAGGAAAGAATTTCTGCAAATTTTATAAAGCCAATCGCACAGTTGTCCATCTGGACGCGTTATGTCTACCGTCCGGACGGCGCCTAGGTTTTTCAAGCCAAACGCTCATTTGAACCTGCAGCCTATAAATAGAGGTCCCTAGGCTTGAGAACTGCAAAAATTCGGTATTGAATTCCTTAGTGCTTAGAGAGTTATATTACAGAGTTATTGTGCTGAGTTAGTCTCTCTTAGGCCATTGCTGTGTGTGCTTTTGCTGCACTGATCTGAAGTCTATCTTAGGGGTTGGCCCTAAGGTAAAGGATTCCATTGAAGACCCCTTTAGGTAGGAGACCTGGTTGGAAGGCGTTAGTATTGGGTTACACGTCAGAGTTCAAGGTACGACCACTGCATCAGGAGTATGTGAGTGTTACTGCTTTGTAACTAGCTTTGTCTTTTGAATAGTGGATATCCAAGGTTTGGCTGCTTTAATTTTTGCATTTAATATTTTGTTGCACACTATTCACACACACTTGTTTTATATTAGAAGTCACTTTATTTTTCATCCACTATTTAGAAGACAAAGCTAGTACATAGATAGTAATACTCACATACCCGATGTAACAATCGTATCTAGCACTCTGACATGTAACCCAACACGAAAGCCTCTCAACCAAGTCACCTACTTGAAGGAGTCTTTTCAATGGAATCCTTTACCTTTAAGGCCAACTCCTAAGATAGACATCAATTCAGTATAGCAACTGTACTTGGCAACGGCTTGAGAGTGAGCGAATCAGGGCAATAACTCTAAAAATAAACTCTCTAAGCACTACCAAATTCTTACGAACAACATGCCTAGGGGCCTCTATTTGGCTACAGGAATCCAAATTCGCATCTGACTTGAATCCTTGATGGCGTCCGAACGGTAGATGAGGGTGTTTCGTATGGACAACTGTGTAATCAGCTTTCAAAATTCACTTGAAGTTCTTTTCCTAGCATCCGGACGGTTGCACTTCAGCTGTATGCAATTTCCATATTAAGGCTTGAGCGTCTGGACCATGGACATTGACGTTCGGACGGTTGAACTTCTACGACACACTATTTCCATATTATGGCTTGCGCATCCAAACCATGAATACTATCGTCCGGACGGTTGAACTTTGTATGCACGACTTGCCTTATCAAGGATAGCATTCAATCGGGAACACACATCGTCCAGACGGTTGCAGCTGTCTTCCCATATCTGTGTTTTGGAACAAAGTCCTTTTCCTTGTCGAACATTGAATAGGCGTTCGGCTGTGTTGCTAAGACATTTGGACGGATGCAACCAGGAACAGTTTGAAGGTTCTTGACACAAAGGAAGGTCCGGATGGAAAGTTCTCGTCGTCTGAACGGATGATGCTTGGACAGTTAAGCGTCCAGACGAAAAATCATGTTGTCTGGCCTGATGCAAGGGATCCGATTTCTCTGACTTGGAATCTATGCAGAATCTTCTAGAAGTATAACTCTGAATATGAAGACTCTGAAAATAACTGAATCCCTGTTTAAAAGCATTATTACATGGAAGTGATTTTGTCCAACAGAATGCAGCCAATTACAAACCAACAAACTCTCCATTTGGCCATTCAGGAGCAAAAACACTTGATCGGTTAAAAATACAATCCCAGTCCAAATCAAAAAAATACTTCCCCCTTTTGTCACAAAAGGACAAAGGGAAAAAACGGAGAATTAGAAAAACTACAAAAAATTACTCGCCCTAAATGTCTCAGCAGGACAAGGGTAAACAAAGTAATAAATATCCAAGAGTTATAATGTTTAACAAATTATCCAAATAACCAAAAATAAAAAATGTCTCAAAATAAATAAAAACCAAGCACACTAAAAAAATGAAGCACCTCAGCAATAGGCACATCATCCTTGTCATCACTGCTGGATGGATTGTGGTGCTTAAGACACTTCTGGATGTCTAATTGGCTCTGCTCCACGGAGGTTAACAGAGTGAACCTCCTGCAGCATAGAAGAAATAGCCTACTGCATAGAGGAAACAGCTAGCTGCATAGAACTCATGCCCCCTTTAAGAGATGCTAAGGCCTCTAGGATCTGAGCATAACCTGCATTCTGCTATGGAGGTGGCGGCACAGTCTGAGAGGAGGATCTTATATCATGCACCATAACATGTATGGGAAGGGGCTGTGGAGCATCAACCTGATCTTCACGCCTCAGTTGGGCATTGGACTTCATCAGGGTTTACTTTCTGATGGGATCCTGGATCTTCATCTTCGGCTCTCCAGCTACATCAATGTCTAACGACAAAATGATCTGAGTGAGCAAGTAGCCGAAGGGGAGGCCGCTATTATTTGCATCCTTAGCTTCTATGATAAAACCTAAAATATGCTTTCATAGGCAGAAAGGCAAGCGAAGACAGACGGCATATACAAACTATGCCCTCTTCAGTATCAAGTCACTTTGCCTAACAATAGGCCATAGATTGTGCTGGATGATCTTGGGAAGCATGCGGTGCTGGGGAGACAGAGCACCGATCCTGATAGAAGAAGATCGCTCCTCACCCAGAGGGACAGTAAGAAAGAATTTTCAGAGCTCATTCAAGGAAGGAGGCAATACAACTTCATTATAAGGACTGGCAGAGATCTGAAGAACTGGCACTCCAATGATCTGGCTGATAACCTGAGGATCGACCATAATAATATGCCCTGCAATGGTAGACTGTAGGATAATCCCATTGTCATCATTCTGTACCACCTCAAGATTTGCATAAAATTCTCGGACCAGTCTGGTGAGTACAACACAGGCACAGTTGTGGAGGTAGCCCCAGTGATAAGTTTGGATAATCTTGTGAATATCATCCAGGGGAGCAACCATAATATCGGCACGAATGACATTCCTCTTTGGAATGACTGCCCTGTTCATAATTCTGGCTCTAAAGGCTGCAACATCTTCTTCTGTCCTTTGACGAACCTTGCATTGTGGACTACCAGCAGACAAGATTTTGCAAGAATAACCAACAAGATATATGCCAACAATATTCTCAAAAATATTAGATTCTTATTAGCTCAAAAAAAAAAATCCGGCATTATAAGGGCAGTAAAATGGACTTTTCCAAAAATTACAAACAGTAAATAACCCAATATAGTCCAAAAAAAAGCCAAAACATATAATCCCAACACAACAGATATCACAAATATGCATTTTTAATCTCAAACATATTTCCCAATAGATTCAATATTCTAACAGTTAACAAAACACTGAAAAGAATAAAGAGAATTGGAAAGTACTTGGAATGGAGAGAAATATCCACAAAAAGAAAAAGATCACCGAGAAATCATGAGGGAACACAAAAAAATTGCACCCAAATGAGACAAAAATGAAATGAGAATGAAAAGAGATGCGGTGGCTAGGGGAGAAAGCGATGTTTAAACCTTGTGGGGTCCCTGTCCTGACGGATCACTAACTCGTCCAGACGCTCGTTGCCACATAACATGCAACAGGCCCCGCGCATCCAGACGTGTAACCTAATCGTCCAGCCTTCTGAGCCGCACTCGTCTGGACGCAAGGTGAAACCACGTGGACACTTCACACTGAAAAATAGAAAATGAAGGAAAATTTGCAGAAAAATTATTTTTCCTAATGTCAGCTTCAGAACACGCATGTATAATTAACTGATAAAGCAATTAGATAGCATCTAAAAAATATGCAAAGATATAACAGAGAGTTCAGAGTTCAATCAGTACAAGAATTCTCTGTAGATAGAAATTTTACATAGATTACTCAACTCATGCAATGCGTTTGTGTGTGTGTGTGTGTGTGTGAAGACTTTCACAATAAGGTATGAAGTTCACTGATATGACTTAAAGCAACTGAATTTTCTAAACAAGAGAGAAAATCAAAGAAAGATCAGTCAAAAGTCAAACCTTATTATTTACTAGGGCCTAGCCACCCTCATCTAATGCACTCCCCCTAAGATGTAGCACCTAATTGTTTTACTTGTACCATGAAGGACAAGATAAAATTTTTACTTGCACTATCAAGGACAAGAAATAAATCTAACTTAGCACAAAAGCAATGAATATAAGTGTATAACAAGGAATTTAGAAGAATAATTGCTTGTTTCTTTTTGGTGCTGAAACCTAGAGAGAATTCTAGAATTTTTAGGCTCTAAGTTCAACTAGCATGTTGGTCAATTTGACCATCTTATCAAAAACATCTCTCTCAATAGAATTTCTAGAAGCAAGAAGTCAGAGAGGAAAAGATGTACCTTAGGGAGCCTTGGATAGTGCACATTTTCATTGCATGAGGAAAGTAACTATCTAGCATTTAGATGCACAAGAAAAACTTGGCAGATATTAGGCATAAACTCCCAATCATATATAAGCATAGTTAATTAATGCGCAATGAATTAAGCTATCAAGCAAAAATACATGCAATATCTGACATCCAAGAAAAGAAAAATAAAAATTTCTTGCATTTTAAAAACAATTAAAAACATGCTATATTAAAAAAAAAATCAAAAAAATCAAAACTAGCATGTAAGGCAAGATCAAACCTGTGAAGGATTAAAATTATCAACACAGAATAGCAGTCGTCCGACATGCTTTTTTCTCTTGCCCAAATAGTACCTGCAAAAATTCTTAAAAGAAATATGGGCCAAATAATAGTGGTTCCAAAATTGCAAAGCAAACAAAAATTATAACAAGTAGAAGATCATGCAATGCAATCAAGCCTAATGCTCTAGGATTAAGAACCAAATCCTAGGCATGAATATACTCACCAACTAGGTGAGTCTATTCCCCTTCAAGGGGTGAATGTCTTCCTTCTTCCTGACCCATGCTTGCCTTCCTGATGGTGGTTGTTGGCAGAATTTCATCTGATGATCCATCGACTGTATCATGTTCTGCTTCCAAATAGGTAGCTCATTGCAGTATTGATCATCAACCACCTTCTGCGGCTTTTTGAAGTGCTTGGATTTGCAATTTTGATTGGTAGGAACAAATCTCTGGTGAAGTTGCTGATGCTGAGGAGCCTGGAGCTGTGGGGCATGATGGCTTGGGACTTGATGCCATAGGGCTTGATATTAAGGAGCTTAATGCCTTGAAGCTTGATTCCATGGAGCCTAATGGGGAGCCTGATGCCTTGGAGCTTGATACTCGGCCAGAGGTCTTGTGCCAAAATTTGCTTGTATGGGCACCTCTTTCTTGACCTTTGCTCTTTGAGATTTAAGAAGGGACCACTGGCGTTGGACATGCCCGCTTAATTCCCAGTGATGGCATATGGGAGATCTTCTGATGGTACGGAGCTTTTGAGTGACCTGAACATCTCCATTCATTTTTTCCTTCCCTTCATCTATGACTGTGGGTGGAAGCTCGGGGACTGTGGGCTTAACAAAGACAATCCTAGAAGAAGAGGCAATGTCAGAGGGAGGAGCTACATACATGAGTCCAGTCTTGTTTGTTGGGATTTTCTATAATGATGATGAGGAAGACATAGCATCTGAAGTTGGAATGGGCAGAGTTGACAGACCTAGAGGAGGTAGGCGTGAAAGAGGACATGGGAGAAATCCAAGGGGTTGAGATGAGGTAGATAGGAACCTTGGGAGCATCAAAATGAAAATACCATCTTTCCAAGGTAGGACTGACCCTGAAGCCTATTTAGAGTGGGAGAAGAAAATAGAGTTGATTTTTGATTGTCACAATTATTCAGAAGAGATGAAGGTGAAGTTGGCAGTAATTGATTTCACTGATTATGCAATTATTTGGTGGGATCAATTAATGACCAATAGGAGGAGGAATCATGAGAGGCCTATAGAAACATGGGGTGAGTTGAAAGTACTCATGAGGCGAAGATTTGTACCTAGCCACTACTATAGAGACCTCTACCAAAAATACAAAAGCTTACACAAAGGTCGAGGAATGTAGAAGATTACCATAAGGAGATGGAGGTGGCTATGATTCGGGCTAATGTAGAGGAGGATCGGGAGGCCACAATGGCCATATTTTTAAGTGGTTGAATAGGGACATAGCCAATGTAGTTGAGTTGCAACATTATGTGGAGGTAGAAGACATGGTGTACATGGCTATGAAGGTGGAGAGAGAATTAAAGAGAAAGGGGGCAGCAAGGTATACTTCAGTTTCTAGGACTAATTAGAAACCAAAGTGGGATAGAAATGATCAAACTGTAGTAAAGGGGAAGGCCGAACCACCTAAGGGAAAAGATGAGGGAACTAGCAAGAACAAACCCAAGGTAGATTTCCAACCTTCAAGGAATAGAGATATTAAATGTTTTAAATGTTTGGGTTCAAGGCACATCGCGTCCCAATGTCCAAACAAGCGGGTGATGGTTACGCGAGACAATGGGGAGGTGATGACTGATAGTGAATATGATTGTGATGAGATGCTTGAGTTGGTCAATGCTAGTGATGATGATGGAGTTGAATACCCCGTAGAAGGTGAGTCTCTTGTTGCCAGTCGTGCTCTCAATACGCCAATTAAGATAGAGGATATGGAGCAGCAGAGAGAGAACATATTTCATACTAGATGTTATGTAAACAACAATGTGTGTAGTATGATTATAGATGGGGGAAGTTTCACCAATGTAGCTAGTACCACCCTAGTTGACAAGTTGAGCTTACCTTTACTGAAGCATCCTAGACCTTATAAGTTGCAATGGTTGAATGAATGTGGGGAGGTCAATGTCAATAAGCAAGTTTTGGTGGCTTTTACCATTGGGAGGTATAGTGATGAGGTGCTTTGTGATAGTTCAGATATGAACTCCACCAACAATTGTGATGAAACCCAATAACAATGAAGGTTTGAAACCCCAAGATCGTGTAGACAAGATTTATTGAGCCTTGACCCGTCACTTGACTAGATGAGAAACCAAGACTACGAAGGATTGAAACGCCACACCAAGAAACCTAAGAATATCTCAAGAATCAAGGTGATAAGTTTGGTTGTTTAAACACCACAAGATTAACTTGATAAGTTCAAAGAGTTCTTTCAAGAATGAAGAGGAACACAAGAGCTCACAACAATAATAATTTTCTAAAAACAATATCTGCCTTACAAAATTCGTAATGCCCATCTATATACTTGGAACAACCCTCCAAGAATAGGAAAATTCATAACTACAACTTTAAAAGCAACACAAACATCAACATAAACAAATCCCCACGTTTTTTTAGGTCTCTTAGACTTCTAGAGGCAGCAAAAATAACAAAATGACTAAATTCATTATATTTAACATAACCGGCCAAGACCAAATTCATTCTCCTATTTAATATCCTTGAAACTCAACAAGTTCACATCCTTTAATGGTCAGACCATGCTGGTCACATTTTTGCATGCTAATTATCCACTTCAATTGCTTTGATGACATGGACTAAGCCTTGATTATTATTTGAGCTCATCTTGGTCTTTTTAGAATTAGCCTGATTCTCTTGGATTAGCCCATTTAGTGCTTCCTTGAAACGTTTGGCTCTAAGCCTTGTAATTGGGCCACTAGGAAGTGACAAAGGGTCTTGTGCAACTTCAGCTCCATTCCCACGTGTATAATCAGCATGTCCAGCTCTTTGGTTTGCATCAAGTTTTCTATGCATGCTGAAAAGTACCACCCTAGTTGAAAAGTTGAGCTTTCCTTTACTGAAGCATCAACTTTTCAGCATGCATAGAAACTTGATGCAAACCAAGGAGTTGGACATGCTGATCATACACGTGGGAATGGAGCTGAAGTTGCACAAGACCCTTTGTCACTTCCTAGTGGCCCAATTACAAGGCTTAGAGCCAAACGTTTCAAGGAAGCACTAAATGGGCTAATCCAAGAGAATTGGGGTTATTCTAAAAAGATCAAGATGGGCTCAAATAATAATCAAGGCTTACTCCATGTCATCAAAGCAATTGAGGAGGATAATTAGCATGCAAAAATGTGACCAACATGGTTTGACCATTAAAGGATGTGAACTTGTTGAGTTTCAAGGATATTAAATAGGGGAATGAACTTGGTCTTGACTGGTTATGTTAAATATACTGAATTTAGTCAATTAGTTATTTTTGGCTGCCTCTAGAAGTCCAAGAATCCTAAAAAAACGTGGGGACTTGTTTATGTTGTTGTTTGTGTTGCTTTTAAAGCTGTAGTTATGAATTTTCCTGTTCTTGGAGGGTTGTTCCAAGTATATAGATGGGCATTAAGAACTTTGTAAAGGCAGATATTGTTTTCAGAAAATTATTATTATTGTGAGGTCTTGTGTTCCTCTTCGTTCTTGAAAGAACTCTTTGAACTTATTAAGTTAATCTTGGCGTTCAAACAACCAAACTTATCACCTTGATTCTTGAGATATTCTTAGGTTTCTTCGTGTGGCATTTCAATCCTTCGTAGTCTTGGTTTCTCATCTAGTCAGGTGACGGGTCAAGGCTCAACAAATCTTGTCTACACGATCTTGGGGTTTCAAACCATCATTGTTATCAGGTTTCATCACAATTGTTGGTGGAGTTCATATCATTTTGGTACCAGAGACTTGGTTCTAAGGCAAGTTTGACTGTCTTTTATTATTATTATTATTTTATTTCCTGTTCCCTGCTGTGAAAAAAAAAACAAAAAAAGAAAAGAAAAAAAAGTACATGATTCCAGTAAGAAAATTTCTTCCTTTCTATCTTGTGTCTCACCTTATTCAAATTCTTGACCTCTTTGATGAGTTTTGGTTGTTTCTCATTTTTGAATTGCTGCTGGATTATTTTGAATTAGTTTCTTGAAGTTCGATTAAGAACTAAGAAGACACAAAAGAGTGGAAAAAGGTAAGAGTGTGTGAGACCATAAGAGGGTAAAAGCCGTTTAGAGTGAAAACACGAGTGCAAGTGTATCAATTCTTGAGTGAAACATGTGAGGGATTGCTTGTGAGGATTCTAACCTTGTTTTACAGATTTTAAACATGTCCAATAATCAAGAAGAAGACACAACCAAATAATTTCGACAATCCACCGCTTTGAACTTCCAAATGCAAGCGTTGTTAGGAGAGATGAGGCATATGTTGAGAGCTGAATTATAACCTATTCACGAGAGGTTGGACAGGGTAGAAGCATAAACTTCTAGGGGACAGCAACAAGACAATCCCAATAGGCAGCAAGGTGGGCGTGTTACGTGGCCGAATGTTGAGGAAGAGGCATAGTTGGAGGAGTTTGATGAGCCATATTTGAACCGGGGCAGGTTTGAGCATGGGTATGGGAATAGAGAAGCTAGGATGGGTAGGCCTAGGCGGGATAACGATCTAGAAGTTTATTTGGAGTGGGAAACTAAAATGGAGATGGTGTTTGATTGTCACACCTACTCAGAGATAAAGAAGATTAAATTGGCTGCAATTGAATTCACTGATTATGCCATTGTTTGGTGGGATCAATTACTGATTAATAGGAGGAGAAATAGAGAGCCACCCGTGGACACTTGGGAGGAGATGAAAATGCTTATGATGAAGTGTTTTGTACCCAACCACTATTATAGGGGATTGTATCAAAAGTTACAGAGGTTAATTCAAGGTTCCAAGAGTGTGGATGAGTATTAGAAGGAGATAGAGGTAGCTATGATCCGGGCTAATGTAGAAGAGGACCAGGAAGCCACCATGGCTAGGTTTTTGTACGGTTTAAATTATGAGATTGTAGATATACTCGAGTTGCAACACTATGTTGAGTTAACGGATATGGTGCATCAAGCCATAAAGGTAGAGGAACAATACAAACGGAAGGGATTGGCTAGGAGGGGACAACCTATGGCTACAACCAGCTCGTGGAAGACAGCTCCAAAAAGGGAAGAGCAGCTTCAAAATAAGCCAAAATTTGAACCCTTTAAGAATGCCAAACCAACGACTGCCACTACTTTAGGTAACACCGAGGCTTCTACTTCTAAAACACGTGATATTAAGTGTTTTAAATGTCAGGGGCGGGGAAACATAGCCAGCCAGTGTGTAAACAAAAGGGTGATGGTGATAAACGCCCACGGAGAATGACGAAGAAGTAGATGATGATGACATACCACCTTTGGAGGATGCCGAATTGCCGATGATGAGCAAAATGCTGTGGTGGGAGATTTATTGGTAGCAAGGCGAATTCTCAATGTGCAGGTTAAGGAGGAAGAAAATAACCAAAGGGAGAACTTATTTCATACTCGGTGCTTTGTAAATAACAAAGTTTGTAGTGTCATTATCGATGGAGGGAGTTGCACAAAAGTAGCCAGCACTTATTTGGTGGAGAAATTGGCCTTAACCACCTTGAAAAATCCTTACCCTTACCGGCTTCAGTGGCTGAATGAATGTGGCAAAATCAAAGTGACAAGGAAAGTGTTGGTGGCATTATCCATTGGCAAATATGAGGATGGGGTGCTTTGTGATGTGGTTCTTATGCATGCATGCCATTTATTATTGGGAAGACCATGGCAATATGATCGGAGGGTTACTCATGATGGATTCACAAATAGGTATTCTTTCACTCTTAAAAGGTAACCTATTACTCTTGTGCCATTAACTCCAAAATAGGTCATGGAGGACCAACTAAAGTTACAAAGATCAAATGAAAAAAATAATAATAAAAAAAAAGGAAGGCCAAAATTGAAAAAAAAAAAAAAGAGTTTTTTTTTAAAAAAAAAAGAGAGAAAAACATTGATTAGAGTGAAAAAGAAAGAGGATTTCGGCCATAGTGAGGGCAAGAGAGGAAAAATTCAATTACATTGCAAAACAAAGTGAGATCAAGAGAGCATTATTTTCACACCAACCCCTTATTGTACTCATGTACAAGGAGGCTCTTTTATGTACTAATGATCTCGTCGGTGCTTTGCCGAGCGATATTGTTTCTCTTTTGCAGAAGTTTGAAGATGTCTTTCCCGAAAAGGAACCTTGTGGCTTACCTCCAATCTGAGGGATTGAACATCAATTGATTTCATACCTGGTGCATAAATTCCAAACCGACCTGCTTATAGGAGCAATCCCGAGGAGACCAAGGAACTTCAAAGGCAAGTAGGTGAATTATTGGAGAAGGGGTATGTGCGTGAAAGCATAAGTCCTTGTGTGGTTTCGGTACTATTAGTTCCTAAGAAGGATGGAACATGGAGGATGTGTGTTGATTGCCGAGCCATCAACAACATAACGGTAAAGTATCGTCATCCCATTCCTAGGTTAGATGATATGCTGGATGAATTGCATGGTTCTTGTGTCTTTATGAAAATTGATCTTAAGAGTGGATATCATTAGATTAGGATGAAGGAAGGTGATGAATGGAAAACTGCTTTTAAGACTAAATATGGTTTGTATGAGTGGTTAGTGATGCCTTTCGGTTTAACTAATGCGCCGAGCACATTTATTCGTTTAATGAATCATGTTTTGTGTGCATTTATTGGCAGATTTGTAGTTGTTTATTTTGATGATATCCTAATTTATAACAAAGACTTAGAAGAACATGAAATGCATTTGAAATCTGTTTTGGAAATTCTAAGGAAAGAAAAGTTGTTTGCTAACCTCAAGAAGTGCACCTTTTGCATGGATAAGCTTGTGTTTCTTGGTTTTGTTGTTAGTAAGAGAGGAATTGAGGTGGACGAGGAAAAGGTGAAGGCAATCCAAGAGTGGCCAACGCCTACAGGTTACAACAATCAGCCAAGTGAGGAGTTTCCATGGCTTAGCTAGCTTCTATAGACGGTTTGTGCATGATTTTAGTAGCTTAGCCGCCCCTCTTACTAAAGTCATCAAGAAAAATGTGTCGTTTAAGTGGGGGAAAGAACAAGAAAAGGCATTTAATCTTATCAAAGAAAAGTTAACTAATTCACCTTTGCTTGTTTTACCTAACTTTGCTAAAACTTTTGAAATTGAGTGTGATGCTTCAAGAATAGGTATTGGAGCTATTTTGATGCAAGAAGGCCATCCAGTTGCTTATTTCAGTGAAAAGTTGAGTGGGGCAGCCCTAAATTACCCCACTTATGATAAGGAGATGTATGCCTTGGTAAGGGCTTTGGAAAATTGGCAGTACTATCTATGGCCAAAGGAATTTGTGATTCACACATATCATGAATCTTTGAAGCATTTGAAAGGACAATAAAGGTTGAACAAACACCATGCCAAGTGGGTGGAATTAATTGAAACATTTCCTTATGTGATCAGATACAAGCAAGGTAAGGAAAATGTGGTGGCTGATGCATTGTCCTGAAGATATGCTTTACTTTCCATTTTAGATACAAAATTGCTTGGCTTTGAATACATTAAGGATTTGTATGCACAAGATTCTGATTTTGGTGATGTGTTCAATGCATGTGAAAAAGTGGCGTTTGGTAAGTTTTATAGGCGTGATGGATTTTTGTTTCGGGAAAATAAATTGTGTGCCTATGTGTTCTTTGTATGAATTGCTTGTGAGAGAAGCTCATGGTGGTGGTTTGATGGGTCATTTTGGTGTAGCTAAGACTTTAGGAATTTTCCATGATCATTTTTTTTGGCCTCATATGAAACGTGAAAGAATTTGTGAGAAGTGTATCACGTGTAAACATGCTAAGTCTAAGTTGAAACCCCATGGTTTGTACACCCTTTTGCCAATACCTAGTGAACCTTGGACTGATATTTCTATGGATTTTGTTTTAGGTTTACCTAGGACTAAGAGGGGGAGAGATTTAGTTTTTGTGGTGGTAGATAGATTTTCCAAGATGGCACACTTTATTGCATGTCATAAAACCGATGATGCATCACATATAGCTGATTTGTTCTTCAAAGAAATTGTTAGGTTACATGGCATGCCTAGGACCATTGTTTCTGATAGGGATGCAAAGTTTTTGAGTTACTTTTGGAAGACTTTGTGGGGAAAGTTGGGAACCAAGTTGTTGTTTTCTACTGATTGTCATCCACAAACTGATGGTCAAACCGAAGTAGTAAATATAACTTTGTCTTCTTTGTTGCATGCTATCATTAAAAAGAACTTGAAAACATGGGAAGATTGTTTGCCACATGTTGAATTTGCTTACAATAGAAGTGTACATTCTGCAACTAAGTTTTCACAATTTGAAATTGTTTCTGGCTTTAACCCATTGTCACCTTTCGATTTAACTCATTTACCTTTGAGTGAACGTGTGAAATTAGATGGCAAAAACAAGGGAGAATTTGTAAAGATGATTCATGAAAAGGCACGGCTGAACATTGAAAGGAGGACTCAACAATATGTCCATCAAGCCAACAAGGGACGCAAGAAGGTAGTATTTGAACAAGGAGATTTGGTTTGGTTGCACTTAAGGAAGGACCATTTTCCGGAGAAACATCGTTCAAAACTCCTACCTCGGGGTGACGGACCATTCCAAGTAGTGGAACGCATCAATGATAATGCCTACAAGCTTGACTTACCGGGTGAGTATGCTGTCAGTGCAAGTTTTAATGTTGCTGATTTGTCTCCTTCTGATGTAGGTGATAATTTGAGGATAAATCCTTATCAAGAGCGGGAGAGTGATGCAAACCAAGGAGCTGGGCATGCTGATCATACACGTGGGAATGGAGCTAAAGTTGCACAAGACCCTTTGTCACTTCCTAGTCGCCCAATTACAAGACTTAGAGCCAAACGTTTCAAGGAAGCACTAAATGGGCTAATCCAAGAGAATTGGGGTGATTCTAAAAAGACCAAGATGGGCTCAAATAATAATCAAGGCTTAGTCCATGTCATCAAAGCAATTGAAGAGGATAATTAGCATGTAAAAACGTGACCAGCATGGTCTGACCATTAAAGGATGTGAACTTGTTGAGTTTCAAGGATATTAAATAGGGGAATGAATTTGGTCTTGGCTGGTTATGTTAAATATATTGAATTTAGTCATTTAGTTATTTTTGGCGGCCTCTAGAAGTCAAGAGACCAAAAAAAACGTGGGGATTTGTTTATGTTGATGTTTATGTTGCTTTTAAAGCTGTAGTTATGAATTTTCCTATTCTTGGAGGGGTTGTTCCAAGTATATAGATGGGCATTACGAATTTTGTAAGGCAGATATTGTTTTTAGAAAATTATTATTATTGTGAGGTCTTGTGTTCCTCTTCGTTCTTGAAATAACTCTTTGAACTTATAAGTTAATCTTGTGGCGTTCAAACAACCAAACTTATTACCTTGATTCTTGAGATAATCTTAGGTTTCTTGGTGTGGTGTTTCAATCCTTCATAGTCTTGGTTTCTCATCTAGTCAGGTGACAGGTCAAGGCTCAACAAATCTTGTCTACACAATCTTGGGGTTTCAAACCTTCATTGTTATTGGGTTTCCTCACAATTGTTGGTGGAGTTCATATCAAAACTACATCACAAAGCACCTCATCACTATACCTCCCAATGGTAAAAGACACCAAAACTTGCTTGTTGACCTTGACTTCCCCACATTCATTCAACCATTGCAACTTATAAGGTCTAGTATGCTTCAGCAAAGGTAAGCTGAACTTTTTAACGGGGGTGGTACTAGCTACATTGGTGAAACTTCCCCCCTTCTATAATCATACTACACACATTGTTGTTTACATAACATCTAGTATGAAATATGTTCTCTCTCTGCTGCTCCATATCGTCTATCTTAATTGGCATATTGAGAGCACGCCTGGCAACAAGAGACTCACCTTCTACGGGGTATTCCACTCCATCATCATCACTAGCATTGACCAATTCAAGCATCTCATCACTATCATCTCCACTATCAGTCATCACCTCCCCATTGTCTCGCATAACCATCACCCGCTTGTTTGGACATTGAGACGCAATGTGCCTTGAACCCAAACATTTAAAACATTTAATATCTCTATTCCTTGAAGGTTAGAAATCTACCTTTGGTTTGTTCTTGCTAGTTCCCTCATCTTTTCCCTTAGGTGGTTCGGCCTTCCCCTTTACTACAACTTGATCATTTCTATCCCACTTTGGTTTCCAAGGAGTGCTAGAAACTGAAGTATACCTTGTTGCCCGTTTTCTCTTTAACTGCCTCTCCACCTTCATAGCCATGTGCACCATGTCTTCTACCTCCACATAATGTTGCAACTCAACTACATTGGCTATGTCCCTATTCAAACTACTTAAA
This sequence comes from Alnus rubra, assembly GCA_028654335.1. NCBI lineage: Eukaryota > Viridiplantae > Streptophyta > Magnoliopsida > Fagales > Betulaceae > Alnus > Alnus rubra. Next base: position 1,154,065 of record JAJPGS010000712.1, on the reverse strand, counting down.
AAATCTGGCCATTGTGGCCTCCTGATCCTCCTCTACATTAGCCCGCATAGCCACCTTCATCTCCTTAAGGTAATCCTCTACACTCCTAGACCCTTGTGTAAGGTTTTGTAATTTTTGGTAGAGGTCTCTATAGTAGTGGCTAGGTACAAATCTCCGTCTTATGAGAGTTTTCAACTCACCCCCTGTTTCTATAGGTCTCTCATGATTCCTCCTCCTATTGGTCACTAATTGATCCCACCAAATACTGCCAACTTCACATTCTTCTCCTCTGAATAATTGTGACAATCAAAAATCAACTCTATTTTCTTCTCCCACTCTAAATAGGCTTCAGGGTCAGTCCTATTTTGGAAAGATGGCATTTTCATTTTGATGCTCCCAAGGTTCCTATCTACCCCATCTCGATCCCTTGGATTTCTCCCACGTCCTCTTCCACGCCTACCTCCTCTAGGTCTGTCAACTCCACCCATTCCAACTTCAGATGCTATGTCTCCCTCATCATCATCATCTCATTCGTTTTCAAACTCATTTTCAATGCTAGGCACACGTCTCCTCCTATCTCACGCACCTTGCAGATTTCTAATCACAACCTCTTGCTGATCCATCCTATCTTTCACCTCCTCCAACACCAAGTTCAACCGTTCAAACTGTTGTTGCATGGCCCGCAATACAAAGAATGAATTATCCACCTCCTTCTTAGGTGTTGTGTTATGCTTATGAGACATTTTCAATGCACTACAAAACAAAAAATGTTAGTGGTAAAACCTCACACTCCCTTACGTGTTTACACTCAAATATTGTCACTCCACTCGTGCTTTCACTCTTTGGGTCTTTCACCTCACCTATGTTCTCTTTCAAGTTCTTTAAGAACTAGTTGAACTAAATCAAGACACCACCTTGTATTTAGGAAACAAGATACTAAAGATGATACATTCGATCCCTTTAAAGATAAAGATCAATCAACACGAAATCGCTTCAATTTTCGGATTGCAAAGTATATCAAACAACTATTTTCGAAATTTCTTTCTTCTTCTTCCTTTTTTTTTCTTTTTTTTTTTCTTTTTTTTTAAATAACTATGTAGCAACTTTTGAATACACTAACTATACAACAAGAAACGGAAATAGACAAAGGACAAACGCTAACGAAAAATGGAATTAAAATTTAGAAAATTACAGATATGGAAGTTAAAGCAAGGATTCAAATCTGGAAAATCGAAGCAAAGATTCAAGGCTAGTTTGGCAAACTATTTTCATTCTCCCTCTATTTCTTTTCACTTCTTTCAAAAATATCAAATCAAAAACATTCTAACTTTTTTACACTTTTTATATCACATCAATAATTTTTTATTATTATTCAAATAAAAAAACTCACTACAAAACAAAACTTTTTCACTTTTCTATAAAACATTCTCAAATTTTATATCACATCAATCACTTTTTACTATACAATACACACATATTCTCCAACCCAATTACTTACTCAAATCTGGAAAATTAAAGCAAAGATTCAAATCTGGAAAATCGAAGCAAAGATTCAAATCTGGAAAATTAAAGCAAAGATTCAAATCTGGAAATTAAAGCAAAGAGTCAAATCTGGAAATTAAAGCAATGATTCAAATCTGTAACGTTAAAGCAAAGATTCGCAAAATCAATTAAGAATGGAATTCAAATCTGAAAAGTACAGATCTGAAAAGAAATAAAGCAATAAAGAAATAATTGAAAAGAATTCAATTATGGAGAAAAAGAATACAAATCTGAAAAATTAAATCAAGGACTCGTGTAATCAATTAAAGAATTCACAGATATGAATTCTTGAATCAAGTACACATGCAATCAATTGTGAAAATCACAGATATGAATTCAACACACGAAATTAACAAGAATGAAGGAGGAATCGCAGATCCAAATGCAAGAACTTAAAAGAAAAAGGATAAATAAGACCTGATTTGGAGCTTGAGCTCTGATACCAACTGATGTGAACCTGTGGGATCGAACTCCCTTGAACCCACCATCAAATTGAAACCTACCCAAGAAAGCCAATAATCAAGTCAAGAAGATCTAGACCCGTTGAAATCTTGTTTCAAGAACCTAGATTCGATGAGAACACCACAAAGGGTTTGCCTTCAATAAGTTCTCTATTCAATCAAGAACAAGTAGAGAAAACTGAAAAGATTTCTATGAAGAACAAAAACTTCATTGACAATCAACTTGTCTAGTAAATGCGGCTACAAGTCTTTTTAAAACCTCTACATGAAACCCTGAACCTACAAAGGCCTACATCAATTAAAAGACATGGGCTGAACATCTTCAAGCCCAAAACATCCTAAACTACACATCAATAGCAAATAAAAGAAGTCCACTTAATGAAATAAATAGGCCCAAAATTCTACAACCATAGCAACATAAAAATAGGCCCACATGCCTATACTTAATGAAATAAAGAGCCTGCACTAAACCACTAGGCTATGCCGGCCCCATCTATTGCTTGTATCACATGGATTAAAGCCGGTTCTTCTTGTTTAAAGCCCATATTGAATGTTGGAGTCTTGCTCGATAAATTTGCAAACTCGGCCCAAGTGGATTGCACCAATCCATGCATTGCTTCCTTGATCTTCTTCGCTCTTGACCTTGTGATTAGCCCATTGGAACTTGCAATGGTTCTTTAAGATTCGATCTACCATGGGGCCCATCAGGTTGGCCCTAGAGTAAAGGATTCCATTGAAGATCCATTCAAGTAGGTGACTTGGTTGGGAGGTGTTCGAGTTGGGTTAGACGTCAGAGTTCAAGCTACGATCATTGCATAAGGGTATGTGAGTGCTACTGCTTTTTAACTAGCTTTGTCTTCTGAATAGTGGATATCCTAGGTTTGGCTACCCCAGAGTGGTTTTCTCTTAATTGAGTTTCCACTTCGTTAACAAAATTCTTGTGTCATTTAAGTTCCGCTATTATATTATTTTGTTAACACATTGTGCACACAGACACTATTAAAATAGAAGTCATCTATTATTTAATAATCATGCTCAAAAATCAGCGTTAAGGTTCACGTGATATTGTTTTGTTGAAAATTAAAGCTAAATACCCTTGATGGTCATTTGAGTTTCAACCTACATAACTCCCTAATTGGTTTCAACCTACTAACCTCCGATTTTTCTAGAAATTCTAGGGCTTCTAGGTTTTGTTTAGTTTAGTTTTTCTTCAGTTTAGAGATCAAATATATTCTTTTCTTTTTAGTTTAGTTTTTCTTTAGTTTAGGATTTATTTTTCATAGTCATGTGTAGCTAATTCTTCAACTAAGGTTGAGGATGAAGCCTCATCAATGAAGAACAACAGCACTTTCATGTAAGTCTTTATTATCTAATTTTATTTGGTTTAATTTTTTTCAATGTTTTACTTCTTTTCATTGTGTGGAATGATTCTTGGATATCTTTTGTGATTCAAGGATACATTTGATAATTTGAGATAATTTCACATAATTGATTGCTTGGTTTTTATTTATAAAACAATTGGATATCCCTTGTGATTAATTGTACGGATACAATTGATGTTTTGATTTAAATTAGATTTCTTTTGTGACTTGTGTAAAGAATGGATACATGGGATGATTTTGATTAAATATTTGAAGCATAGTAAAACATACCAATGATTTTATTGTGAGAACTTTGTATTAATATTGATGAACATGGAATATGTTGTTATGATTTGGTGGGTGTGGATTCCAAAACCTTAATATCTTTTCTTTTGTTTTATTTTATTTTATTTAGTTTATGTTTTCTTTTTTATCAAAAATTAAATTTTTTTTGGAACTAGGTTAAGATTTAATTAGTTTGAAACAAAATTGTTATTCAAGAACACAATTCTATGTGGGATCGACCTCGCACTTGCAAAACCCTTTGTTGCAAACGATTCGTGCACTTGCAAGTACAATTAAAATTCACATCAACTATTTCAAGTGTTCAAGGAAGATTCTGTGTAGATTCCAACTCAGAGAAGTCGAATCCAATATTTCCGTCTGGACGACCCAGTAAAGTGTCCACACGCTCTTCAGTCAGCAACATCTGTCTGGACGACGTGGCAATACCGTCCGGAGTCCCATCAATGTCTTGAAGATTCAAACAATTCAAGTTTGCATATGTCTGGATGTCATGGCAACGTGTCCGGACACTCTTCAGAGTTCCAGAAGAATCCTACGTTCAAATGCATCAGTCTAAATGATGTGGCAATACCGTTCGGGCACCAGCCAGTGTTCGACAAGTAAAAAGATTTCCTTCACAATGTATATGGGAAGACAGCTGCAACCGTCCGGACGACATGGTTATTCCGTCCGCATGCTATCCTTGTTAAGGCAAGTCGTGCAAAAGACGTTCAACCGTTCGGACATAAGTCTACATTGTCCAGACGCTCAGGCCTTAATTTGAAAATTGCGTGCAGCAGAAGTGCAACCGTCCGAATGCTAGGGCAACACCATCTGGACGCGGCCCTATTCAGGAAAGAGTTTCAGTGCTATTTTAGAAAGCCAATTGCACCATTGTCCATTCAGATGCCCTCAGCTATCGTCCGGACACCGCCTAGAAGAAATCATCTTAGACTTGGTTTAGGTCTTCTGTAGCCTATAAATAGGGGCCTCTAGGCATGTATAATTTATAGAATTCAGTATTGAATTATCTATAGCTTAGAGAGGATTTTTAGGAAGATATTGAAGATCTGCTAGCTCTCTAGCTATTGCCAGTGTGTGATTTGATCAGCTGTGAATACTATCTTAGGAAGGAGCCCTAAGGTAAAGTATTCCATTGAAGACCCCTTCAGGGAGGAGACCTTGTTGTGAGGCGTTCGTGTTGGGTTACAAGTCAGAGTTCAAGGTACAACCATTGCATCAGGGGTATATGAGTGCTACTGCTTTGTAACTAGCTTTGTCTTCTGAATAGTGGATATCCTGGGTTTGGCTGCCCCGAAGTAGTTTTTCTCTGAATTGAATTTCCACTTCGTCAACAAAATATTTGTCTCCTTGAAATTCTACATTTAATATTTTGTCGCACACTATTCACACACATTCACATAGTTAATTAGAAATCATCTTTATTTTTTCAATTGGTATCAGAGCGGGTACACTCCATTTAAGGGATTTAATTCCTAAGTGTGATCCTTATCTTTTGTGACCTCTAGTTTTCAATTACACCTTTTATCTGAAGAAAATTATGATATTCAACTCTCTAAAGTGTTTGCTAAATTGGATAAAATGGTTCCTCCAAAAGAGCTCAAAATGGTAAAGCTAGAAAAAAGAGTCTTTGATTATACAATTGTCTGAATCAATATTTTGATTGACTCTTTGAAATCTAAGAATTCCATGTTGCTTAATACTATTAATGAACTTGAGAATAAATTGAAAAAATTCTCAAGTTATAATTTGAAAAGCATGCTTTGTAATTCACTCAGATGTTTCTAACAAGCCTGATTTAACTGTTGATGATTTAAGTATTTCTACTTCACATGCGCCTGATTATGAATTAGATTCAATTGATATTAAGCCTGTGATAGATACAGCTTGTTTAGATAATTCTTGCTTAACTAATCATGTGATGCAAAAATCCATGGAATCAGGAATACAAGGTAAGTTTATTCCTAAGTGTCATAATTGTGGGAAGATTGGTCATATTAGGCCAAATTGTTATTTGTTGAAATCCCACAGGCCTTGGATTAAGCAGGATGCTATAAGGAAAAGTGAAGTTGAATATTTTTCGTCATCAAAATATGTCCCTCCGCATAGGAGACATATAAAAGGTATGGACAATATTGTTTGTAAGAATGCTAACCATATTTTTTCAGAGAATGTCAAGCAGCATTCCCACAAAAAAAACTTGTCCACCTGTCATCATTGCGGCATCACTGTTCACATCCAACCCAAATGTCCACTGCTCCAAGCTCAGACGAAGTTGCCTAGTAAGACCACATCAGGTACTCTACCTTCGGCGGGACATCAGGTTCCACAGCATCAGTGGCGACAACAGAGGTTTGTTCTAAATAACACGTCAAGGCACTACAAGAAAAAGCCACAAACGCTTGATAGCAACCATGCCTATAAAGGGTTGCTGAGCTTGTTACAAGTTATACTAAGGAGAATGGACAGTATGAGCAATACCCGATCACATCTACCACGGGTACACCAGGTTTGGGTCAAAAAGGATGAGACCATTCACCCCTTGAGGGGGTGTGGACTCACCTAGTATAGGTACAGTCTCCCCATGCCCATGATTTTGGTTCCTAAATCCTAGTGGATACCAGCTATGTTTGCATGGCATTGATTGTCATGTCTTATATATCCTAGTTTTGCCGTGCATTTGGTTTGAGAAACCACATTTTCTATCCCTAGATTTTCTCTTGGTTGCTTTGAGAAATTTCTGCATATTTTTTTTTGGTGATGACAGTTAAAAGCACGTCGGGTGGCTACTTTTCTGTCCTGGTATTTCTAAACCTCTCTCCCTGAGGACAGGTTTGATTTTACTTTACATGCTGGGACTAGATGTTATTGCCTTTTCAATAAGCATGTCCTTGTTGTTTTTCTGTTTTTTTTTCAACATTAAAAAAAAAAAAAAAACAAAAAAAAAATTACAAAAAAATGGGGCAGAAGATGCAGAATTTTTTTTTTTCTTTTGATAGCTTTTCAGATATTGTATGTGTTTTTGCCTGATATCTCAATTCATTGTGCATTAATTAAATATGCTTATATAAGATTGAGAGTTTATGTTTGATATCTGCTAAGTTTTCCTATTGCATCTTAATGCTAGATAGTTGTTTTTCTCATGCGATGAAAAATTGTGCACTATCCAAAGCTCTCTTAAGGTACATTTTTTTTACTCTCAATTTTTAGCCTCTAGAAATTCTAATAAGAGAGATTTCTTTTGCTAAGATGGTCAAATTGACCAACTCGCTAGTTGAACCTAGAGCCTAAAATTTTTAGCATTCTCTCTAGGTTGCAGCACCAAGTGATAAAAAGATCCACTGTTTTTGTGCTATAAATCTGTTCTTGAACTTGTCCTTATAGAAACAGTCAGTGACCAAATCATCACGGAAATAGACGGTCACTAAAGGACTAAGTAAAAGAAAAGTGTTGCAGCTTAGGGGGAGTGTATCAGATGAGGGTGGCTAGGCCCTTGTAAAATAATGTTTGACTTTTGACTGATCTATCATTGATTTTCTCTCTTGTTTAGAAAATCCGATTGCTTTAAGTCATATCAGTGAACTTCATACCTTATTGAGAAAGCTTTCACACACACACGCATTGCATGAGTTGAGTAATCTATTTAAATTTCCTATCTGTGGGGAAATTTGTGCTCATTTCATACTTGACACTCATTTATATCTTTGTATAATTTTGCAATGCTATTTAACTGCTTTATCAAATGATTATACATACATGTTCTAAAGCTATTTTTAGGGAAAAATATTTTTCTGGAAATTTTTTCTCCAGTTTTAGATTTTCAGAGTGAAGCGTCCAGACAGACCTGTTCTTACGTTCGGACGAGAGCAGTCTTGCTGTATGTTGACCTAGTAGTTTCCGTCCGGATGGTTAAGTGACACGTCCGGACGGGATCTCTACAGGTTTAAGACTTGCGTCTCTTTCTCTCTCATACACACATCTCTGCATTTTCATTGATTTATCATGTCATATTGTGTGTTTTTCTCGCGGATTTCTCCCGAGATTTTTGCATTCTCTGGACATTTCATCTCATTCCATGATCTTCTTTATGTCTTCCTTTGTTCTTTTAAGTTTTTGTACTTTTAGAATATTGGAATATTTGTTGATTGAGATATTTTCTTGAGATATTGTGCATGAAAAACCTAGTCTTAATATATTTATGCCTTATGAATTGCTGCATTGCTTATATTTTTCTTTGGCATCCATTTGACAACCGTCATAAATACCACTTTGTTTTTGGAATTAATAGGATCTGATTTTTCTTGATTTAATCTTGGTTTAGGAATATATCATCCAGCAGCTCCCAGCACAATGTCTGACAGATGGATATTTTGAAAAACAGACTGTTGTTGAAGTCATATGTTCATATTTCCAAAAGGATTCAGGTTTTAGATGATCTCTTCCCCCCGCTCATGCAGAGCCTTTTGTAACATTTGCCTCAGATCTGTATCAATTAGAGGTTTAGTGGTGAATCTCCTCTTTTATCTTGCAGACCAGTTGCTTAGAGAATGTCAATCTGAAAGATAACCAGGTTCAAGCTTTGCAAAATCAATCGACTAAAGTTTTTTTTTAGTCTATGGTTCCCGACTTCCAGAGCTAGAAGTTGAAATAGTACAAGTCCAGCCTTTTGTACGGCTTTCTTTCCGTTACTTGATTTCAGTGGATCAGTAGGATTTGGTACTTGGAGGATTTTTGTTCCTCTCTTTTGGGCTTGTAGACTCTTCTGTATTTTCCTATTATTTTGGATTTCAAAACGTTTTTGTCTGTGGATTTTATATACTCTGTTTACCCTTGTCCTGTTGTGACATCGAGTATTTTATGGCTGTAGTTTTCATACTCTGTTTTACCCTTTGTCCTTTCGAGACAAAAAAGGGGAGTATGTTAGTTTTTGGACTGGGAATGTATTTTTAACCAGTCAAGTATTTAGTGCTAAAACATTATTACTTGTACCACATTATATTGCAGTGAACACTTGTGTGTGAATACTTTCTAAAGCAGGAAAGAACTCTGAGTATTCTACTAACTGAGAATGATACTGAGTTCTTTAATGTGGTGATTTATGGGTTTATTTAATGATATGCATTTTGTTTTGATATATGTGTAAGTAAGTATTTCTAGAATACTTAGTGAGAGTGATACTAGTTCCATAATATGGTGATATTGATTTCTATGGTTTGTGATCTTTGGTATGTTTAATTATATGTGATTTGTTTGGGACTCTATGTTAGTATTTTGGCCTCATTCTGTGTTTGGACAAAATCACTTATATGTAAGGATGCTGCAAACAGGGATTCAACTATTCAGAGTGAAGTCAGAAGAATTTCAAAGTTCCCTGTCAGCCGTCCGGACGATGTGTCCTCCCGTCCAAACGCCCATCTGTCTACTGCTCCATTCGTCCGGACGACCTGCTTCTTCCGTCCGGACACTTCACTGTATCGAGAAGCTTCTGTGCCAGCTTGCTCCGTCCGGACGTTTCAGCAGCACGTATGGACGCCTATCAATTCTTGAACGGTTCACTGATTCTTTCCAAGTTCCAAGAAAGGGAAGATCAATCAACCGTCTGGACGATGTGGTATACCCTCCGGACGCGTATCTCCATAAGGCAAGAATCGCTGTTCAAAATGAACCGTCCGAACATCTGACAGCTGTGGTCCGGACGCTAGTGCATCGTATATGGTAACTGACGATTCGACTTCAACTGTCCGGACGTCTCCCCCTTATGGTCCGGACGCACAGGCATCAGATATGGAAATTGCGTGCTGAAGTTTAGCCTTCCGGACGTCTCCCCCTTATGGTCCGGACGCACACGCATCAGTTATAGAAATTGCGTGCTGAAGTTTAGCCGTCCGGACGCTCCAGCCTCTTGGTCCGGATGCGCGAAGCCTGTTATGGAAATTACTTGCAGTGGATGTGCGTCCGTTCGGACGATGTTCTTATACAGGAAAGATTTCTCCGCGAAAATTTCGGAAAATCCTGTCGCACAGTTGTCCGTCCGGACGGTCATGGTCCACCGTCCGGACGACTCACAGGCTTATTTTTCCTGACGCTCATTCTGATCCCCAGACTATAAATAGGGGTCCTTGGGCAGTTAGAGCTAGAAGAATTCGGTGTGAATTCCATTAGAGATCAGAGACGTGTTATTTCCTCTAGAGCCGTTGGTCGAGTGTGCTGGGCTATAAATTGAAGTCTATCTTAGAGGTCGGCTCTAAGGTAAGGAGTTCCATTGAAGACCCCTTCAAGTAGGTGAACCTGGTTGGGAAGCGTTCGTGTTGGGTTACACGTCAGAGAGCAAGGTACGACCACTGCATCGGTACATGTGAGTGATACTATCTTGTATCTAGCTTTGTCTTCTGAATAGTGGAATTCCTGGATTTGGCTGCCCCGGAGTGGTTTTTCTCTTAACTGAGTTTCCACTTCGTCAACAAAATCCTTGTGTCATTTACTTTCCGCTGTGCCTTAATTTTTGTTGACACTTATGCACACACTTTACTTTTAGAAGTCATTTCAATTTTTCACTCTGCATATTAGACTGCTAAGAATCATGAGCATGCTAATGAAATGGCACTGCATATTTTACTGTCATGAGATATGAACCTGCTAATATGTGAGACCGAAGGTTTAAGTCCCATGGATAAGACCGGTTTGGTTAGAGACCCATGGCACCAATGAAGGGAAAACATGTGATTAAGATTCACGGCATCTAACTATCCATCTATCTATGGTAAGACCGAAGATGGTAAAATAGCCACAACAATGATAAGATCTATCATAGGTTAAAGTTTCACAGCATCTATCTATCCATCTATCTATGGTAAGACCAGAAATGGTAAAATACCCACAACAATGACAAGACCGTATCATGTGTTAAAGTCTCACGGCATCTATCTATCCATCTATGATAAGACTCATGAGTTAAAGTCTCACGACATCTATCTATCCATATATCTATGGTAAGACCGAAGATGGTAAAATACCCACGGCAATGATAAGACCATATCATGTGTTAAAGTCTCACAGTATCTATCTATCCATCTATGATAAGACCGTATCATGGGTTAAAGTCTCACGGCATCTATCTATCCATCTATACTAATGAATATAGAATTGTTAATAAGACTGTGCATATGAATCTGTCATTTCATCATGTTGTAATATTGTGTACTGTTAAATGAATTAATATGTCATTATATTATTGAATGCAGTTGACTCATTGTATTACAATATGGGATTACAATATGGTGATAACCACAATCACATATGTGTTTATGCAGGATGTGAGGAAGATCTGAACCTCTAGGATTATTATGCTGATATTGATTAATGACACTTTTATGTGATGTTTTGAATATGTAATATTCTATGGTTTCGTATTATTAGTGCCACATGTGGCACATGAGTTAATGCTGGTTTGTATTTATTATATGCAAACATGTTGATCATGTTTAATTATATATTGAGGTAATTCAGTCAGTCTTATAGTGTTTTATTCCTAAGTTATTAAGAAAAATATATTCCGCTACCAATACTCAACTCTGATGACATCGTACTGTCAATTGGAAATGATAAATTTTCACTTACTTTTTTTCTTTTTCTTTTTCTTCTTTTTTTTTTATTAATTTTTATAAAAACCAAGGCGTTACATAAAATATCTTACAGAGTTCTAGTTCTCAAACAGTAAAGAGAAAAGGCAAATACTTGCAAAAATTAGAGAAGAAGAATAAGGCCTCATTTGGTTTAAAAGAGAGTAGAATGAAATGGCTATTCCTACTCTTTAATTTGGTTACAACTCATATACTTTAATTGGAATCCAATCAAAATTACTAAAAAAATCCCACATTATTTTTTTTTTTTAAAAAAAACTCAAATTATAAAAATAAAATAAAATAATACATTTTTTTTTTTAAAACTAGTGTGTGGCCGCAACCACCCCTGGAGTGGTCTCTGAGGGTAGCTGTTATTTGGTGGGTGGCCAAGCCACCCTCAAATACTCATCGGCCACCCCCAAATGCTCCAGGGGTGGTCGTCAGCTAACCATGGTAAGGGAAGTTTTTTTTTTTTTTTTTTTTAAAAAAAAAAAATGATTGAGAGAAAATAGAAAATAATGAGTTTTTTTTTTTTTTTTTTTCTGGAAAATGTAGTCTATTCCTTTAGGAATATATGGCTATGCCTCTTCATAAGGGAATAGTTATTCCAATGTGAATAACTATCCAAGGAATAGACCCCTACCAAACAAAGTAATTATTATTCTATAGGAATAGTCATTCCATTCCTTGGGTCTATTCTGTGAACCAAACGTGCCTTTAAAAAGAGAGAAATAATGTACGTACTCAAAGAGAAGAGAAACAAATTGTTTTGAGAACACAATAAAATTTAGATGTCCTCAAAGACAAGAGATAATTCGGTACAGTAGCTGATCAGAGGATGGAGTGCAACCACTTCATGTGGTCACTAGGAGTCTAGAATGTTTCTATTATGAGTGTACCCAAAGTTAATTGGGTAGACTCTTCTCGCATAGGACTCCTCCTACGGCCACATGTTGAGTTAGGATTCATAGGAATCGCAAAACCCTCAGACACGACGCATACTAGTGTGTAAGGCCACATAACAAGTGAAAAGACAAATAAAATTATTTTGGAAATAAAATTTTATATGAATATGTAAACAAGTAAATGTCATTTTTTGAAAGCAGAATTTGTCTATTAAGGTGTTTTAATAAAAGTTTCTTTTTGTATCCCTTTTATAAAAAGGGTAAATACTTTTTTACCCCCTGTACTTTAACGACTTTATTTTTTGCCCCCTGTGGTTAATTTCATATCATAGATGGTACCTTGTTTATGTCTAAAGATGGAGATGGTACTTCCATCCATCTTCCTTTCGAAAACTTAATGAGAGTCCAAGTCACTGCCAATAAAAAGCTGACACCTGTTCTAGATGCCACACTAGTTGTCTCTCTCAGCTGTAGGTTTGATGTGAAGATGACACGTCATTGCCATGTCATATTTTGAATTGCTAACTCACTTTGACAATTTCGGCCCTTAATTCAGTGAGTTTCTCCAATCTCTCAGCTGCTAGTCGTCTCGCTCTGAGGGAATTTTGCAACTTAATTCAACGAGTTTTTCCTACGATTTCACCCCTTAATCTAAATATAAAAGACATCGGGGAGCCCTAGGTTTCTTAGACGCTTTCAATCTCCCCTAATCCTTCCGACAACTGTTGTTCGATTTTGCTACTTTTCCCCAAAATCAGTAACATTTCGGCTGGATATGTGCACGTCGAAGGCCAGTTTGTGTTTGTCTGAGCCGTTTCAACACTGATTTGTCGGAGTCCATTCCCTCAGATCAAAGGTATGTTTGGAGCCCACGGTTCATTTTGCACCATTTATAGATAAACAAAAGTTATTTGGTTGGTTGCTTGCTTGCTTTCATTTGGTTTTATAAACTTAAGGCATCTATGTATAAATAATGGGTTTCACATGTGGGGTGCAACATTGATGTCCTTGGTAGGAAGATGATTTTATAGTAGGGCCTCCATTGCATGTGTTATTGTCAGTTGGTTGATTATAATCAACCTGATGGCAAGCAATGTATAAAGTGCCAAAATTTTCACATAGAATACTTTATTGGAGTGTTGTTTGGTTGGTTGTCTAGATGCCTTTGGCGGTTTGTTGGATGGTTGTCCACATGCCTTTTGCCAATTTGTTGGTAGGATCATTGAGAACCTTTTTTTTTTTTTTTTTTTCTTTCTATTACTGAAATTTTGGTAGGTTCTATATTGAATTTTGGGTTTAGGGTTGAAAATTGAAATTGACTTCTAAAAATAAAAATGTGTGCACAAGTGCACAATTGTCAACAAAAATTAAGCACGGCGGAAAATAAAAGACACAGAGATTTTTGTTGACAAAGTGGAAACTCAACCAAGAGAAAAACCACTCCGGGGCAGCCAAACCCAGGAATTCCACTATTTAGAAGACGAAGCTAGATACAAGCTAGTAACACTCACAAGTACCGATGCAGTGGTCGTACCTTGCTCTCTGACGTGTAACCCAACATGAACGCTTCCCAACCAGGTCTCCTACTTGAAGGGGTCTTCAATGGAATCCTTTACCTTAGAGCCGACCTCTAAGATAGACTTTAGATTTAGCACAGCACACTTGTAACGGCTTCAGAGGGATCTTGAACTTCTCTAAGCTCTTGTGGAATTCAATACCGAATTCTTGCAGTTCTCAATGCCCAGGGGCCTCTATTTATAGGCTGGGGGCTCAAATGAGCGTCAGGCAAAAATATACCTAGGCGCCGTCCGGACGGTGGACATGGGCTGTCCGGACGGACAACTGTGCGACAAGATTTTTCCGAAAATTTTGCCGGGAAATATTTCCTGTTTAAGAGCCTCGTCTGGACGGGATGGCACATCGTCCGGACGGTTGCACGTCTGCTGCAAGTAATTTCCTTATAAGGCTTCGCGCGTCCGGACCATGGGGATGAGCGTCCGGACAGCTGAACTTCAACACGCAATTTCCATATCTGATGTGTGCGCGTCCGGACCATGATAGGCAGTCGTCCGCACCATGAAGTCAAATTGGCAATTTCCTTCTTTGATGAACGCGCGTCCCGACAACAGCTGTCAGACGTCCGGACGGTGATATTTGAATTGCGATTCTTGCCTTAAGGAGACGTGCGTCCGGACGGGATACCACATCGTTCGGACGGTTGATCGATCTTCCCTTTATTGGAACTTGGAAAGAATCTAAGACTGTTCGAGTACTGAGAGGCGTCCGGACGTGCTGCTGAAACATCCGGACGGATGCAGGCTGGATAGAACCTTCTCGACACAGTGGAGGATCCAGACAGAGAGACATGTCGTCCGGACGGATGATTCTTGGTCTGTCTGGAGTCCGGACGGTATGGCACGTCGTCCGGACGTATGGAACAGTGACAGATGGGCGTCCGGACGGGATGGCTCGATCGTCCGGATGGCTGATAGGGACTTTGAAATCTTCTATCTTTTTCGCAGTGCAGAGTCTTCTGAAAATGCTCTGACAAGTGGAATCCCTGTTTACAGCATCTTTACGCATAAGTGATTTTGTCCAAACACAGAATGAGGCAAAAATACTAACAAACTCCCCCTTTGGCCATTCTGGGACAAAAATCACTTGACCGGTTTGGAAATACATTCCCAGTCCAAAAATAAAAATTACTCCCCCTTTTTGTCGTAAAGGGACAAAGGGTAAAACAGAGTAATAAAAGCCAATTGTCATAGAAATTACTCCCCCTAACGGTCTCAAAAGGACCTGGGAAACAGAGTAATATAAGTCAATCTGTTTTACAAACAAAAGTTTTAAACAACAAAACAAAAAGACAACAAAAACACGAGGGAATCAAACATCCTTAGGCAGGGCTAGAGTCCGTTCAGCATCATCCTCATCATCACTGCTGCTAGGATGATGAAACTTCAGGCACTCCTGAAGGCCCAGCTGGTTCTGCTCTATACGTAGGTTGATGGAGTGCACTTCTAGCTGCATAGAAGTGATGGACTGCTGCATGGAGGACATGGACACTGCATATTGCTCATCCCCCCCTGAATGGCAGCAAGGGCCTCCATGATCTGGGAAAAGTTGACCTCCGGCTCAGAGGGCTGGACGGTCTGGGAGGATGAAGCCATCTCTAGAAATCCAACAGGCATAGTAACAACTATGGGCACCTCATCATCGGAGTCATCCCTCTACAGCTGGGCATTGGACTTCATCAGTGTTTGCTTGCTGATGGGCTATTGGATCTTCATCTTCGGTTCGCTAGTGACATCGACTCCTGACTAAAGAATAATCTGAGTGATCAGGCAGCCAAATCGGAGACCGGCATTTCCCTCATCACGGGCCTCTGTCATAACACCTAGAATGTGCTTGCACAGGCAGAAGAGCAAGCGGAGGTGGATTGCATAGACGAACTGGGCCCGTTTCAGGATCAAATCACTGCGCGAAACAATAGGCCAGATGTTCTGCTGAATGATCTTGGCCAGCATGCGGTGGGAGGGAGACAAGGTGCCAATCCTGATGGAGGTAGAGCGCTCCTCGCCGTGGGGAATGGCATGGAAGAATTCCCTGAGATCATCCAAGGAAGGAGGAAGCACCACCTCATTGTATGGGCTGGCTGAAATCTCGAGCACTGGGACTCGGATGATGTAACTAATGACCTGGGGATCAACAGTGATGATTTGGCCTGCCACGGAGGACTGAAGCACCACTCCACGATCATCGTTCTGCACCACTTCCAGGTTGGCGTAGAAGAGCTTCACCAGTCTGGTGTACACCACACATGAACAATTATGGAGATATCCCGAATTGTACGTCTGGATAATGTCAAGAATGTTGTCCAGTGGTGGGACCATGATATCGGATCGAATGACGTTCCGCTCAGCAATGACAGTGCTGTCCATAATCTTGGCCTGGATTGCAGCTCTATCTTCCATAGTCCTCTGACGGACCTTGCGAGGTGGACTGCCGGCTGACATGATTCTGCACAAGAAACCAACAAGATTTTCAGCAAAAATCCAAAATAATATTCTTGTTAGATTATGAAAAATATTGGATAGAATAACAGAAGTAAAAAAGACTTTTGCAAAAATATAAGCAGAGTGTATCACAATATTAGTCCTAAAAAAAATCATCACAAGTACTCCCAAAAAAAATAGATATGCATCACATAATCCCAAAATTAAAACAAAGAGAGAGGCTAGAAAAAAAGTACCTGGAATGGAGTGAGAATGCACAAAAGACAAGGATGAAATTACTCCAATAACTCCAAAAACACTCACTTACAAAATGCCAAAAAGAGGAGATCGTGTGGGCTATGGAGAAGAAAATGCGGTCAACTGAGGTATATATAGCTTCTGTGGGGTCCCCATCCGGACGAAGCATTTACGTCGTCCGGACGCGCGCTGCATTGGGAACAAGCGGACAGGTCGCGCGCGTCCCGACGGTTTTACTAACTGTCCGCCCGGTGGTTGCCGCGAGCGTCCGAACTCAAACAGGTCCCATCCGGACGATTGGGATGCATTCATGTCCGGACTCCAAAAGAGTACCGTCTGGACCACTAATCCGTCCGTACGTCAATAGAGACCGTCCGGACGCTTCACATTGAAACAACAGAAAAATTGAGAAAAATTCACAGAAACCAAATTTTTCAAAGTCAGTTTCAGAACACGCATGTATAAACCACTGATAACACAATCAGAGAGCATCTCAATACTAAGTAGAGATATAAAAGAAAGTTGAGAAATCAATTAGCACAAATAAGTTGTTGCACATGCAAACTTCAACTAGTCTCCCCAACTCATGCAATGCGTGTGTGTGTGAAGACAAAAACCATCAAGGTAAGACTTTCAATGACATGACAGAGAGTAACCAGATTTTCTAGACAAGAGAGAAAATAACTGGAAGATAAGCCAGAAGTCAAACCATATAACTTACTAGGGCCTAGCCACCCTCATCTGATACACTCCCCCTGAGATGCAGCACCTAAATGATTTACTTGTACCATGAAGGACAACGTAAATGTTTTCCTTGCACGTAGAGGGCAAGGCATACAGTAAATGTAGCTCATAAGCAGTGAATATATACTCAAAAACACAGAAATCACATGATTAACTGCTTGTTTCTTACGGTGCTGCAATACTAAAGGGAATGCCAGAGTTTATAGGTCCTAGTTTCAACTAGCATGTGATCAATTTGGTCATCTTATCAAAAACTTCTTCTCTTATCCAGAATTTCTAGAAACAAAAAGTTAGAGAAGGAAAGATGTACCTTATAGGGGAGCTGTAGATAGTGCAAATTTTTCATTGCATGAGAAAAGAAGCTATCCAATTTTTGCATATACAGGAAAAAAACTCAGCAAATTATAGTCAGAAACTCTCAATTATATCTAAACAAAATAAATTAATATCCAAAGAATTGAGATATCAAGAGAAAATACATGCAATGATCTGATAAGCCAAGGAAAAAATTATCTTGTAAATTCTCCCCAAAATTTCGTTTTTTATTTTTTATTTTTTTTTTATTATTAAAAAAATATGCAATATGGAAAAACATCATATGCAAGGCAAAATCAAACCTGATGATGCTAGTACAGAAAAACAGTCGCTCGACTTGTTTTTTTTGTCTTCCCCAATAAACACCTGCAAAGATCTCCAAACCAAACTAGGGGGACAAAAATAAAAATACCACTTGTTCCTAGATTGCAAATATAACAGCAAAATAAGCAATCAAACTTGATGCCATAGGATTAGGAACTGAATCCTAGGCACGAACACCCGAAACTGCTAGGTGCGTCTATACCCCCTCATGGGGTAGCTTTCCTTCTCGACCCAAGCCTGCCTTCCAGTGGGTGGCTGCTGGCAGGACTGCATCATCCACTCCATCATGTTCTGCATCCAGATAGGAGGCTCACTGGAGTATTGCTCTTCTTTCATCTTCTGAGGCCTTCTAAACTGCTTGGGTTTGCTCTTGTAGGTGCCACTGTGATTGGCTGGTACAAACCGCTGCTGAGGAGCATGAGACCAAGGGGCTTGATACTGATACCTTGGTGCTTGGTGAGGTGCCTGATGCCATGGAGTCTGATGCTAAGCCGCAGGTCTAGTGCCATAATGAGCTTGTCTGGGCACTTCTTTCTTGGCTTTGGCCTTTTGTGCTTTCAAGAGAGAGAACTGAGGGCAAACATGCCCACTGAGACTGTAGTGATGGTAAATGGGAGGTCTTCTGATGGAATGAGGCTCCTGAATACCTAGAACATCATCGTTGACCTTTTCCTTCTTTTTATCTTCAATAGTGGGAGGAGCCTCTGGGACTGTAGGTTTCACAAACACAATCTTTGAGGAAAAGGGAATATCAAAAGAGGGAGCTACTTGTCATTTGGGCTCTTCTGGATAGACAGCATACGAGTCAGCTTCTCATCAGTGACTCTCTCTAGCTGGAGCTGCGTCTCCAGTAGCTTTTCCTCGAGCTCTTGTACTTTGAGCAGCAATGAATTCTTCTCGGTCTGCAAACTGTTCAGATCATTAAGGTGCTACTTTCGGCCTTCCCTCAGCTTCTCATACTCTATGTAGAGTGTCTTGTAGGCCTCTTTGAGCTCTTCCTCATTCTCACTATGCTCCGAGTAATACGAGTCTTCTTCTTCAACATGTGGGGCTACAAAGGCCTGAAATTTTTCAGACTCTGGAGCTTCTTCTTCTGACTCATCACTGAGAGTCACATTGTATGCTTTCCCCTTGCCCTTTCTAAGATTCCCGCAATCAGCCCGGATATGCCCAAAGCCTGAGCATTCAAAACATCGGGGTCCTCTGGGATCTTTCTTATCTTCTTCCTCAGGTTCAGCTTCTTTAGGAGATTTCTTTACTCTTTCAGAAAATTTCTTCTTGAACCGATTATCTTTCATCAGTCTTCTGAAATTTTTGGCTAAAATAGCCACAGCTTTTTCTTCATCCTCAGAGTCATCTTCAGATGATGCTTCTACCTTTTTCTTGGAAGCCTTTAGAGCAATAGTCTTCAACTTCTTGACCGGGGGTAGAGATAGCTCATATGTTTGAAGAGATCCCACCAGCTCTTCAATCTTCATCTCCTAAAGATCCTTGCTTTCTTCAATGGTGGTCACCTTGATTCTAAAACGCTCAGGCAAAGATCTTAGAATCTTTCGGATGAGTTTTACATCCAAGATAGGTTTCCCAAGACTCAACATGGAGTTCCTCAGGTCACTCATCTTGGAGTAAAACTCTCCAAAGGTCTCTTCTTCCAACATCTTAATTTCTTCAAATCTTGAAATCAACATTTGAAGTTTGGCAGATTTAACAAGTTTCGTGCCTTCATATGTTGTTTCCAAGATTTACCATGCTTCTTTGGCTGATTCGCAGTTTGAAATTTTGGTGAATTCAGAAGGAGAAAGTGCTTGGCGTAGATCATAGAGGGCTTTATCATTGGAAAGTCGGGCGTTTTTCAGAAGGACTGTCTCGAGTGTTGTATCCTCTGGTTTAGTCCAACCAGTTTCAACAATATTCCAACAGTCAATGGATTTTAAAAAGAATCACATCCGAGCTTTCCAATAGCCATAGTTCGTACCATCGAAGGTAGGAACAGAATTAAGAGTTTGAGACATAGTAGCAAATAGAAGTCAAAAATAAATGACACTCAATAATTTAATCTTCTCAGAGTGTACCAAGCTCTGATACCAATTGAAAATTGAAATTGACTTCTAAAAATAAAAATGTGTGCACAAGTGTCAACAAAAATTAAGCACAATGGAAAATAAAAGACACAGAGATTTTTGTTGACGAAGTGGACACTCAACCAAGAGAAAAACCACTCCGAGGCAGCCAAACCCAGGAATTCCACTATTCAGAAGATGAAGTTAGATACAAGATAGTAACACTTACATGTACCGATGCCATGGTCGTACCTTGCTCTCTGATGTGTAAACCAACACAAACACTTCCCAACCAGGTCTCCTACCTGAAGGGGTCTTCAATGGAATCCTTTACCTTCGACCAACCTCTAAGATAGACTTCAGATATAGCGCAGCACACTTGTAACGGCTTCAGAGGGATCTTGAACTTCTCTGAGCTCTTGTGGAATTCAATACCGAATTCTTACAGTTCTCAATGCCCAGGGGCCTCTATTTATAGGCTGAGGGCTCAAATGAGCGTCAAGAAAAAATATATCTGGACGCCGTCTGGACGGTGGACATGGGCCATCCGGACGGACAACTATGCGACAAAATTTTTCCAAAAATTTAGCAAGGAAATCTTTCCTGTTTAAGAGCCTCGTCTGGATGGGATGGCACATCGTCCAGGCGGTCGCACGTCTGCTGCAAGTAATTTCCTTATAAGGCTTCGCGCGTCCGGACCATGGGGGATGAGCGTCCGGACGGCTGACCTTCAACACGCAATTTTCATATCTGATGTGCGCACGTCCGAACCATGATAGGCAGTCGTCCAGACGGTTGAAGTCGAATCGGCAATTTCCTTCTTTGATGAACACGTGTCCGGACCACAGCTGTCAGACATCCGGACAGTGATATTTGAATTGCGATTCTTACCTTAAGGAGACGCGCGTCCAGATGGGATACCACATCGTCCGGACGGTTGATCGATCTTCCCTTTATTGGAACTTGGAAAGAATCTGAGACTGTTCGAGTACTGAGAGGCGTTCGGACGTGTTGCTGAAGCGTCCGGACAAATGCAAGCTGGATAGAACCTTCTCGACACAGTGGAGGGTCCGGACGGAGAGACACGTCGTCCGGACGGATGATGCTTGGTCTATCTGGAGTCCGGACGGTATGGCACGTCGTCCGAAAGTATGGAACAGTGACAGATGGGCGTCCGGACGGCTGACAGGGACTCTGAAATCTTCTATCTTTTTCGCAGTGCAGAGTCTTCTGAAAATGCTTTGACAAGTGGAATTCCTGTTTACAGCATCTTTACGCATAAGTGATTTTACCAAACACAGAATGAGGCCAAAATACTAACAAGGGTTAGGGTTGAAGTTTCAAAATTTCATAGGATCACGTGTGCTTATTTTGTGCATGTGTGGTCTGCATGTGTGGTATATGAGTTTGGGTACATTTGGCAGTGCCTATTTTGTCCACGTTTGTCTTATCTAGAATGGAATATGTCGGAGGCGATGTGATGACCATAGATGGCCAAGATGCAGACCATTTGTGCTTTTGGGATATTAGCAATATACTTGAAGTGTACTTAGGGTAAAAGTACCAAGATCTTCCTATTTTGTACTATAAGTATGATGGAGAAAATAATGGAAATATACATGGACATACGAAGGACCAAGACATCATTAAGATGATCAAAGAGTTGGGAAATGGCAGGAGAAATAGGTTGCACTTATTTGTAGACCATGTTGTAGTTGAACCAGTTCCAATTGAAGTGGTGAATCTTGTGTTGCTTCTTTCTCAGTCTCCTGCAAAGGTGGATATTTATGATTATGGTAATGAAGGGCAGCCTCCACAGTAGTTACTTAATTTGTTTTGCATGACAATTATAAATATCTAATATCCATGTTGGTTTATATTGTGTGGTAGGGAGGATCCTCACAGACAGTACAACCCCCTAGCACTGCAGAAAACACATGTACAGTTGGACAACAATCAGGGGTGAGTATTCTCTACTAACTTAATTGTATCCATTTTAATATTAGAAATTTCACAAAACAATAATGTCTTTGTTCCATAGGTGTGTGCCTCAAACAGACATCATTAGGCTAGTGAACATCCCACAAACTTCAATAAAACCGAGTAGACAAAGACAAAGGCGAACAACTATAAAGTCCAATGGAACATCAATGGTTAGCTTCTCAGTTTGATTGGGAAGTACTTGTTGTCATCTCATTATATTTCAATGCCTTTTTTAATTTCTTTATGGTGTTGTAGACTCGTGGATCACAACCAGTGGAGCAAATTCAAACAATATCGTAGCCAGTCCAGTCCAATGCAACTCAATAGGGATATGACAAGGCTTTGAATGATTTGAACTAAACCCTTAACTTTTGTAATGTATTTCACACATTAAAGTTTATTCATAATTAATTGGGTGTATGTATAAGGGTTACTTTTGGTAGCAATGCTTACAATTATGAAATAGTTACATCTATATGTTGTTAGTTTTTGTGTTGGCTGTATTCTGTTTGACAAAATCACAATTATGTAATGTTGCTGTTTTCACAGGGATGCCGCATATTTCAGAATCTTCACAGTAATTAGAGTTTATGTCTCTAATACGAAAAAAGCCTCATTATGACAAGTTGCAAGTGTCCCAAGCTTCAAGATGGCTATTTAAAGCATCAAGGAAGATTCTGTGCAGATTCCAACTCATAGAAGTCGGATCCCATGTTTCCATCTGGAAGACTCAGTAAAGCGTCTGGACGCTCATCAGTCAGTAACATCCATCCGGACGACATGGCAATACCGTCAGAACACCCATTAGTGTCGAGAAGCTTCGAACAGCTCAAACTTGTATCTGTCCAGACGTCATGGTAACACATCCGGACGCTATTTAGAGTTCGAGAAGATTTGAAAGTTCCAATGCATCCATCCGGACGATGAGGTTATACCGTCCGAACGCCAGTTAAAGCTCGAGGTGAATTAGGTTTTCCTTCACAGACACAGATATGGAAAGACAGCTGCATGCGTCTAGACGTCAGATCTACACTATCAGAATGCTAGTCCTTATTATGGAAATTGTGTGTAGCAGAAGTGCAACCGTTCAGACACAAGGGCAACACCGTCCGGAAAAGGCACTATTCAGGAAAGAATTTCAACGAATTTGGAAGGCCGGTTGCACAGTTTTCCGTCCGGACGCCGCCTAGAGAAAATCGATTCAGACTTATGTCTTCTATAGCCTATAAATAAAGGCCTCTAGGCATGTATATTATGTACAAAATTCGGTATTGAATTCTCTATAGCTTAGAAAGGGTGTTTAGGGAGATATTGAAGATCTACTAGCTCTGTAGCTGTTGCCAGTGTGTGATTTGATCAGCTGTGAAGTCTATCTTAGGGAGCAGCCCTAAGGTAAAGGATTCCATTGAAGACCCCTTCAGGTAGGAGACCTGGTTGAGAGGCATTCGTGTTGGGTTACACGTCAGATTTCAAGGTACGACCACTGAATCAGGGATATGTGAGTGCTACTGCTTTGTAATTAGCTTTGTCTTCTAAATAGTGGATATCCTGGGTTTGGCTGCCTATAGTGGTTTTTCTCTTAATTGAGTTTTCACTTCGTCAACAAAATATTTGTCTCCTTTAAATTCCGCATTTAATATTTTGTTGCACACTGTTTACACACACAGAGTTAGTTAGAAGTCATCTTTATTTTTTTCAATTGGTATCAAAGCAGGTACACTCCGTTTAAAGGATTTAATTCCTGAGTCTAATCGTTATCTTTTGTGACTTCTATTTTTTTACATCTTTTAACATGAATTCTTCTCGGTTATCTGAAGAGAATTCTGATATTAAGCTCTTTAAGGATTTCGATAAATTGAAGAAAGCTAAAAAAATTTAAGTTTCTCAAAAGGAGCTTACAAAGGTGAAGCAAGAAAAATAGTCTTTGATTGCTCATTTATCTGAATTATATGTTTTGATTGACTCTTTGAAATTTGAGAATTCCATGTTGCTTAATACTATTGATACACTTGAGAATAAATTGGAAAAATTCTCTAATGGTAATTTAAAAAACATGCTTTGTATTCATATAGATATTTATAACAAGCCTGGTTTAATTATTGATAATTTGAGTGCTTCTACTTCGCATGCTTTTCATTTTGAATCAGATTCTATTGTTTTTAAGCCTGTGATAGTAGGTATAGCTTGTTTAGAAAATTCTTGCTTAAATAATCATGTGATGCCAAAGTCCAAGGAATCAGGAACACAAGTTTGTTCCTACTTGTCATAATTGTGGGAAAATTGGTCATATTAGACAAAATTGTTATTTGTTGAAATCCCACGGGCCTTGGATTAAGTAGGATGCACCGAGGAAAGGTAAAGTTGAAAATTCTTCCTCATCTAAATATGTCTCTCCTTATAGGAGACATATAAAAGGTAAGGGCAATATTATTTGTGAGAATGCTAACATTAAATCTGAAGAGACTGTCAAAAAACATTCCAACATAAGAAGCCTACCCACCTGTCATCACTGCGGCATCACTGGTCACATCCGACTCAAGTATCCACAACTTCAGGCTCACAAGACGAAGGTTCAGAGGAAGCTGCCAACAAAAGCTACATCAACACTCTACCTTCGACGGCACATCAGGCTCCAAGGCATCATCAGAAGTTTGTTCCTACTGATCAGAGTGGCAAACCAAAGAAGAACAAATCAAGGCGCTACAAAAGAAAGCCACAGAAGCCCAACAGCAACCATGGCTATGAGGGGTTGCTGAGCCAGATGAAAGGTATGCTAATGAGAATGGCCAACATGGACGAGATATGCAAATAATGACAAAGTTGAGGAATTGATAGAAAGAAAATATAAAGAACATTATGATCAACTACTGCAGGAGTTGGGGTTGGGTCGAAATAATGGGAAGATGTTTTAGGCTACAATATTAGTAATCATTTTGCTTTTAGTCTTTTTTTTTAGTGGTTATAGTGGAAGTAGTGGTACTATCTTGATGTTAGAATGAAATTGTGGAAACAGTTGTACTACTTTTTGTAATTTCGAATGTGTATGTTTTGAATGTTATGTACCTTCCTGTAAAGTAACCTGAGGAATAACATATATATCCAATATAACATGAGGAATGATCACTTAAGCACCAAACATCAAATAACATGTTCATCACGTTAGGCATCAAATAACATACCATATCCATCACACTTAAGCATCAAATATCAAATCCATCATTTTAGCATCAAATAACATACCATATCCATCACTTAAGCATCAAATATCAAATCCATCATTTTAGCATCAAATAACATGTCGTGATCCATTACTTAAGTCATCAACTAACTTGTCCATCACTTAAGTCATCAACTAACTTGTCCATCACTTAAGTATCAAATAACATACTATTATAACACAACAATAAATCAGTCATCGAGGCCCTAATATTTTTTCCATTCTGGGTTCTTCCTCTTTCTCTTATTTACCTCAAATACTTCTATGGCCTTCTCCACTGTCGGGACAATATTCTGTGATCTAGTTAGAGGCCTTGATGAAGACCCTACTAGATGAGAAGACCCTCCTGCCTGAGATGACCCTAATGCCTTATTATCTCGTCTTCAGTCAACAAAACACCGGCAAGAAATCCACCCAGAAACCGGTCAAAATAGGGCAAGAAATGCACCCAGAAACTGGCCAAAATTCGGCACCCTCGCGTCAATTCGTTCTCCACAAATTAGTCGGCACACTCGATTCGCAAATAACAATCGGTCGGCCGGCACAGTCAGTGGGACAATCAGTGGGCCCAAATGGTTGACACAATCCCGTTTTCAACCCCCCGTCGGCACAGCAAAGTCTGTTCGATAAGCCTAGAAAATAACCAATGTAAAAACCCACGATCCACCCAAAGTAAAACACCAAATCGAAATCACATTATTACCGAATGGCATTCTTGTAATAACTATTTTTAAGTTGGCTATTTATTTCAGTAATTCGTTGGATTATTTCGAAGGGCATCGTGGGAATTTCAATGTGTAGAGGGAGGGGCATTCTCGGGTTTTTGGGCTTAAAGGGTCACGTGCCGTGCACATGACCCAGTTTCCTTTGGGATTGACGGCTTAAATGGACGGATGGGGCTAAAAAATCATAAAATGGTTGTTTGGGGGGCCATCCGGAGAAAGGGTGGTAGTTTGGGGGGCTAAAATATATTTAACCCTTGAATATACTTATATATGATTGAGAGTTTATGACTTATATCTGCTAAGTTTTCCTGTGCATCTTAATGCTAGAGCAAGATAGTTGCTTTTCTCATGCAATGAAAAATTATGCACTATCTAAAGCTCCCCTAAGGTACATTTTTACTCTTTAACTTTTAGCTTCTGAAAATTCTGATGAAAGAGATTTTTTTTTTGCTAAGATGGTCAAATTGACCAATTTGCTAGTTGAACCTAGAACCTAAAAATTCTGGTATTCTTTCTAGGTTGCAGTACCAAGTGACAAAAAGCATTTAAAATGCATAAAATATGGATAAATAAAAAAGATCCATTGCTTTTCTACTAGGAATCTGTTCTTGAACTTGTCCTTATAGAAACAGTGAGTGACCAAATCATTGCAGAAACAGACGGTCACTAAAGAACTAAGTAAAAGAAAAGTGTTGCATCTTAGGGGAAGTGGATATCATATGAGGGTGGCTAAGCTCTAGTAATAAATAAGATTTGACTTTTGACTAACCTAACATTTATTTTCTCTCTTATTTAGAAAATCTGGTTGCTTTATGTCGTATCAGTGAATTTCATACCTTGTTGAGAAAGCTTACACATACACACGCATTGTATGAGTTGAGTAATCTATTTAAAATTTCTATCTGCAGGAAAATTTGTGCTTATTGAATACTTAAGCAGTTGATATATCTTTGCATATTTTTGCAATGTTATTTGACTGCTTTATCAGTTGATTTTATATGTGTGTTCTGAAGCAAACTTTAAGGAAAATATTTTTTCTGCAAATTTTCCTCCAATTTCAGATTTTCAGTGTGAAGCGTCCGGACGGACCAGTTCTTATGTCCAGATCAGCACGGTCTTGCCGTATGCTAATCTAGCAGTAACCGTCCGAACGGTCAAGTGACACGTCCGGACGGGATCTCTACAGGTTTAAGACTTCCGTCCCTTTCTTTGCCATCCCCACACCTCTGCATTTTTATTGATTTATCATGTCATGTTGTGTGTTTTTCTCGCGGATTTTTTCCTAGATTTTGGGATTCTTTGCACATCTCTTCTCATTCCATGGTATTTGTTGTATCTTCCTTTGTTCTTTTAAGTTGTTGTGCTTTTTGGAATATTGGAATATTTGGTGATTGGAATATTTTCTTGAGATATTGTGCATGAAAATCCTATTCTGTCTGTGTGCTGGGTTGATCTTGATATAATTATGCCTTATAAATTGCTGCATTGCTTATATTTTTCTTTGGCATCCAATTGACTGCCGTCATAAATACCACATTATTTTTTGAACTAATAGGATTTGATTTTTCTCAGTAGTGGTATTTTTGGAGATATTTCTATTTAATTTTGTTTCTGGAATATTTCATCCAGTGGCTCCTAGCAAAGTGTCTGATAGATGGATCATTTGGAAAATTAATTTTGTTTGAGGTCATATGTTCAATATTTCTAAAGGTCTCAGGATTTAAGATGAGCTTTTTACCCCAGCTCATGCATAGCCTTCTCATTTATCTTGCAGACCAGTTGCTTAGAAGATGTCTGTTGGTGTATAATTGGCTTCATCATGTTGGACAAAATCACTTTTATGTAATGATGCTTTTATACAGGGAAGCTTCTTATTCCAGAGTCTACACTTCTGTTTTGTTCTTCAAAAAGACTCTGTACAGATTCCAAGGCAGTTAAATTCGGTTCCCTTGCAACCGTCCAAACGACGTGATATTCCGTCCGGACGCTCAACTGTCCAAGCATCATCCGTCCGGACGATGAGAACTTTTCGTCCAGACCTTCCTCTGTGTCAAGAAGCTTCGAACTGTTCCAGCTTGCATCTGTTCGGATGTTTCAACAGCACGTCCGAACACCACTCAGTGTTTGATTAGCTTTGTGATTTCTTTCCAAAACACAAATATGGGAAGACAGCAGCAATTTTCCGAAAGATGTGGATTCCCATCCAGACGCGCTCATTCAAAAGGCAAGTCGTGCATTCAAAATCAAGACGTTCAGACGTTAGCCTTCATGGTCCAGACGCTCGAGCTTCATATATGAAAATTACGTGCATCAGATCAACCGTCCGGACGACATATGCTATGTTCCAGAGTACGAAGCCTTGAAATGGAAATTGCGAGCAGCTAAAGTGAGACCCTCCAGACGCTAGGGCAACACCGTCCGAATGCGACTCAATTCAGGAAAGAATTTCAGCAAAATTTGGAAAGTCGAGCACACAGTTGTCTGTCCAAATTATGTCTACCGTCTGGACAACGCTTAGGTATTTCAAGCCAGACGCTCATTTGAACCTGCAGCCTATAAATAGAGGCCCCTAGGCATGAGAATTGTAAGAATTCGGTATTGAATTCCATAGTGCTTATAGAGTTATATTTTAGAGTTATTGTGCTGAGTTAGTCTCTCTCAAACCGTTGCCATTGTGCTGTTAATGCGCTAAACAAAAGACTATCTTAGGGGTTGGCCCTAAGGTAAAGGATTCCATTGAAGACCCCTTCAAGTAGGTGACTTGGTTAGGGAGGCGTTCGTGTTGGGTTACACGTCAGAGTTCAACGTACGACCACTGCATAAGGTTATGTGAGTGTTACTACTTTGTAACTAGTCTTGTCTTTTAAATAGTTGATATCCTTGGTTTGGCTGCCCCGGAGTAGTTTTTCTCTTAACTGAGTTTCCACTTCGTCAACAAAATATCTGTCTTTTTTAATTCCATATTTTGATATTTTGTTGCACACTTTTGCACACACTTGTTTAAATTGGAAGTCATACATTTTTCAATGTCAATCTGCAGATAACTAGTTTCAGGCTTTGGAAAATCAAGCGACTGAAGGTTTTTCAGTCGACGGTTCCCGGCTTCTAGAGCTAGAAGCGGAAGTAGTACAAATCCAGCCTTTTGTTCGGCTTTTTCTCCGTCACTTGCTTTCAGTGGTTCAGCAGGATTTGGTACTTGGAGGATTTTTGTTTCCTTCTTCTATTAGTTGTTCTTCAAACTTCTGATTATTTAAGCTACTTCCGGACACTTCCCTTTATCCCTGTTATTTTTGGATTATTACAACTTTCTATCTGGGATTTTATATACTCAGTTTACCCCTGTCCTGTTGAGACATCAATGGGGAGTATTTTATAGCTGTGGTTTTCATACTCTTTTTTACCCTTTCTCCTTTTGAGACAAAAAGGGGGAGTATGTTAAATTTTATACCAGAATTGTATTTTTAAACCGGTCAAGTGATTTTTTGTCCCAGAATGGCCAAAGGGAGAGTTTGTTAGTTTTTGTATTGGCTGCATTCTATTTGACAAAATCACTATTATGTAATGTTGCTGTTTTCACAGGGATGCCGTGTATTTTAGAATCTTCACAGTAATTAGAGTTTATGTCTCTAATACGGAAAGAGCCTCATTATGACAAGTTGTAAGTGTCACAAGCTTCAAGAAGGCTATTTAAAGCATTAAGGAAGATTCTGTGCAAATTTCAACTCATAGAAGTCGGATCCCATGTTTATGTCTGGACGACTCAGTAAAGCGTTCGGACGCTCATCAGTCAGCAACATCCGTCTAGATACCCATCAGTGTCCAGAAGCTTCAAACAGCTCAAGCTTGCATCTGTCTGGATGTCATGGCAACACATTCAGACGCTATTTAGTGTTCGAGAAGATTTCAGCATTCCATTGCATCCATCCATCCATCCTGACGCCTGTCAGAGCTCGAGGAGAATTAGGTTTTCCTTTGTAGACACATATATGGGAACACAGTTGCATACGTCCGGACATTAGGTCTGCACTATCCAAACGCTATCCTTGATAAGGTAAGACGTGGAGCAAATTTGCAACCGTTCGGACGCTAGGGCAACACAAATATTTGTTAAGTTCAAAAACAAATATTTGTCTCATGGAATACATAAGGTGGAATAATTTCATTTGCTTCAAAAAAGAATAAAATTATTCCACCTTATGTATTCCACGAGAAACTTCATTTCCTTTCAAATCCCATAGGCGACTTGATGATGCCATTTTGTCCTTTTGAATCTTTGGTTGTGGGATTGTTGGGCATACAAACCGCATAGTTGCTATCATCCACCGGAAGTTACTTACTTTAACTTCTTTAATTTTAGCTTTTTTGTTTGATTTAGGGAGAAACAGTTGTATCGAAGCTAGTTAGGGTTCATGCATTTTCGGGAACTTGGGGGGGAAACTGTTGCGAGGAAGACAAAAATGAATGCCTACATGGGTTAAATTCATTATATGGCACTGATTTAGCCACATTGGACGTTTCTAGTGGCATCTAGGACAGATGTTGGCTTTTTATAGGGATGTAGTGGTAGTGATGTGGACCTCCGTTAAGTTTTCAGATGGACGATGGACGGAAGTACCATCTTCGTCTTTAGACATAAACGAGGTACAATCTACAATACAAAATGAACCATAGGGGCCAAAAAATAAAGTCGTTAAAGCACAGGGGGGTCAGACGTATTTATCCTTTATAAAAAAGAAAAGGTTAAATAGCAAATTTTATGAAAGATGAAGTATAATATATTTACATGTTGCAACAAAGTTCCCCAAGAAGAAAAAAGTTTTACTATGAAAGCATTATCTTATCAAAATTCCAAAGAGTTTCCAAAAGAAGAAAGAGATTTTACCAAGAAAACATTTCATAAAGGATTAAAAAATTCAGAATTATTTTATTATAAGAGTTTCCAAAGAAAAAGGAGATTTTACTATGAAAGCATTTCATAATTATAGGATTGTTCAAGGTTTATTGATTTATTTATATAATTATTGAAAAATAATGGACTCCTAATTTATCGTGTATGTGTGATCAAGTATGCAACAAAATATTAAATGCGAAATTTAAAA
This sequence comes from Alnus rubra, assembly GCA_028654335.1. Classification (NCBI taxonomy): domain Eukaryota; kingdom Viridiplantae; phylum Streptophyta; class Magnoliopsida; order Fagales; family Betulaceae; genus Alnus; species Alnus rubra. Next base: position 1,123,169 of record JAJPGS010000712.1, on the reverse strand, counting down.
GAGACAAATATTTTGTTGATAAAGTGGAAACTCAATTAAAAGAAAAACCACTATGGGCAACCAAACCCAGGATATCCACTATTCAGAAAACAAAGCTGGTAAAAAAGCAGTAACATTCACATACCCTTGATACAGCGATCGTACCTTGTACTCTAACACGTAACCCAACGTAAACGCGTCTCCTACCTGAAGGGGTCTTTAATGGAATCCTTTAGTAGGGCTCCTCCTTAAGCTAGACTTCACACGATCAAATCACACAACTGACAACTCTTATAGACTTAACAGATCTTCACAGTTTCTACCTAAACACCCTCTGTAACCGCAAAGGAATTTACTATTGAATTTTGTAAATAATACAAGCCTAGAAACCTCTATTTATAGGCTTTTGAAAACCTAAATCAACACTAAGTCGGAGTTCTCTGGGCAGTGTTTTGACGTAAACTGAGAGTGTTTCAGTGGCAACTGCAACCGAATTCCATAACGCGCTACACGTGTTTCCAAATTAAGGATCGCGTCTAGACGGCAGTTGCTAGGTGTCTTCACCAAATGTGTCTGCTACGTAGTTCAAAATCTTCTCGAACACTGAGTAGCGTCTGGATGGTTCTTGCTGTCTATGCTGAGCTGTTCAGAATCTTCTTGAACTGGTGGGTATCCAAACGCTTCCACTGGGCCGTCCGGATAGTCAATTGGGGATCCGACTTTTGCTGAATTGTAAACTGTGCAGAATCTTCCTAGAGTCCAAAAATTGCCTTCTTGATGCTTGTGACACTGATACTTGTCATATTAAGGCCTTTCCATAGATGAGAATTAAACTCTGAATATTCTGGAAAACTCTGGATTAATACGGCATCCCTGTTTCAGCAATACACTTACATAGTAGTGATTTTGTCAACAAAATGTAGCCAATAAAACTAACAAACTCACCATTTGGCCATTCTGGGACAAAAATCACTTGACCAGTTTAAAAATACAATCCCGGTCCAAAAATTAAAAATACTCTCCCTTTTTGTCTCAAAAGGACAAAGGGTAAGCAGAGTATTTAAAAATCACAAACAAAAAGTTCTAAAATCCAAAAATAATAGGGATAATAGAGAAGTGTCTGGAAGTAGCCCAAATAATCAGAAGTTTGTAAAACAATTGATAGAGGGAGGAGCAAAAATCCTCCATGTACAAAATCATGTTGATCTACTAAAAGCAAGTGACGGAGAGAGATCCGTACAATAAGCTGGATTTGTGCTAGTTCCACTTCGAGCTCTTGAAGCCGAATACCATAGATTGAAAGCCTTCAGTCGCTTGAGTTTGTAAAGCCTGAAACTGATTATCTATAGATTGAAATCCTCTAGTAAACTGGTCTGCAAGATAAATGAGAGGATTCACCACTAAACTTCTAACTTGTGCAAATATGAAGAAAGATGCTACGAAAGCCTCTGCATGAGCTTGGGGGAAAAAGCTCATCTAAATCCTGAGACGTTTGTAATTTGAGCATATGACTTTAACAACAGTCTGTTTTCCAATGGATCCATCTGTCGGACGTTATGCTGGGAGCCGCTGGCTGGCATATTCCTGAAAAGTTTTAAACATAAATATTTCCAAAAATACCACCGCAAAGAAAGATTAGATTCTGTTAGTTCCAAAACAATTGTGATATTATGACGGTTGTCAATTGGATGCAAAAAAAATATATAAGCAAATATAGCAATCCAAATGGCATAAATATATCAATATCAACCCAACACATACAAAATAGGACTTTCATGCACAATATCTCAAAAATATTCCAGTCAATAAATATTTCATTATTCTAAAAATCATAACAACTTAAAAGAACAAAGGAAAACAAAGAGAATATAGTGGAATAAGAAGAGATGTACAAAGAATGGCAAAATCTCGAGTGAAATCCGCGAGAAAAATGAACACAACATGACATGATAAATCAATAAAAATGTAGGGGTGTGAGGTAGGCTAAGAAAGAAACCGACGGATAAATACTTGTAAGGATCGCGTTCTGACATGTTACCAACTTGTCCAAACAGTCCACTGCCAGATTAGCAATCGGCAGGGCCTCTTGCCTATGGACAGTAAGCCAAGTCCGTTCGGACGTAATCTTAGAAACAACATATGAGGGCACAAAACTTGTAAAATCTGCCAAGCTCCAGATGTTGATTTCTAGATTTGAAGAAATTAAGATGCTTGAAGATGAGACATTCGGGGTGTTTTACACTAAGATCAGTGACCTGAGAAACTCAATGGTGAGTCTCGGGACTTCAATCTCAGATGTAAAATTCATCCGAAAAATGATAAGATCTTTGCCTGAGCGTTTCAGAATAAAAGTGACTACCATTGAAGAAAGCAAGGATCTAGATGAGATGAAGATTAAAGAGTTTGTGGGATCTCTTCAAACTTATGAGTATTCCCTGCCTCCAGTCAAGAAGGCAAAGACAATTTCCCTCAAGGCATCTAAGAAGAAGGCCAAAGTCTCATCTGAGGAAGACTCTAATAATGAAGAAGATGCAGTGGCAATGCTGGCCAAGAACTTCCGGAGACTAATGAAGAATGGCAAATTCAAGAAGAAGTTCATTGAAAGATTGAAGAAGGCCCCTAGAGAATTTGAGCTAGAAGATGCTGAGAAGAAGGACCCAAGAGGTCCCACATGTTTTGAATGCTTAGGCTTTAGGCATATTCTGGCTGACTAAGGGAATTTCAAGCAAGGTAAAGCAAAGGCCTACAATACGACTCTCAGTGATGAGTCAGAAGAAGAAGAAGAATCTCCTGCTCAAGATCAAAAATTTCTAGCCTTTGTGGCTCCACATGAAGACCAGGCGGATTCTCAATCCTACTACTCTGAGCACAAGGATGAAGACGAAGAAGAACTCAAAGAGGCCTATAAAGACCTCTATGTAGAGTTCTTGAAGTTGAGGGAGACTCGCCAACAACATGTGCACGAGCTGAACAGTCTGCACACTGAGAAGAGTTCCTTGCTGCTCAAAATTCAAGACATAAAGGAGAAGTTATTGGAGACATAGCTATAATTGGAGAGGGTCACTGATGAGAAGCTTACCCACATGCTATCTGTTGGTACAGTTTCTGGTATGGTGACGTGTCGCCATGTGATTTGTCTTTCTTCTAATCTTCTCTCTTAACCTACAAAGAATAACAAACAACTAGTCGGGGGTGCCGACTACACCACTCTAATGCCTAAGTCAGTTCAAATTCTTGACTTTTTATGGAGAATCAAAAATCTCAGAGCTTAGAGAATCCGCATGTAAATACCTAGTGTAGTAGTCTTATTTATTGGCTCACAGTTACAAACTTACTAGAGTTCTTGAAGCGTAATTGGACTAGGAGTTTGAGCCCTAGATCGCATAGGTTTTAGCCTTATCTTCAGAGAGTTTGAATAGGGTTGTAGAATCCAAATTGGGTAGTACTCTACCTCTTCAATCTTGAATCCACATTATTAGAAGTCTTATTCCGCTTATTATGGGATAAGGGCCTAATCAGCTCGTGTAGAGTCCTAGTTTCAAGGATAAAGTCAAAATCTCAGACATAGTGTCCAAATAGTGCTCAATTACTTGTTGAATCTAGGAAGATAGCTCCGAGGTAATTGTATTATACCTCGACCGATTCTCCAAGGTGGAAATACCCGAGACGTGTTCGCTCCATACATATTAAGAGATCTCGGAATATTCCACGCCTTGTGGAGCCTTTAGGTCCAAGGTGCTCAGGCATTGAGGGGATCTCTTCGTGCAAGGTTGTGACTAACTTCTGAGATGTGCTGACCGAGGTGACCCAGCCAGGTCGGACTAGGTGTTGAACCTCCCACTTGTCCTAGGGTCCACATGTCTTTGGTGCTGATTATTTCTCCAACACTATCAATCCAGAAGAGCCCAACTGATAAAACCGGACTCGGGTATGTAGCTTCTACATTTGATATCCCCTCTACTTCCAAGATTGTGTTCGTCAAGCCCACTGTCCCCGAGCCTCTAACCACCTGCGTGGATAAAGGGAAAGGAAGTCATTGGTGGAGATGTTCTGGCTATTGCAAAGGCCACTCCAAAGCCTCCAACCATTAGAAGGCTTCCTATATGCCACCACTGTGGTTTAAGTGGTCACATCCAACCCCAGTGTCCACTCCTCAAGGCTTAGAGATCAAATGTCAAGAAGGAGCTACCAAGACTAGCTACATCCGGCATTAGACCTCTGGCAGGTCATCCCACTCCATGACAACAGGCTCCACGACATCATGCTCCTCAGCATCAGTAGTAACAGCAGGGAGTTGTTCCTGCCAATCAGAATGGCAAAACCAAGACAAACAAATCAAGGCACTACATGAAGAAGATGCAGAAGCCTGAGAGTGACCAATTCTATAAGGAGTTGCCTATGTAGATCCAGAGCATGATAAGGTTGATGGACCACCAGATGAAGACCGGTCAACAACCACCACCGGGAAGGCAAGTATGGGTCAGAAAGGATGAAGCCATTCACCCCTTGAGGGGGAGTGGACTCACCTAGATGGTGAGAGTACACAATGCCTAGGATTATGTTCCTAATCCTAAAGCATTAGGTTTGAATGCATTGCATTTGAAAAATAAATGGACTTCTAAATTTAACAGTGTGTGTGAATAGTGTGCAACAAAATATTAAATGCGGAATTTAAAGGAGACAAATATTTTGTTGACGAAGTGGAAACTCAATTAAGATAAAAACCACTCCGGGGCAGCCAAACCTAGGATATCACTATTCAGAAGACAAAGCTAGATACAAAGCAGTAGCACTCACATACCCTTGATGCAGTGGTCGTACCTTGCTCTCTAACGTGTAACCCAACACGAACGCTTCCCAACCAGGTTCACCTACCTGAAGGGGTCTTCAATAGAATCCTTTACCTTAGGGCCAACCCCTAAGATAAACTTCACAGCTGATCAAATCACACACTTGGCAGGGCTTTAGAGGAAATATCACGTCTCTAAGCTATAGAGAATTCATAGTGCTCTGGGGCCTCTATTTATAGGCTGGGGGCTCAAATGAGCGTCCGGCAAAATATACCTGGGCACCGTCCGGACAGTGGACTTTGGCCGTCCGGAAGGACAACTGTGCAAACAGATTTTCTGAAATTTCCGCAGAGAAATCTTTCATGTTTAAGGACATCGTCCGGACGGGATGGCACATCGTCCGGATGGTCGCACGTCCGCTAAAAGTAATTTCCTTATAAGGCTCTCCAACGTCCGGACCATGGGGGATGATCGTCCGGACGGCTATTCTTCAACACGCAATTTCCATATCGGTAATGCGCGCGTCCAGACCATGATAGGCAGTCGTCTGGACGGTTGAAGTCGAATCGGCAATTTCCTTCTTTGATGCACGCGCGTCCGGACCACAGCTGTTAGACGTCCGGACGGTCATATTTGAATTGCGATTCTTGCCTTACGGAGACGCGCGTCCGGATGGGATACCACATCATCCAGACGGTTGATTGATCTTCCCTTTCTTGGAACTTGGAAAGAAATCAGAAACTGATCGAGTGCTGAGAGGCGTCTGGACATGCTGCTGAAACGTCCAGACGGATGCAAGCTGGCACAGAAACTTCTTGATACAGTATGGGGTCTGGACGGAATGAACACTTCGTCCGGATGGATGATGCTAATCTGTCTAGCATCCGGACGGTATGACACATCGTCCGGACGGATGGAACAGTGGACAGATGGGCATCCAGACGGGATGGCTCGATCGTCCGGACGGCTGACAGGGAACTTAAATTATTTTGACTTGCAGACTCTGAATAGTGGAATCCCTGTTTACAGCATCTTTACACTTAAATGATTTTGTCCAAACACAGAATGAGGCCAAAATACTAACAAACTCCCCCTTTGGCCATTTTGGGACAAAAATCACTTGACCGGTTAAAAATACAATGCCGGTCCAAATCAAAAATTACTCCCTCTTTTTGTCATAAAGGGACAAAGGGTAAAACAGAGTAATGAGAAAAACCACACAACAATTACTCCCCCTCAATGTCTCAGAAGTACAAGGGTAAACAGAGTAATAATATCCACAGACAAAAAACTTTCTAAAATCCAAAGCAATAGGAGAATAGAGAAAAGTCTGCAAGTGGCCCAAAAGAGAGGAACATAAATCCTCCAAGTATCAAATCCCAAGACCTTTGGAAATTGAACATTCGACTTCAACAATAGTCAGTTTTCCACAGGATGCATCTGTCAATCACTGTGCTGGGAGCCGCTGGATGTCGTATTCCTAAAAAACCAATTAGAAATATCTCCAAAAATACCATTAGATCATGTTAGTTCCAAATATAATGTGGTATTTAAGACGGCTTTCAAATGGATGCCAAAGAGAAATATAAGCAATGCAGCTATTCATAAGGCATAAAAGATCAGCCCAGCACACAGACAAAAAAGGATTTTCATGCACAATATCTCAAGAAAAATATCCGAACAAATATTTCAATATTCTAAAAGCACAAAGACTTAAAAGAATAACGGAAGACACAATGAAGATCATGGGATGAGAAGAGATGTGCACAAAATGCCAAAATCTCGGGAGAAATCCATGAGAAAAACACACAAGATGCCATGATAAATCAATAAAAATGAAAAGATGTGTGTATGGCAGAGAAAGAGAAGCAAGTCTTAAACCTATAGAGATCCTGACCGGATGAGAAATTGCTAGGTCAGCATATGGCAAGACTGCTCTCGTTTTGGACGTAAGAATAAGTCCGTCCACACACTTCACACTGAAAATCTGAAACTTGAGGAAAAGTTGTAGAAAAATAATTTTTTTCAAAGTCAGTTTCAGAACACGCATGTATAATCCACTGATAACACAATCAGGGAGCATCTCAAAACTAAGCAGAGATATAAAAGAGAGTTGAGAGTTCAATCAGCACAAACATTTTCCTGGACATAGAAAATTCAAATAGACAACTCAACTCATGCAATGCGTGTGTGTGTGAAGACTTAACCCACAAGGTATGACTATCACAGAAATGACAAAGAACAACCAGATTTTCTAGACAAGAAAGAAAATCTGTGACAGATTAGCCAAAAGTCAAACCTTATAACTTACTAGGGCCTAGCCACCATCATCTGATACACTCCCCCTGAGATGCAGCACCGAATTGTTTTACTTGTACCATGAAGAACAAAGTAAATTTTTACTTGCACGTAGAGGGCAAGGCATATAGCAAATTCAGCACAAAAGTAGTGAATAGACAATTTAAAGCACAAAATTCATATGAATAACTGCTTAATTCTTATGGTGCTACAATCTAGAGGGAAAGCCGAAGTTTTTAGGTTCTAGGTTCAACTAGCATGTGGTCAATTTGGCCATCTTATCAAAAACATCTTCTCTTATCCAAAAATTCTTAGAAACACAAAGTCAGAGAAGGAAAGATGTACCTTTAGGGAAGTCATGGATAGTGCACATTTTTCATCACATGAGAAAAGAAGCTATCCTACTTTTGCATATACAGGAAAACACTTAGCAAATTATAGTCAGAAACTCTCAAATATATCTAAGAAAAGTAAATTAATACCCAAATAATTGAGATATCATGAGAAAATACAAGCAATATCTGATATGCCAAAAAAATATCCTACAAATTCTCCCCAAATTTTTTTTATTTTTAATTAAAAACAAATGCAATATGGAAAGAAAACATCATATGCATGGCAAGATCAAACCTGATGATGCCAATACAGAAAAAAAACAGTCGCTCGACCTGCTTTTCTGTCTTCCCCAAACAGTACCTGCAATGCTCTCTTAAGAGAATAGGGGGCACAACAAACTGGTTCCTAGATTGTATAGTAAGCACACAAATATAACAAGTAAATGTGCAAGCAATCAAACCTGATGCCTTAGGATTAGGAACCGAATCCTAGGCATGAACACCTTCTCTTGCTAGGTGCGTTCGTTCCCCCTCATGGGCTGAATGGTCTCATCACTCTTGACCCATACCTGCTTGACTCGAGGCGGTGGTTTGCAGGTCTTGTCCATGTTGTCCATTCTCCTTAGCATACCTTGCATTAGGTTAAGCAATCCTTCATAGCCATGGCTGCCATTGGGCTTCTGCAGCTTTCTCTTGTAGCACCTTGATTTGTTCTTCTTTGGTTTGCCACTCTGATTGGCAGGAACAAACCATTGCTGATGCTGCGGAGCCTGAAGTACCGTAGGAAGTAGGGTGCCTGATGTAGCTTTTGTTGGCAGCTCCTTCTGAACCTTCGACTTCTGAGCCTGGAGATGTGGACAATTGGGTCGGATGTGACCGGTGATGCCGCAGTGATGGCAGGTAGGCAAGCTTCTTTTGTTTGAATGCTTCTTTGTATTCTTTGCAAAATTATGGTTAGCATTCTTACAAATAACATTGCCCTTACCTTTTATATGTCTCCTATGCGGAGGAACATATTTTGATGAGGAAGAATCATCAACTTCACTTTTCCTCATAGCATCCTGCTTAATCCAAGGCCTGTGGGATTTCAACAAATAACAATTTGGCCTAATATGACCAATTTTCCCACAATTATGACCAATTTTCCCACAATTATGACAAGTAGGAACAAACTTACCTTGTGTTCCTGATTCCTTGGGCTTGGGCATCACACAATTATTCAAGCAAGAATTATCCAAACAAGCAATGTCTACTATCACAGGCTTAATACTAATGGAATCTAATTCAGAATCAACAACATGTGAAGTAGAAGCACTCAAGTCATCAACAACTAAATATGGCTTGTTGGAAATATCTGAATGAATACAAAGCATGCTTTTCAAATTATCACTAGAGAATTTTTCCAATTTCTTCTCATGTGAATCAATAATGTCAAATAGCATGGTATTCTCAGATCTCAAAGAGTCAATCAAAGCATGTGATTCAGACAATTGAACAATCAAAGACTCTTTTTCTTGCTTCACCTTTTTAAGCTCTTTATGAACAAATTTAGAATGTTGAGCATTCTTCAATTTATTAAAAACCTTAAAGAGCATAATATCAGAATCCTCACTAGATAACAGAGAAGAATTCATGATAAAAGGTGTAAAAAAAAAGAAGTCACAAAAGATGAGGATCACACTCAGGAAATAAATCCTAAACAGAGTGTACCTGCTTTGATACCAATTGAAAAATTGAATTCACTTCTAAAAATAAAGTGTGTGCATAAGTGTCAACAAAAATTAAAGCACAGCGGAAAGTAAATGACACACAGATTTTTGTTGACGAAGTGGAAACTCAGTTAAGAGAAAAACCACTCTGGGGCAGCCAAACCCAGGATATCCACTATTCAGAAGAAAAAGCTAGATACAAAGCAGTAACACTCACATACCCCTGATGCAGTGGTCGTACCTTGCTCTCTAACGTGTAACCCAACACGAACGCTTCCCAACCAGGTTCACCTACTTCAAGGGGTCTTCAATGGAATCCTTTGCCTTAGGGCCAACCCCTAAGATAGACTTCACATCTGATCAAATCACACACTTGGCAAGGCTTTAGAGGAAATATCACGTCTCTAAGCTATAGAGAATTCACCACCGAATTCTTGCAGTTCTCAGTGCCCAGGGGCCTCTATTTATAGGCTAGGGGCTCAAATGAGCATTAGGCAAAATATACCTGGACACCGTATGGACAGTGGACTTTGGCCGTCCGAACGGACAACTGTGCGAACAGATTTTCTGAAATTTCCGCAGAGAAATCTTTCCTGTTTAAGGACATCGTCCGGACGGGATGGCAAATCGTCCGGACGGTCGCACGTCCGCTGCAAGTAATTTCCTTATAAGGCTCTCCAGCGTCCGGACCATTGGGGATGATCGTCTGAACGGCTATTCTTCAACACGCAATTTCCATATCGGTAATGCGCGCGTCCAGACCATGATAGGCAGTTGTCCGGACGGTTGAAGTCAAATCGGCAATTTGCTTCTTTGATGCATGCGCGTCCGGACCACAGCTGTCAGACGTTCGGACGGTCATATTTGAATTGCGATTCTTGCCTGACGGAGACGCGCTTCCGGACGGGATACCACATCGTCTGGACGGTTGATTGATCTTCCCTTTCTCAGGACTTGGAAAGAAATCATAAACTGATCAAGTGCTGAGAGGCGTCTGGACATGCTGCTGAAACGTCCGGACGGATGCAAGCTGGCACAGAAACTTCTCGATACAGTATGGGGTCCGGACGGAATGAACACTTCGTCCGGTCGGATGATGCTGATCTGTCTAGCGTCCGGACGGTAAGACACGTCGTTCGGACGGATGGAACAGTGGACAGATGGGCGTCCAGACGGGATGGCTCGATCTTCCGGACGGCTGACAGGGAACTTGAATTCTTCTAACTTGCAGACTCTGAATAGTGGAATCCCTGTTTACAGTATCTTTAAACTTAAGTGATTTTGTCCAAACACAGAATGAGGCCAAAATACTAACAGCATTGTTCTTCCCTAACATATTTCTGTTTGCCTTGTCATCTAGGAACCATTATTGTTTTATCCCCATTGTTTTCTCATATTGTCTTGAAAAACTTTTGCATGTACTATTTTTGGGGATGACAAAAAAACCACGTCGAGCGGCTGCTTTTCTGCCTTGGTAATTCTCAACCTCTCTCCTTGATGACAGGTTTGATCTTACGAAACATGCTAGGTTTAGTTTCTGTTTCTTTACCGTCAAAGCATGTTTTTATAGTTTTTACATAAAAAAAAAAATGTGCACTATCCAAAGCTCTTAATGCTCTATAGTTACTTTTCTCTTGCGATGAAAATTGTGCACTATCCAAAGCTCCCCTAAGGTACTTTTCTGGAAATTCTAATGAGAGATAATTTTTTTGCTAAGATGGTCAAATTGGCCAACTCTTTTGTTGAACCCAGAACCCATAAATTCTGGCATTCTTTCTAGGTTGTAGCACCAAGTGTTGAAAAGCATTTAAATTTCAGTATATATGGATATTTGAACAGATCCATTGCTTTTGTGCTATAAATCTATTCTTAAAACTTGTCCCTAAAGAAACAGTAAAAGACTAAATCATTGCGGAAATAGACAGTCACTAATGGACTAAGTAAAAGAAAAGTGCTGCATCTTAGGGGGAGTTTATCAGATGAGGGTGGCTTGGCCCTATCAAAATAAGGTATGACTTTTGACTGATCTATCTTTGATTTTCTCTCTTGTTTAGAAAATTCGGTGCTTTAAATCATATCAGCGAACTTCATACCTTATTGAGAAAGCTTTCATACATACAAGCATTGCATGAGTTGAGTAATCTATTTAAATTTTCTATCTGCAAGAAAATTTGTGCTTAATGAATTCTTAACTCTCAATTATATCTTTGCATATTTTTGAAATGCTATTTAACTGCTTTATCAGTTGATTATACATAAAATATTTTTTTGAAAATTTTCCTCCAGTTTCAGATTTTTAGTGTGAAGCATCTGGACGGACCTTCTCTTGTGTCTGGACGCATGCGGCTCAGACATCTGGACACATGCGGTTCAGACGTCTGGACGGTTAAGTGACACGTCCAGATGCGCGCAGTCTTGTTGAGTGCTAACATGGAAGTGGCCGTCTGGATGGGTAAGTTTTGCATCTGGATGGATACCCTAAGGTTAAGACTCGCGTCTCTTTTCTCCTTGCTACCACACAACTCATTGTTCCTCATCTTCTTTTTTTCCTTTTGTGCATTTTCTCTTCATTCCAGGTAAGTTGTTATTTCTTTTATTCTTTTTAGTTTTTATTAACTGTTAGAATATTAGGATTTTTTTTGTCGAATACTTTTTTTGAGTAAAATAATGCATGAAATTGCTTATATTTTCTGTTGGTAGGGTTGGTTTAACATTATATATGTTTTTGGATTGCTATTTTCCCATGTGTAATTTTTAGACATCCAGTTTACTGTTGTTATAATGCCGAAATTTTTTCTGGGACTAATAAAATCTAATTTCATTGGTGTTATCTTTTGGCAACTATTTGGGTAAATTTTTGTAGAACAATGTCTGCTAGCAGCTCTCAGTGCAGAGTTCAACAAAGGACAGAGGAAGGACTGGCCGCCACCATGGCTAAAGTGGAAAATAGGCAAGCGCTCCCAGAAAGGAACGTACTAAGAGCAGATATTATGTGGGCTCCTCTGGATTTCATTGTTGAAATAACCAGGCAAATCACTAGGAATATCTGTACAATTGTGCATGCCCTGTGTATCCCAGGCTGGTGCATGATTTTTATGGGCTCTTGGAGGTAGTTTAGGATGATGACCATAGGGTTATTCTTCAGACTACTATTCAAGGGCACATCATTCAGATTGACCTGCAGATTATTAGCTCCTTCATCGGGGTTTCGGTACTTACTATTTCAGCTAATCCGTTCACAAAGGTTTTGGAGCCTCCTAGCATAGAGCAGCTTAGGGATTACTTTGATGCTCATCCACAGGGTGATGAGCGAGCTCATGCTCATATCAAGATCGTTGCCTTCTCTCACCCTCACCAACTGCTCGCGAAGATTGTTTTGCACAATCTGTTGCCCAAAGTATGTAGGAGTGAGCTTGTTTTGAAGAGGGCTTAATTTTTGTATGCTCTGTCTATGAGGATGACTTTTTGCTTGTGCAAGCATATCCTCAACCGTATGCTTGAGATGAGAGATGATCACTCTACAGGGCTTCCTTTTGCGGGCTTGGTCGCAATGCTTTGTCTCCAGTTTGTGACTAACATCTCTTATGAGCCTAGGATTCGAGTGCAGGATCCTCTTGGGAGTCAGACACTCATGAAGTCGAATGCCCAGCTATGGCATAAAGGTCAAGACGAAGCTCCTCAACCTCCTTCAGTTTAGTTTGAGCTACCCACCAGAGCTTTCTCTTCTCAGATTGCTCCCCTGCCTCCACCCTATGATGCTAGATATGCTCAGGTTATGGCTGCACTGAGTTCTATTAAGAGGGATGTCAGCTCTATTCAGCGGGAGGTCAGCTCTATGAGTATTAGAGTTGAGCAGTGCCAACTTGATATCCAGGAGTGTCTCCAGCACCATCATTCATCTCATGATGATGAGGATTGACTGTTATTGTTGGTTTCTTTTAAGACAATTTTTACTTTTATTCATTTTTTCGATATTTGTAAAATTTATTACTCTGGATTTTATATATTCTATTTGCCCTTGTCCTGCTGAGACAACAAGGGGGGGGGGGTATTTTATAACTGTGGTTTTTCTACTCTGTTTACCCTTTGTCATTTTGAGACAAAAAGGGGTAGTATTTTTTTATTTTGGACCGGGAATGTATTTTTAAACCGGTCAAGTGATTTTTGTCACAGAATGGCCGAAGGGGGAGTTTGTTAGTTTTGCTAGCTGCATTCTATTTGACAAAATCATTATCATGTAATCTTGTTGTCATATTCAGGGATGTTGTATATTCCAGAGTCTTCCAAAGTATTTCAGAAAAGCTTTTTCAAAGTGTTCAAGGAAGATTCTATGCAGATTCTAACTCAGAGAAAAGATTATGTGCAGATTCTGTGATTTTTGCAAATTGTGCATGATGTCTGGATGGCCCAATCATGCATCCGGATGCCCATCAATGTCGAGAAGCTTCAAACAGTTCAAGGTTGCATCCATCCAGAAGTCATGGCAACATGTCCGGACGCTCTTTAGAGTTGAAGAAGATTCCTGCTTTCCTTCGCAAACACGAAGTGGGAAAACAGCTTGCACCCGTCCGGACCTTAGGACAACACCTTCCGGATGCCAAGATCCTTGATAAGGAAATTCCGTGCACACACTTTGCATCAATCCAGACGTGATCCTATTATGGCAATTACGTGTAGACAAAGTGCAACCGTCCGAACTCTAGGGCAACACCATCCAGACGTGGCCTTAATATGGAAACGCATGAAGCGCGTTATGGAAAGCCGGTTGCATAGAAGACCGTCCGGAAGCTCAATGCTTCCGTCTGGACGCCGCTTAGAGAAATCAAAGACAAACTCGTTTTAGGTCTTCTTAGCCTACAAATAGAGGCCTCTAGGCATCTATTTAGGTATTGAATTCTCTATAGCTTAGAGAGGGTATTTAGGTAGATATTGTGAAGATCTGCTAGCTCTCAAGCTATTGCCGGTGTGCTGTTGTTGTGCTCGTGTTGAAATCTATTTTAGGGAGGAGCCCTTCAAGTTGGTGACTTGATTGGGAGGCGTTCACGTTGGGTTACTGTCTTTGTACGCTTTGTCTTCTGAATAGTAGATTTCTTGGGTTTGGGTACCCCGGAGTGGTTTTTCTCTTAATTGAGTTTCCACTTCGTTAACAAAATATCTGTCTCATTTAAATTCTACACTTTTAATATTTTGTCACACATTGCACATACATATGGTTAAATTAGAAGTCTATTTATTTTTGAGTATATAATACATAGACCTCAGTAGTATAATAATTGCTGAGTTTTCATAAAAAACTAACTTTTCTTTTAGTCTTACATTTACAATAACAGCTATCCCTTCTTCTTTTTTAACATTTATCTTTTGAAAACATGTGTAGTTGATACAGTAAACATCGACCTTTAAGAAAACATTAAAGCATACTATGCAGCTGTGAACATATATAGAAGTTCCAGACATCCCATCTTGGAAGCTTCTACATATAGACCCATCTACAATGTATTACTTTTTGGATATGTGGCTCAGACTTATGTGCACACGGTTACTCCATTATGGATTCACGCATATACATAGGCCTTAAGCAAGAAAAACAATGGCATCTTGCCTACTATACAAAGGCACAAGTATTCCCTGGCTTAGGTAATGCTGGTATCTCAGTACATTGATGCTCGAAGGGATATCTATACAAAGGCAGAAGTATTCTCGTGCTTAAACAACACAAGTATCTAAGTACGTTGAAGCTCAATGCTCTTTAAAACAGTAAAACAATGGCATCTTGCTTAACTATACAAAAACCTTAGCATTACTAAAAGTGGTTAATTCCGTATCTAGGTACATTGAAGATCAGTGCCTTTGATACAATAGTTCGATCATGCATGCACTTAAGTGAAGCTCTAGTGTACAAGCACATCTCTGTTGAAGAACAAATGGCAGTTCGTCTATCTATAAAAAGATACTAACATTTCCAATTCTGAGCAATGTAAACATCTATGTATGTTGAAGCTCTGTGCTTGTAAATCATACAACCAATCAATGGAAATATGCATATGTTCTTGTCCATTAAAAGTCATATGCATACTAATTTCTCTGGCATAAAACTATTGTATATCACATATGAAAACATCACACTCATAAAGACAATGCTATGCATGCTCATGCAAGTTTCCGTTCATTTTGGGACTTGAGATTCTGGTTTTACATGGACCAAATAGCATGGGACGTGAACCCCTAATACTACTTGCCGATTAGAGTGGGACGTGATCTCCCTGTTTTACATCGACCAAATAGCATGGGACGTGAACCCCCAATACTACTTGTTGATTAGAGTGGGACGTGAGCCCCCGCTAGCTATCGTTTCTCGTGGGACGTGAACCCCCACTACGTTACCAATGGGACATGAAACCCCACTTCGTTCAGTTCTGTATGACATATGCTTATGCTTTATGTTTGACAATATACTATATTTTCATTTTCACAATCATGCCTTTAACACATGCTTTCAAAATAAACCGTAGACAGTTTAACACATCAATTCATCAATTAATATTTGCGTAATTTAAATCCCAACTGCAGCTGGCAGTCAAACATTTAATCACAACTCAAGTCACACTTCACACACATTTCAATTTGCAATAACATCATTGGCATAATTTCAACATACTCAAAACTACTTAAATCATCCAAATCATATATCCTTAACATATTGTCGGTTCAGTAAGAAAAACACATATTATTTCATTTTATAAAAGAAAAATAGTATCTTTTTCTTAGTGAGTAGAATACTCACCTTGGCTGCGCAGATAACAAACTCGACTAGGTTTCCAAGATAATTCCTCGCAATGTGCCACTATAAATCAACACATTGCACAATACTTAGCATTTTTCTAATATTAAACCAACACTTAGCTTTTAAATTATCCATGGAAAAGCCATAAAATTTCTAGGGTTTCCAATCAACTACCCATAAACAAAAAATACTAACCCAACAACAAACAACACTAACCCATAAGATTTACTTAGGGTTAGACAGCTAAAACCACCATTTAAACAAATTATCCAAAAAAATTGGGAAACTTACCAAAATTCACACAAATGCTACCCAACACTTGAAGAAGCTCCAAAACATACAAATCCTAAAGAATATCATAGATTAAACTCAAACACTTCAACATTCAACCCAAAATCTCAAAGAACATGAGTTTAGCGTTTTACCTCAAACCAATCGGTAGAAACGTAGATCGGGCTTCGTAGATCACGTTTTTGGGGTTAGATTTGAGGTTGGAGGCTTGGATTTTTGTATATCTAAGGTTTTCTAAACCTTAAATAAAATCGTGTAAAGGGAAAGAGATCCAGCGGAAATGAGTCCAAAAAGATTCATTCTCACATTTTTAATCCAGCGTCGTCCAGATGGGACATGCTAGGGTCTGGATGCGCGTGTTTTTGAGTCGCAAGACAACCAGTTTTTGAGACTACCATTCGGACAGGTATAAATAGCCGTTCAGACGCGAGAGCATTAGCCGAGCTACTACCAATCGCGTCCTGAACTCAATCCAGACTTGGTCCGAACCCTCCCTTACTGGCATGGCCGTCCAGACAGGGGCAAACAGCCGTCCGAACGTAACCATCAGGAACCCTATTTTTTTAGCTTTTAAATGTTTTCTTACATTTTCTCGACACTTAATTAACTTTAGTCGATTAATTACTCAAATTTTATACTTTATTCACTAAGTAATGTCTTGGACACTACATTCGAGAACCGTACAACTAACGTTCGACATAGTACCTGAACGTTTGATACTCGATACATGAGTATCAAATGTTCGACAAGTGGCAGATAACTTCATCCTTATCCACTACGATTTTTCCCTATAAATACCCCACCATCCCTTCATTTTATTTTGTGTATTTCAACCTTGGAGCTGGTGTTACTCTGGTCAGAGTGTGTGGGAGTGCTACTATGTGAGTAAGGCGTTGTTGCACTAAGAAGGTAATGCCATTAGGTTAAACTTGTTATTTTGTAGCTGTTATGCTATCGGTTTCTCTTCTAATCGTAGGTTTTATCCTCTAGTCACTAGAGAGTTTTGATGTTTCAGACGTTATGTTGCTTGCATGATTTGTTGTTATGGCTTAAAACCATATTAAGATTATTTTTGGGAGCTTAGGATTTGCTTAGAAGTGGGTTGGTTAAGTTTGGGTCAAAACTAAGTTTCTGCCAAGAATGAACATTCGATCTCCCTGGCCGAATTTCGATCCTTGTGCTTCGAACGATTGTTCTTCATGTTTCGAATGTTCAATCCTTGCATACCAAATGCTAGTGGTTTAGGCAAAATACCTATTTTGAACGTTTTAGAGCATATAATCCAATTTTTAACTTGGGACTATGACTAACAATAGGTTCTTTTTTTCTTTTCTTTTCTTTTCTTTTTTTTCAAATTTTGAGGTTGTGGAGCCTCATGAGGATTGTTTTGTAGGAGTCGTACGATACAAGTGAATACTTGTTATTATTTTTCTTGCATAGCATGATTATTTTGTGTACCAAATATTATGTTAAAAACTCATGAAATATGCTTTTGATTACTGTTATAAAGCCCCAAATTTTAAGATATAATATATAATGTCTTAAAATAGAATTTAAGACCTAATAATAAGGTAAAAGAATAAATATGAATATTTATGAAAATAAATATTCATTGATTAAAAAAAAACGTTTATAGTTTCAATTTAATAAAAGTTCAAATGGATCTTAAACTTTAGAACAATGGAAACTAGGACAAACGAACTCCATTTTAGTTGATTCAAAAACTAGGAAACTCTATTTGAAGTCCTGTAGCTACCCTCTGAATTTTTTAATTTTTGGACTCCGTTTAGGGTACAAAAACACCCGCGAATACACAACCCATGTATTGGACGAAAATTAATATCTAACATTAGTAGGCCCATTTTGTTCCTACTTAACAGCCCAACCCATATCTACATCAACCGGTGAACCCAGTCCAAGTGATTCAAGTGAAGCACCTCATCATGCCTAGCTTCTTCTTTCTTCCTTTTGTTGATATTTTTTTAACAGCTTGCTACCCACGTCTTCCTTTCCTAGCTGTTAGTTTGTGATTGACTACATTCTGTTGGACAAAATCACTTCTTTGTAATAATGTCTTTTATCAGGGATTCAGTTATTTTCAGAGTCTTCATTTCAGAGCTATGTTTCTATAAGATTCTGCACAGGTTCCAAGTCAGAGAAATCGGATCCCTTGCATCCGTCCGGACTACGTGATATTCCATCCAGATGCTCAACTGTCAAAGCATCATCCGTCCGAACCTTCCTCTGTGTCCAGAAGCTTCAAACTGATCAAGGTTGCATTTGTTTGGATGTCTCAGCAAGACGACCAGACGCCCTTCAGTGTTCGACATGTAAACGGATTTCTTTCCAAAACACAGATATGGGAAGGTAGTTGCAACCGTCCGGACGACGTGACCATTCCTTCTGGACACTATCCTTGATAAGGCAAGTCGTGCAAAAGATGTTCAACCGTCCGAACGACGAACTCCATGGTCCGGACACTCAAGCCTTAATATGGAAATTGAAGTGCAACCGTTTGGACGCTAGGGCAACACTGTCCGAACGTGGCTCTATTGAGGAAATAATTTCAAGCGAATTTGGAAAGCCGATTCCATAGTTGTCCGTCCAGATGCCGCCAAGGAAAATCGTATCAGACGCGATTTAAGTTTTTGTAGCCTATAAATAGAGACCCCTAAGCATGTTTTTTGCAAGAATTTGGTAGTGAATTCCATAGTGCTTAGAGAGAATACTTTAGGAGTAATTGTGCTAATCCACTCACTCTCAAGCTGTTGCCAAGTGCTGTTGTTGTGCTGAAACTGAAGTCTATCTTAGGGATTGGCCCTAAGGCAAAGGATTCCATTGATGACCCTTTCAAGTAGGTGACTTGGTTGGGAAGGGTTCATGTTGGGTTACATGTTAGAGTTCAAGGTATAACCATTGCATTAGAGTATGTGAGTGCTACTACGTTGTAACTAGGTTTGTCTTCTGAATAGTGGATATCCTGGGTTTGGCTACCCCAGACTGGTTTTTCTCTTAATTAAGTTTCCACTTCGTCAAAAAAATATTTGTGTCATTTAAATTCTGCAATTTCAATATTTTGTTACAAACTATCACACACTTGGTTAAATAGAAGTCTTCTTTATTTTTCACTAGCCTTTGATCGGTTTCCACCGAAAGTGATCCTAGCCATCCGTGTGTGTATAAAAGGAGTGCACCTCTACGTTTATTTGCACGCACAAAGCCTTCTCCTGCTTTCCGTTCTTCTTCCTTTCTCTCATGGAAAAAAACCTCTCTTTCTCTTGGCCACAATAGCTTCAAAACCAGAAAAAACTTTCTCTTATCTCTTACCCACTTAGCTAGTACCCAAAAGAAGCAGAAAAATCCATCTCTGCCTCTCCTCTGTTTTAATCACAGCAGCCCAAAGACCATAAACTCTCCCTCATCTCTTCTCTTCCTTTCTCACCCTCTCTTTAGTTGCAAAAATAAAAAGAATAGAGGAAGGGAACAACAACTCTCACAAAGGGTAGCTCTGTGTGCGTTTGGTCTTTGTAAACAAAGAAAAGAACAAATTAAAGAAACAAGAAAAGAGCTAAGAGATAAGAGGAGGTTCTAGAACCATGTGGGTGTGTGTTGGGTGGGTATAGGAGAAGAAAAGAACAAAGAAGAAAAGGGAAAAAGTAAAAGAAAAAGAACCATGTGGGTGGGTGGGTGTGTATTTGGTAAGTTTCTAATTACAGCTTTGATTTATTTTATGTAATTTCTAAGTTATAAGCTTTGTTTTAATGTTTTGTGATTTTACAGTTTTTATTACTTTAAGTATCTGATGTTTTAATGTGTTTCAACAGGGTATTTAAAGTGGCGTATTTAGATAATAAATCATGTCATTGTGATGCCTGATTAAAAAGAAAATATTTTATAAAGCGTCGTTACGCTGCCCAAATATTTTAAAGTAGTTTTAGGCATTATTAATACTAATGTCGTTATTCTGCCCAATTTTATAAAAGAATTAATTATGTAGTTATTCTAAATCCACCTGTTTTTAAAGTATAAAACCTGTTAAATATATTAACGAAGTTATTAAGTTTATTTTATGTAAAATAAACCATATGTTGGCTAAAATCTATTTTGGTATCTCACTGCTTCAGTTAAAAATAACTGAAACAGTACCTGCTTTGATATTATTTAATTAAAGGTTCAAGTTATTTTGGGTTGCAAAACTCTGTTGTAAAATCAGTGGGTTTTAACTATTATACCTATTTTTATGAAAAGAGTATTGTGAGATCTATTTGGATAAATAGATATTTAAAGGCCTTAATAAATACCGTGGTAAAGTCCGCATAAAACATTAGTAATAAAATGTAATTGGATTAATATGCCAAGATAATGTTTAAGCAAAAATAGAGATTATATTAAGGTTTAAAGGTTAAAAATGAGAATAATGTTAAAATGCATTGTTAGTGAATTATGCTAATTCAATATTGTTTGTATTAAATTATATTGCAATGAATATTTATCTGTGAACACTTTGGAAGCAGGAAATAACTGTGAGTATTTTCTACTCATTGAGAATGATACATGGCGGCTTTCTTTAACGTTATGATTTCTATTTTATTTAATAGTATGCAAGTTGTTTGGAGCATGTTGTTTGGAGCATTGCATGTGTTAGAGTTATAAGTTAGGAATAAAAAGACTGGAGGTTTAGGTACCAAGGCGTCAAGCAATGACTAGACCAACAAATAAATCAAAAGTTTAGGTACTAAGAGGCATCAATACACTGATAAGACCGACGGATAAACCAAAGATTCAAGGATAATAATAATAACAATGCTGGCGAGCATAGGCCACCAGTGGGAGCATAGGCCCCTAAGAGATTTAATAAAAGCAACCCTGGAATGCATAGGCTTCCAGCAAGAAACAGCTTGAGCATAGGTTCTTATTAAATGAAGCATAGGCTTCAAATAATTGGAGCATAGGCTCTTATTAAGTAAAGCATAGGCTTCGAATAAATCAGCATAAGCTCTTATTAAGTTAATGCAAGTAGTAAATAAGATTGTACATATGTATATATAATTGTCATCATATGGTTGCATAGTATACTTTTATGCTCCATTTGTTTCAACGTAAAATAATTTCGACGAAATTATTTTCAGAAAAAATGATTTTCTCGAAAATGTTTTTCGGTGTTTGGCTCATACGAAAAAATTCAAAAATTCAAAAATCATATTTTGACAAATGCCGTAGGAATCCAGCAACGTCCGGTCGCCGTTACCTGATTCTTACGAGAAAGTTTGACCGGATCCGACCAAAATGGCCGAATTCCGGCCGGAAACTTCCGGATCCAGCCGGATCAATGGCCCGATCAGGTCATATCCGGCCAGATCCCGACTGTTTTGGCTAGATCCGGCCTGATCAGTGGTTGGATCCGTCCAGACCCGACCGTTTTGGCCAGATCCGGCTGGCTTGGCCGGAATCTGGCAATATTCCGGCTGGAATCTGGTGGCTGGATTCCGGCGCCGGCAGAATACCGGCGACCGGATGTTGTCACACTCCGGCACCGGTTGGATTCCGACGATTGACAATTGCTAAATTCTGACAATCGGATATCAAACATGCGTGTAAGAACAAAGAGTTTAATTTCGGAAAACAATTTACGATTTTAAAAATCGTAAATTGTTTTTCGAAAATTAAAGAAGCTTTTACGGTCAAACTAAAAACAATTTTCGTTGACCATTATTTTCGCCCCTACCAAACACCGTATAATACCAAAATCATTTTCCAGAAATCATTTTACGCCGAAACAAACGGAACATTAGATAAATCATTATTTCATTATGTTATTGATGGCCGTTGACTCGCTTGAAAATATTTCAAGTATGGAATTGTAGAAGAATCTGCAATCACATACTTATTGGTGCAGGTTCTAAAGATGGAGAAATGGTTCATGCTAGCTTAAGGATTTTAAGGCTAACATTTATTTAGCCAATTATATCTCTTTGTAAACACTTTTGTTTGTATTTCTTGTGGTATGTATGTTAGAGTAGGTTAAAGATTTATGTGTCATCAATGACACTTGTTGTAATGTTTTTTAGTGTAATGTTAAAAATGATTTTTAATAAATGTCTAGAGGTACTATAGTCAACTCTAATGTGTTATTTGTTCCCAAGTTTTAAGAAAAAAAAAATATCCTACTGTCAATATTTAACTCTGATGATGTCTAAATGTCACGTGGAAATTCAAAATTTTCACTTTCATTTTTTTGTAAAAAGCGGGGCGTTACAACTTTGAACTCCACTTTGTGAAAATAAGTGTTTAACGACAAGAGAAGGAAATGGTAAAATTATAAGAGCATGCATATAAAATACAGTGAAGATTAAATTGAATCGTATGATATGGTACACCGTCTCATGCGGAAATAATGGCCATGGGCTAACTTTTTATATGGGTTGTTTTTTATGATCAAAAGTTTATGATATGTTATGATGGGCCTTGGATCCAATAGTTGTTTTGTGACCGGTGAATCATGATTGAATGGGGGTCACGGTTACGACTTTGCTAGTAGCATGAGCCACCCAATGTCAAACTCGGTCGGGTTTCTAGTATATGACAGAATGGGTACATATCCGGAGCATCGGTGTTGTATTGCAGATCCCTCAGGATAACGTCAAACCTACCGAGAAGGGGCTAATATCTTGGGTAGACCATGTGGAATTGAAGTATGACACGATTCTTATTATAAGCATGTACTATATGTATACTGCATACATGACCATTTTATGAAATGAAATGGGTACAATGATATTCTGATGCATGTGCTTTTTTTATCTTAAACCGAGTTTACCATATGATAACGTGTACATCATGCATATTATTATTCACCAAGTCTTGGATTTACACTTGTATTTTTCCACCTATGTGTTAGTATTTTTATTGGCTACATTCTGGATATAACAAAAACACTTTTATGTAATGGTTTCATTTTAATAGGATGGTCGGTTTTCAATTCAGAATCTTCATGTATTCAGACAATGATCAATCAAAGACAATAACTGATCATAAGCTTCTTAAAGATGTCCATTAAGAGTCCTTGCAAAATCCAAGACAAAAACATTCGGTTCCTGTGCAACTGTCTGGACGGCCCTTTGAAGGCGTCCGGACGCTCCTCAGTGTCCAGCAAATAACGATGAAGACATTCGGATGTCAGAGCAACACCGTCCGAATGCCAGGTCAATCAGTATTCAACAAGGAGTTGGATTTAAGAAGTCGACACTGTTTGGGAAGTCTCTACAAGCCGTCCGGACGACGTGGCAACACGTCCGGATGATGATGTTCAGTATTTCAGAATATTCCAGAGTTTCGTTCGAATGCGGAAAGGATTTTAGAGAAGACCGTCCAGACGCTCGGTCAAGCTGTCCGAACATGAACCCAATAAAGATAGAATTACTCTGTTTCTAAAACGATATCCCAGAAAACCATCCGAACGTGGCTAACTTCTGTCCGAACGCTCGCCAGCCAAAGTCCGAATCTCAGCAGTTTTTGAGGTCTCTTTAAGCCTATAAATAGGGGGCTCTAGGCTAGTGTTTTGTACAGAATTCGACAGTGAATTCCATAGTGCTTTGAGAGGGTGTTTAGGGAGAATCGAAGATCCGCTAGTTCTCAAGCCGTTGCCAGTGTGTTCATGTTCATGTGAAGTCTATCTTAAGGGTCAGCCCTAAGGTAAAGGAATCCATCAAAAACCCCTTCAGGTGGAAGATCTGGTTGGGAAGCGTTCATGTTGGATTATACGTTAGAGTTAGAGGTATGACTAGTGCATAAGGGTATGTGAGTACGAGTGTCTTGTAACTATCTTTGTTTTTGGATAGTGGATTTCTTGGATTTGGCTGCCTCGGAGTGGTTTTTTCTCTCCACAGAGTTTCCACTTCGTAACAAATATCTTGTCTTATTTAAATTCCGCATTTAAGATATTTGTTTGCACACAAACACACACAGTTGGTTTAAATTATAAGTCAATAATTATTTTCAATTGGTATCAAAGCCTGGTACATTCTATTTTAGATTTATATCTTGAGTGTATCCTTTTGACTTCTGTTTTTGATCATTATGTCTCAAAATCTTAATTCTGTTCCGTCCTTTGATGAGATGAACTATGGCTATTGGAAAGCCCGAATGCGCTTCTTTTTAAAATCTATTGACATCTGGAAAATTGTTGAAACTAGTTGGATTAAACCTGAAGAAACAAACGAAATTAGTGTTATTCAAACAAGCGCGAGTCTTTCCAATGATAAAGCCCTCCATGCATTATGTCAAGCACTTTCACCATCTCAATTTGCAAGAATTTCAAATTGTGAAATCGCTAAAGATGCATGGCAAATTCTAGAAACAACATATGATGGCACAAAACTGGTAAAATCTGCCAAACTTCAAATGTTGATTTCTAAATTTGAAGAAATTAAGATACAAGAAGAAGAGACCTTCGGAGAGTTCTACACTAAGATTAGCGACCTAAGAAACTCGACGGTGAGTCTTGGAAAGCAAATCTCGGATGTAAAACTCATCCGAAAGATACTAAGATCTTTGCCTGAGCGTTTCAGGATTAAGGTGACAACTATAGAAGAAAGGAAAGACCTGGAGGAGATGAAGATTGAAGAGCTGGTAGGATCTCTTCAAACATACGAATATTCCTTACCTCCAGTCAGAAAGGGAAAGACAATTGCCCTCAAGGCATCTAAGGCATCCAAGAAGAAATCCATAGTCTCATCTGACGAAGACTCTGATTTTGATGAAGATGCAGTGGCAATGTTAGCCAAGAACTTTGAGCGTTTTATGAAGAATAAGAAATTCAAGAAGAAGTTCTCTGACAGATTAAGAAAGGCTCCCCTCACAACTGATACAGAAGAAGCAGAAAAGAAATTCTGAGGGGTCCCCAGTGCTTCGAATGTTCAGGCTTTGGACACATCATGACTGAATGTGCAAATATGAAGAAACAAAGAAGGAAAACCTTTAATGCAACTCTCAGCGATGAGTTTGAGAAAGAAGAAGAAACTCCTGAGGAAGAAAAATTCCTGGCATTCGTAGACCCACATGATGATAAAGAGGATTCTCAGTCCTTCTATTCTGAAAATAGTGAAGAAGAATATATGCAGTCAGCCTATCAACTTCAATATGTTGAATTCCTAAAGCTGAGGGAGAAATACAAGCAGCAGGTACTAGAGTTGAACAGCCTCAGGACTGAGAAGACCACTATGCTCATAAAGATCAATGATTTAGAAGAAAGGCTATTGGAGATATAGTTACAACTAGAGAGAGTCTCAGACGAGAAGCTCACTCACATGCTCTCCATTCAGAAGTGCCCAACTGACAAGACCGGACTCGGGTATGTTCCTACTTCTATTTTTGATACTCCGTCTACGTCCAAGACCATTTTCGTGAGGCCAGTTATTCCTAAATCTCCACCTCTAAGAATGGATAAGGGAAAAGCGGTTATGGAAGGAGAAGTTCCTTTCAACCCTCAGCCTCTAGTCAAGCTTCCTATCAGGAGAAAGCCTCCCACATGCCATCACTGTGGCAAACTAGGGCACATCAGACCAAATTACCCACATTGGCAACTTCAGCAGAAGAAAAAATGGCTGGCTCCTAAAACTCCCATGTGTCACCAATGTGTGTCCTCCACCTAAGCCTCCCAAGCATCATAGATCTCCGCCCAGAAATCATGTTCCAAAGTTTCAATAGCTGCAGAAGCCTACTCAAGTGAAAAAGACTTGGGTCCCCAAGAAGACTGCAAGAAGGGAAATCTCCAGTGAAGGAACATCTTCCGCCAGTTCTTTCATGCAAGATCTGGTCAGATTTCTGACACTACAGCTTAAGAAAGAAGGACAGGACAAGGACAAGGACACCCACTCCCCGAGGGGGAGCAAACCTAGTCAGTAGGTAAGGTCACATATGCCTAGGATTTTGGTTCCTAAATCCTAGAGCATGACAAGTACACTTGCATAGTTTACTTTCTTTTATCATCTTATAAAAACTTTTCATGTTGTTATGGAACCATCTTTTCTATCCCTATATTCCCTCTTGGTTTGTCTTGAGGAAATTCTGCATGTATTAAATAGGAAAAATAGTAAAAGCACGTCAAGCGGTTGCTTTTCTATCTTGTTACTCTCAAACCACTCTCCTTGAGGTCAGTTTGTTTCTACCTTACATGCTTGATCATTTCTATCCTTTTTATTGTGAAGCATGTTTTTAAATAAAATAAAATAAAAGGGATGGAATAAAGGATGCAGAGCTTTGTTGTTCATTATATAAGTTTCCATATATCTTATATGTGTTTAATTGATGTCTCAGTTTCTGATGCATTTATTCTTTTTCCTTTATATAACTGAGAGTTTTTCTTTGATATCTGCGAAGTTTCCCAGTGGCATTCATACTAGATAGTTGCTTTTCTCTTGTGATGAAAAATGTGCACTATCCAAGGCTTCCCTAAGGTATGTTTGTCTCTCCTCTGACTTTTAGCTTCTGGATTTTTTTATGAGAGAAATTTTTTGCCAAGATGGTCAAATTGACCAACTCGCTAGTTGGACTTAGAACCCATAAATTCTGGCATTCTCTCTAGGTTGCAGCACTAAGAGATAAAATGCAGCTTAGGGGGAATGTATTAGATGAAGGTAACTAGGCCCTAGCATTGTAAGGTTTGACTTTTGACTAATCTAACATTGATTTTCTCTCTTCTTTGAAATATCCGGATGATTTAAGTTAGATCAGTATACTTCATACCTTATTGGGAAAGCTTTCACACACACACGCATTGCATGAGTTAAGTTTTCTATTGAAATATGTCATTCTGCAGGGAAATTATTGTGGTGATTAAAACATAACTCTCAATTATATCTTGGGATTTTTTTTAAAATGCTAATTGAACTAAGATATCAGTGTTATATACATGAGTGCTCTGGAAATTACTTGGAAAATATTTTTCTGCTCTTTTTCCTCTCTTTTTCAGATTTTTTTGTGTGAAGCGTCCGGACGGTGTGTTTTGGGACATCCAGACGGTGTTCCTATATGTTCGGACGGTTTTTTTGGTTGTCTGGACGATACGGTTGATTCGTCCAGACGTTAATTCTTATTGTCCGGACGAGCGTGTTTTTGCGACCTCTACGTGGCACTACGTCCGGACGTCATTTAAGTTGCGTCCAGACGGTGAATCCTATAGGGTTAAATCGCTTTCTCCCCACGCTGCAGCCCATTCTTTTGCCCTTTTTTGTTCATTTTTGTCGTCTTGTCCATTGTCTCTGTGCTTTTTATGTGTAACTCTCTAGTGCACGTGTCATCTTTGCAATTTATCTCCACCCAGGTATTTTTTTGATACTCTTTTACTAATTTATTTTAAGTTGTCTATGCTTAAAATAGGTTGTTTTTGGGTTTTTATTATTTTGAGTTTAATATGTATTATTCCTCAAAATATGTTTCTATTTGGGTTGAAAATTTGCATACTTGATTCTTGAAATTGTTTGGGTTGTGGTTGTTGATGTTATACTTTTTGGGATAGTCCATTTTACAGTCGTTATAATGCCCAATTTTTTTTTTTGGACTAACAAGAATTAATGCGTTCATGGATTTGTGTCTGTGATTTTTTTAGTCCAGAAATTATGTCTTCAGACGACTCTCCTCTCCAAGTCAGACAAAGAATTGAAGAATCAGTTGCTGACCGGTTGCATCGTATGCAATCACGATAGGTCCTATCTGAGCGGAATCTTCTCCGTGTAGACTGAGAGACCCAGTTCTGCTTCCCATCGCTCAGATGTTACTGGAGAAGAACTGGGAGTACCTATATAATTGTGCCTGCCAGGCCTTTCCCAAACTGGTAAAGGGATTTTATGGCCATATGATCATTATTCAGGATGATGACAGAGGACTAATCATGCAGACTATGGTCAGAGGCCAGACGATTCTGATTGACCCCCAGCTTTTCAGTTCTGTGATCGGGGTCCCTATTCTACCAGTCTCTGGAGTTTCTTTTCCTGATGAGTCTCCCAGCATTGAGTTTTTACATGACTTCTTTGGGACGAGACCACAGCGAGAGGACAAGTCACACTCTCAGATCAACATCAGTGCCTTTGCTCCTATGCACCAATTCTTAGCAAAGGTTGTTGTCACAAACCTTTGGCCTCAAGCTCGGTGGAGGTCAAGCCGTCCGGACGTGAACTCCGATAAAGATAGAATTACGCTGTTTCTGAAAGGATATCTCAGAAAACTGTCCGGACGTGGCTAACTTTCGTCCGGACGCTTGCCAGCCAGAGTTCGAATCTCAGCAGTTTTTGAAGTCTCTTTAAGCCTATAAATAGGGGGCTCTAGGCTAGTGTTTTGTACAGAATTTGACAGTGAATTCCATAGTGCTTTGAGAGGGTGTTTAGGGAGAATCGAAGATCCGCTAGCTCTCAAGCCGTTGCCGGTGTGTGCTCAATTATTCGTGTGAAGTCTATTTTAGGGGTCGGCTCTAAGGTAAGGGAATCCATCAAAAACCCCTTCAGGTGGAAGATCTGGTTGGGAATCGTTCATGTTGAGTTACACATCAAAGTTAGAGGTATGACTATTGCATAAGGGTATATGAGTACGAGTGTCTTGTAACTAGCTTTGTTTTTTGATAGTGGATTTCCTGGGTTTGGCTGCCCCGGAGTGGTTTTTTTCTTTTCACAAAGTTTCCACTTCGTAACAAATATCTTATCTTATTTAAATTTCGCATTTAAGATATTTGTTTGCACACAAACACACACACACTTGGTTTAAATTAGAAGTCAATAATTATTTTCACTATGAAATATGTGTTGTTTTATAGATAGTTTAGTTGATGGTGATCCTGGAGCAACATATGGTCTTATTGGAGGGAGTGCTGGGGATCATCTTTAAGGAGTTAGATCTCATCTGACTAGCAGGGATGTGGAAAGGAGATAGTGAATCCCGCTAGGATATAATAGATATTATATTTATGCTTTATCTTCTTAAGTGTAGGACTTGACTTTGGTTGATATCATGACTCTTAGATCTTTTGGCTCTGGATTTGTATTATATTTTACGACTGGTCTTTTGACCATACTATGAGAGATTTAGCTATCTATATTATGGTGATTTAGTTCTACTCTGGCTATTCTTGTTGTGATTGTGGATTTTAGATTGCTATATTCTTTTATTGGTGATTATGGTCTTTCACTGCAGACTCTCTTCAGAGATGATGAGATTCCTGTGGTCTTATTCTCCATAGAATAAGACTGAGAGACGAACTATGGATTTAAACTACCAGTTAGTTAATTTCACTAGGGCGTTACAACTAATCTTTTAGCGGTAGTTTAGACGTATGCTAAAGATCCTTTTTCTTGTCGTGGGAATATCCGAGTTATATTTTGGGATTCCAAAGAAACGCTTCATGGCACATGTGATGGAGTGGACTTTGGGTGATATCTAAGTTCCATTTTCGTTATATTTGAGTAATATCTGACTAAGTATTGAATAAGGTTCGAATAATTTATTTTGAGTACAAGTTAAACTTTAACTTATCTTCGAGCTAGGTTATATGTTCAGATTTAGTTAATTTATTTTTGGGGTAATTACATTTTCCCCCCATGAACTACCAAAAAATGCGCGATGCCCCCATGAACTACCAACTCGACCAAAATAGAGCATTCAACTACCAAAGATAACAATTTTCCCCCATTCCGTCAGTTAGAGAGGTTAAAAAAAACAGTCAACGGGTTATGTGCCGTTTTACATGGGGGCATGTTGGAAGATGGTGGTAGTTCATGGGGGAAAAGAGGAATATGGTGGTAGTTCATGGGGGGAAAAGAGGAAGAAAATGAGGGTAAAACAGTGTGTGACGATCACGTGACCCGTTGACCGTTTGTTTTAACCCCTTTGACTGACGGAAGGGGGGAAAAGGGTTGTCTTTGGTAGTTGAATACTCTATTTTGGTCGAGTTGGTAGTTCATGGGGGCATCGCGCATTTTTTGGTAGTTCATGGGGGAAAAAAGTAATTACCCCTTTATTTTTCGAATGAACTCAATTTTATTCACAAACTGTTTGATTAACTTATTCATTCTTCGTATAAAAATAAATATATCATTGTTTATACTTCTTTTTCTTTTTTTTGTTAAGATTACATATATATGTGGTTCAAGTTAATTTAATAAAATAATTTTAATTATGAACTTACAAGAAGCGACTTTTGGTTGAAATTGTATTTTGTTTCTCAGTGAATTTGCCACTTATGGCTGTAACCCGTTGGTGATGAGAATGAAAAATATAAGATATAATTACGTAAATATGTTTGCAGAATGATTGTATGGAAATATGTGTTTTGGATTGTGACCAACTTAAGGCTTCAAAATTCTTGGAATAATTGACCCAAGGTTGGTGAACGAGTTGTAGTAGGCATGGTCGACAGAAAAACTGTGGGAGAGGACCTAATCAGCCTAAAACATTTTTCAATGCAATGGAAGGTGGCCTACTATCGGTAAAAGGGTTTGCTATCTTGGCACTCATTTCAGTTACTACGCCGAGTAATGCTAGAGTTTCAGTTGGGTACCTCTTGTAAAATGATATGGCTTTTAAATAAATATTTGATTTATTGTAAATTATTATTTTAAGAGTCACACCATTTTTAGAGATACAAATTTTTTTAAAATTACTCTACTACATGCCTTTTCATCTGCCACTAATTTTCTCGCACCAGCACAAGCCAGTACAAATTGCTTTTTATCAGGTGCTTCTCATCCAACCACATAAACTCTTTTTAGACCAAGAAAAAAAATTAAAATTAGCTCATGATCGAGGTGGGAAGTTGGGACAAATAACTTCACGTGGCTTGTTTATGAGACAAATAATTTTTTCTGTACAAATTTTGACAATTTTTCTGTTGGGATCATTATAAAATTACTCATTTATGTACTATTGAAAAAATTATAAAAATCGAAAGGAAAAAAAAAAAAAAAATGCACCGGCCTTTGGATGGCTTGGCCAACCTCAAAGCCAGCTCTTGTTTTTCTTTTCTGTCTAATAATTGTTTACGGTAAATGAGTAATTTCATATGCCTCCGACAAAAAAAAAAAACCATAATTTATACTGAAAGAGTTATTTGGACATATCACATGAAGTTGTTTGTCGATTTTTTAAAGTATAAAGCTATTTGTTACAACCTCAAAGCCTAGGAACTAATTTTACAATTTTCCCTAATTTTTAGTTTGGTTTATTTATCCTTAGATAAGTGGCCAAATCGGTAATGGAATTAAATTGAGCAGAGGTCCATATTAAAAATAAAATACAAAGGTCACGAAAGTGTCCCTTCATGTATGTGAAGGAATGGTTTCAAATTGTAGGAATGTTTTAATTCAGATAGATAGTTCCACCACTCCCAGCTCTCTTTTTGTTTTCTCTTTTACTTGCACAGAAAAAATAATAATCATATTTCTCATGAAGTCAACTAATATCTCATCTTTATAATCAAGTTGAAAAAAATAAAAAATTGAAATTATGCTGTTTTCTTTTTTCTAATTAAAAAAGGTTTACTAATCCTTGTTAAAAAATAAATAAATTAAATTAAATTTTATTAATCCTTCTGTTCATCTCAGGAAAAGGATATGTTGCAGTCTATTTTTGCTGTTTGATAAAAAAAGAAAAAAGAAAAAAGAAATCATAATTTCTCTTAGACTATTCTTCAATTGCAGTTAAATTAGAATCGCCTATAGAATATACAAAGGCTCCTTCTCTCACTATAGACTCTATATATCCTCAATTTGTAAAAGATAAAGAAATATAAATGAAGATGAACCATAAATCACAAGTTGTGATTGGCTGGGTGATAAAGAAAAGCAATCCAACGAGTTGGAGAGACAAAAATTTTTGGAAGAAAGCATTGGTTCAAAGTGGTTGAATAATCAAAATGGGATTGACTTTGTCACCCAAACACAAATGTGAGACACACAAATTTCCTAGTTGCGCCTCAGTCCACCCACTTGCTCCACTACCCACGCCTTTTTTGGGTAGACTTCTTGTTTACCACACACAAGTCACAAACACACTTTTCTTTTTAATTTTATTTATTTCTATTAAAAGAAGAAGACATTAGTCACGCCACCCGGTGTTGACTCAACCGTCCCTTCTTAATTGGGGCCCCGGTTCTGAGTGCATGATACGGGGAAATCATAATCTGGTGCGTAAACACTGCAAACTACGACAACCATTCACAGTTCTCAACGTGGATTCTCACCACTATTTTTTTTTTTTTTTTGAAAGAATGACAAAATAGGATTGTATATCCTTAATAATGAGGACCTTTTTTTATTGTTTCCGTCCGGTAAGTTTTTAAGAGCACCTTTAGTGAGTTTTTTAATTTTTTTCTAAATATTTGCTTAATAATTTTATTTTTTTGATTTTATCTATTACTTTTAAAAAGTTTTTTACATTAAACTCTTTTGAAATATTTCTCTATTTCAATTAAATATTAATATTTTATTAGTTTTAAACAACCACTCCCAACAAATGAGGAGAGAGGAAAAGTAAAAAGTGAAGTTAAAAGAGAGAAATAATAAAATATTAAATAGCTCATGAAATTCGTGAGCCAAATTTGTGTTAAGATTTTGACAAGAGCCAAAATAGAGAATTTGTTGGAATAAAGTTTTTTGAGTTTTTCACCAAATTTTGATGAAAAATTTGAAATGAAAAGCTCACTAGGGATGCTCTAACAAGTTATTTCCCATTTATCATCAAAAATTTTAACTTTGTTTTTTTTCTAAAAAAAAATGGACAATTAAATAGGTAGGATCGACGTGTAGGAAAACAAACTTAATAGTTATTTTGAAAAAATATTGAATGAGAATTGAATAAGAATTTGAGATATAGCAGATGTTTTTCCTCTTCAAAGTTTAGCATTTAAATGAATAACGAAAACATTTTGTTCAAAAGCTTTCAAATTACTTAAAATGTCCCATTTTTTTTGGAAAAAAGCTAATAGTACCTAAGATTTATTTAATCAAATAATCAATATAATAACACTATCTTTCACGTGTGTGGGCTCAAACTTATTTTTAGATTTATTTAATCAATACATTAACACTCTCATTCACATGTGTGGACTCAACACGTGAAATATTTAATTAAAATAAGAGTTAAATGAAAAAGACAAAGTTTGAACTCAGAACCTTTACTCTGATATCATATTAAATTATCATTTGTAACACTCTCATTCACATGTGTGGACTCAACACGTGAAATATTTAATTAAAATAAGAGTTAAATGAAAAAGACAAAGTTTGAACTCAGAACCTTTACTCTGATATCATATTAAATTATCATTTGTCCTAAAAATTTTAACTGATAGAAAGAGATTAATTTTTTCATTCAATTATACTATAACAATTTTATTGTTTTTTCCCTAATAAGGTGTTCAAAATTCTTAAACACCTATTTTGGATAAATACTTATGAGTGGCTACCTGTTTCCAACCTTTTTAGACTTTATTGAAATTAAAACATGATACTATTGATTCTCTTTAATTATCTATAAATAAATAAATTTGACTATTTCAAATATTTGGATTAGAATGTATAAGCATCGTTTAAATATGCATATTGAGTTTGAGTCTCATATGTGTACAAGGCCAAAATGGATTATATGATGGATTATTAATAACTTCAATAATAATGATAATAATTTTGAGATATCTTATAGAGAAGGGTTACGGTATTGTTAGGTCGTGATACAAATAATTTGTGTTATATAAGTATCTAGTAACTTCAAGATAATGCTTTTTTTTTTTTCTCTCTCTCTCTCTTTTTCTTTTTTAAATGTTGTCTTTGTTTGATAATGTATTTTGAAATAAGTTTTTTTTTTATTGTTTATTTGAAAAAATGTTTTGATATATATATTTGCGCGCGCATGTATTTGTTAAAGTACAATTTGTGTTTAAAAAATTTGTTAATTATTTTTATTTTAAGAAGAGAAAAGACAATTTCAGCAAGCCATTATATGTTATATTCTTTTAAATTTGATGGGGTAGGAAGATCCTTAAATGTCCATCTAGGATTTAGTGATGCTGCAGCACGTTATCATTACCCAGAGTCCTGTATTACATAATTTCAAAATCTTCCATCTAAAATAGTAAATACCAAAATTAAAAATTAAAAGAAAAAACCGAAACAGACTAGCAGCCACCGGCTATCACCGGTCACCTAAACCCATTCCTCACGTATATATACACACTCCATTCTCACTGAGAAAAGAGGCCTTATTATATGAACACAGAGGCACACCTCCCGGCCAATTTTCTCCGACACAAATACAGACCAAGCCCAACAGCATGGTCCTCCTCAAAACACCACAACACGGTTCCGGCTCGTCGTCGAAGCTGACATCAGCCGGCTTGTTCATCTCGATGTCGGCCTTCATGGCTCTATGCGCCAAGAAAGCCGGTCGTCTCTCGCGAAAGCTCAAACCCAAGCCAATTATGAGCGATCGAAAACTCGACCTTAAATCGTCGCCCTTAGTTACGCGGCCGAAGCAGCTCATAACGACCTTAAGCAACAAGGCGATCAGCTTCATGCACCGGGAAAAGCTCAACAAGGAAGGCAGCGACGCTGGTGGGCCCGAGCTGAAGGACTGGGGTGACGGTGGGGTCTGGCAAAGGACGATCTTGATGGGGGACAAGTGTGAGCCGTTGGATTTCTCGGGCGTAATTTATTACGATAGTGACGGAAAGCAGCTGAACGAGGTGCCTATCAGGTCGCCACGTGCGAGTCCACTGCCGGGGTATCTTACTAGGACTGGGAAATCAGAGCTGTGAGTAGGCCACCCGCCGGGGATTTTCGGTAGGTCACCCGCCGGATGTTACAGGAGGAGACGGCATGTAGCAAATGTCAACGTTTCATTTTGCGTGTTTTTATACAGTTTCACATATGTCGTGTTGTGATCTTAGTGGTCGAGGAATATAACAGGATCCCCAGTGACGATTTCAATCACTTTGGATTTTGTTTTTGGTAGGGGTGGTGGTAATTATATGTGTGACACGTTTACACTTCATAGAAATAGGAATTGCACTTTGTAGCTTTTATACTTTTTTTTTCTTTGCCTTTTTTGTTTTTTTATTGGAATTGTAGCGTATATAATTGGTAGAGTTTAAAAATAAAGAAAGGAAAAATTCAAAATCAGGAGGGCTCCCCTGTGACGAATTCAATAATAATTTCCTAAGCTTCTCAAATCTACATGCTATTAATCCAAGAGACTACTCGGTTTGTATTTGATTTTAGTTTTTGTTTTAGTTAGCAATTGAAAAGGCATGAATACCGCCGCTCTTGATCAGTTGTATTCAATGCTTTATCGCCTTAGGTAAAACCCAAAACTGATGCAAGCTGAGAAATAAAAATTATTGAGTCTTGTAATTTTATTAATTTATTAGATTATTAGTATTTACTTTTATATTTTATTTAAATTTTAAGAGTTAGGGTGTTATTTTTTTATTTAATAATGTGTTTAGTCTAAAGTCAGTTAAATTAAGGTTTAGTTAGGGTTTAGTCGGTGGATCTATTTACGTGTTTTTTTTTTTACTTTAACGTAGACATAATTGATGAATAATTAAATAGATTTTATTTGAGGTGCAACTCATCTTTTCGGTGGTGAAACTCTACCGAATTTTCATTCTCTATACTTTTTGAATTATGTGACTCCATCCTTTTCTTTTCAACCTTCTCTTTGGATTGATTGATTCAGTCATTTGCTTTTCATTCTTTCTCTTGGATTGTGTGATTCAATATTCCCTTTCTTATTTTTTCCTCTTCCTTTCTTCTTTTCCTAAATTCCTTCCGTCCCACATCAAAAACCCAAAGTATTGTAAAAGATAATGATTCATTGCCACCTTTTGATACAACTTTTCACCACATTTCCTATGTAGCAAGGTGGTCCCCCACTTGATTTTATTTTTAAAGAATAATGATTCAATGCTACCTAAATATACAATTTTTCACCACCTTGCCTATGTGGCAAGGTGGTCCCCCACTACTTTTTGAGTTTTTTTATTTTTTAAAAATAAATTAAAGTGGGGGACCACCTTGCCTCATAGACAAGGTGGTGGAAAGTTGTATATTTAGGTGGTAGTGAATCATTACTCATTTTTAAAACTCAAAAAGTAGTAGTGGACCACCTTGCCACATAAGAAAGGTGGTAAAAAGTTGTATCAAAAGGTGACAATGAATCATTACTCATTGTAAAATGCTCGATTGACTTTCTTTTCCTCTTCCTAATTAAGATGTCTAATTCTCTCAAATATTGATTAGTTTACATAACTGATGGTCATAAACAGAAATTTGTACATTGTATTAATTAAAAACTAATATAGAAGTAAATAGAGATTGGAAGCTAGGGCTTTTCTTCATTTAAAAGGCCTTCTTTTCTCCCAAATGCTTATTACGAAAACTATCAAGCTAGTTTGTTATTTTAATTAGGGATGTAAACCATGTTTGACTTATGTTGTTCCAAAAGATTGCTTTCTACTTTTGCTTCCACCTTAGATCCACTTCCAGTAAGACAAATTTTGCAACCGCTCGGTACAAATAAGAAATAGAACAATACCAAATAAAATTCATGTGAATTCTGTGCAAGCATATTTTGACAACACAAGTAAACGTGTCATTATTTCCTTGAATATATATAAATAACCCATCTTTCCCTCAAGTTGCACGTAAACAATATTTAATAATTTATTATCAAAATTTAGTGTTTTGACCCATTCAATTTCAACCTGAAGATGATAAGAAATGGCCGTTGGGTTTCTGAATGAATGCCAACTAAAAAGTTTTAAGTGAAGAATAAAATCATTAGCTGACTTCAGCATTTCTATTGACTCTGGCCCTGTTGTTTGGAGTGATCGAATTTCGTCATCGTCCGAGTCAACTTTAGTGTACGTACGCGTTGGGGGCTTTTGAACAAATTCATTCCAGAAGAACATGCTGACTAGCTTTTATGGGGGAAAAAAAAAAACAATATAAAACATGCATGCATTGCTGTGTTTTCTTTGTATATACCATTATGATAAGTGATAAGCGTCGAATGTTGCACATTCAAGCCTTTTAACTCATATATGTTAAGCCCTTAGTTTATTTATGATATGATGTTTTACAGTATTTTTTATGTTAACAACATTCTCAGGACCTGAAGGAAAAACACAAGTACTTTTTTTATTTTTAAGTTTTGAAGCAAAATCCTGAAAATTTGCAAGGACATGTTAAGCTCGATCCCACCACATGCTAAGCTCGAGCTCAGGGTGTCCAGCACACACAATCAGGCCACCAGAATGAACCCACGACAAGGTGAGCTGAGCGCATGACAATCTGGGCTTGAGTGCACTCGGGTGTACAGCACACGTCAGCAATCCTTTTCCACTTTGGAATGGGTTTTCAGTCTCGTACTTGGACTAGGAGACTAACTTCTGATTTTCCTAGGATTTCTAAGATTTCTAAGGTTCTCCTAGTCCCTATAAACATGCCGCTAAATATTGAAGAAAGACACACTGCTACCTAGAACAAATTGATTAAAATACTTCTTGAAAGCTTGAAGAGTTGAAGATGAGTAATCATGGTAGGAGGCCATCTCAGCAGCGTTATGAGCGCTAAAACACTTGGTAGGGTATTGATGTAGCCCTATCCAATCACAATGGTTTGATTGTATCTTAATTTAGAGAATTTCAATTTATGCATCTTGGTTGTATAATTATGAAAATTGCTACAATTTGATATTGTTCTTAAATTCAAAATCAATATTGGTGATATTCTTCTCTTGTCTTATAAAGCTTTTTACCCTTATTGAACTCAAATCATTCTTATTTTTTGTGATTATGATAATGATGATTATATAACGGGTTTAATTTACATATGATCAAAAGGGCTAAATAGGCCATACTTAGGGAAGACGGATCGTACTATACCCTAGTTTAGTGTAATTTAGGTAGACGGTCCATGCCAACCAAAGATGGGTTATACTATTCCATTGATTGTATGTATCTCATTAAAGAATTAGATAATCCATACCTAGGGAAGACAAGTCGTACCGCATCTTAATGGTTAGGTGGATGGTATGTGCCAACTGAAGATGGATTATATTTATTCTTTAATATAGTAGTTTCTTGTTTATTTATAACATGCATAAAATGAATTTATTTGATTAAAAATATGATTAACCATTGATACGCGGATAGCGAGAAGTCAATACTCCACTCTCTCTCTTTCTTATACTTCAATTATCTTTTACGTTTATTTTATGCATTTTGGTCAAAAACAAAATCAACAAACTTTTCTTAGTCAATAACAACACCCCTGCAGCCTTGAGGTTCGACACCCACCTTATAGTCTTATCCTACAATGATTCATTCTTTTGCGAGTGGTAATTTATTATTTATATATTTTTTCTTTAAAAAAACCACATCAATTTTTGGCTCCATTGCTAAGGAGTGCTTAACAGTTGTGTTATTAAGTTTTAAAGATTGAATCTAGCTTAATTATTTTCTATTTTTCTTTATTTTTTTTGGTTTCTTTATTTTTTTGAGTGCAATAAGGAAAAAAACCAATGTTTGGCTCCATTGCCAGGATGCCAAACATTGGTTTCATTGGTTTCATTCTTTAGCACCAAACTCCATTACTTATTGGGCTCAATTGCAACAAGAATTCCTTAAAAAATATTTTTCCATAGGAGATCAATGACATTAGGAGAGCTATCACTGATATCTCCCAATATGAGGGCGAACAATTGTATGAGACTTGGGAAAGACTCAAGGACTTGCTTAGATCATGCCCGCACCACGCTGTCCCAAAATGGCAGTTAGTGCAAAACTTCTATGAAGTCCTGATCGAGCCTAATAGACAAATGGTAGATGCATCTTGTGGGGGAACATTTATGATGAAAAGTGAGGATGAAGCATGGACCTTGTTTGAAAATTTGAGAAGGGAACTTGCATCTAAAACACCAAAGACCGAAAGTCTTTGTGAAATAGGACATACTTCGGATGTAGCTAAGTAGTTGATGCTATCACTAAGAAGCTAGATCAATTGATGGTTGCTGGTTTTGCTCCTAATTATGCACACACAGACACACATCATGCACCATGTTCATTCTATTCTAGTTCTATGTGTTAGGTTTTTAGTGTTGGTAAATTTGGTGTCAAAACTTATTTGGTTTTATCAAGAAAGGAAAGAGCCAAGTGAGGAGATTATTGCATTAATCAAGAAAGGAAAGAGCCGAGTGAAGAGATTATTGCAGAATATTAATCAAGAAAGGAAATGGTCAACTACCAAATGTCGTTCAAGAAGGAAAGAAAGAGACTATTGACAGATTATGATTTGGAAGATATTCTGTATAATAAACTTTTCCTAAATTTTTTGATTCCCCTTCTACTAAACGAATTTTCTTATTGTGTCCGGAGAGACGGTTTTCTTGTTCGGACTGATGTTACAGAAAGTTTACTTTTTTGCTTTGTATCCGAACACAGTAATAACCTGTCCAGACAACGCAGCCTAGAAATCTGTTCTTGACTTGTATAAGGGTTTCCAAAGCCTATTTAAAGAGGTTTCTAGGAGAAGTTCTTCAAGAATTCTACTCTAGAACTCTGTGTGGTAAGAGAGTGTTTTAGACCTGAATAGAATTATAATGTATTTCTCTTGGAGTTTTTAGTTCAACCATCAACCTTGAACAATTGAAGCCAACTGGAGTTCCAGTTAAGGAAGATCAAGAAGAAGAACTCTCCAGAGGTTCTGGGAGAGAAGCAGATAAGTGGATCACTTGTTATAATTCAAGAGTGTGATGACTGCAAAGGTTTTGTCAGTATTAACATCTTGTAATTCGTTGTTTCTTCGTATTAATTGATTTCTTAGGTTTGTCTACCTCGGAGTGGTTCTTCTCTTATAATTCAAAGAGTTTCCACTTCGTAACCATTTATTTGTGTCAAAACTTGGTTACTCTATGAAGGATTAAATTCTTGAGTGTGAGCCTAGACTCCTTACTAAGATGCCTCTCTCTCTCTCTCTCTCTCTCTCTCTCTCTCTCTCTCTCAATTCTGTTCCTCCTTTTGATGGATCTAATTATGGCTATTGGAAAACCCGCAAGAGATTTTTTCTAAAATCAATAGACGTTTGGCATCTTGTCGAATCTGGATGGACAACACTGGATACATCAATAGTTGAATGGGCTATTCTCCAGAAACAAACTCATGTTGAGAGTGACAGAGCTATGAATGCCATATGCCTAGCACTTTCATCATCAAAATTCTTAAGAATTTCTCATTGTGAAATTGCTGAAGAAGCATGAGTGATGTGAACCCGTGGGATCAAACTCCCTTGAACCCACAATCAAATTGAAACCTACCCAAGAAAGCCAAGAATCAAGTCAAGAAAAAAAATGTCTAGACCCGTTGAATTCTTGTTTCAAGAACCTAGACTTGGTTAGAACGACACACAGGGTTTGCCTTTGATAAGTTCTTAGATCAATCAAGAACAAGTAGAGAAAACTGAAAAGTTGTCTATGAAGAAAAAAACTTCATTCAAATTCAACCTTTTTTCAAAGTGTGGCTACAAGTGTATTTAAACACCTCCAAGAAACCCTAGGGCCTACTAAGGCCTTCATAAATTAAAAGACATGGGTTAAACATCTTTAGGCCAAGCCTATAGCTAATAAAAGAAGTCCACTTAATGAATTAAAAATGCCCAAATGCCTACAACCATAGAAACATAAAAGTAGGCCCACAAGCCTGTACTTAATGAAATAAGGAGTCTACTAAACCACTAGGATTAAAGTTGATTCTTCTTCTTTCAAGCCCATCTCGAATGTTGGGGTCCTGCTTAATAAATTTGCAAACTCGGCCCAAGTAGATTGTACCAATCCTTGCATTGCTTCCTTGATCTTCTTCACTCTTGACCTTGTGATTGGCCCATCTGGAACTTGCTTTAAGATTCGGCCCACCATTCCCACCATTCCCCCTTTCCTCAAAAGATTCGTCCTCGAATCATCACCTGCATCAAAGGGAGAAAGATCAGAAACATTGAAAGTAGCAGAGAGATTATACTCACCGGGAAGAACCACTTTACAAGAATTATCATTAATTTTCTCACCATGTGCCTCACGCAACAATAATTCACGCATTGAACAATTTGGCACACACAATTTGCTTTCTTTAAACAAATAACCATCATGCTTGTAAAACTTACCAAAAGCCGTTTTATCGCACGCCATATACACATATGAAAAATCAACATCATTAGCATACCCGTCTTTCAAATACTCAAATCTAAGCATTTTAGTACTCATAAAAGTAAGAAGTACATACCTCCGTGATAAAGCATCAGTAACAATGTTCTCCTTACCTTGCTTGTAATGGATGACATAAGGAAAAGTCTCAATGTATTCCATCCATCTAGCATGTCTATAATTTAAATTACCATGACCCTTGAGATGCTTCAATGATTCATGATCGGTGTGGATCACAAACTCCTTAGGCCAAAGGTAATGCTGCCACGTCTCTAGAGCACGAACAAGAGCATAAAGTTCTTTGTCATAAGTAGGATAATTCAGGGTCGCCCCACTTGGCTGATCTCTAAAGAAGGCTATGGGTCGCCTATCCTGCATTAAAACGGTTCCAATTCATATTCCTGAGGAATCACATTCAATCTCAGTGATGCCTTTAGGCGTTGACCACTCCTGGATAGCCTTGACTTTCTCTTCATCCACCTCAATACCTTTTGTACCAACAACATAACCAAGAAAAACAACTTTTTCCATACAAAAGGTACATTTCTTAAAATTAGCATACAACTTTTCACATCTCAACACATTGAACACATATCTCAAATGCTCAATATGTTCATCTAAGTTCTTGTTGTACACTGGGATATCACCAAAGTACACAACTACAAATTTGCCTATGAATGCATGTAAAACATGGTTCATTAATCTCAGGAAAATACTAGGCGCATTTGTAAAATTTGCAAACTTGTTAAATCTGCAAAACTTCAAATGTTATTTTCTCAATTTGAAAAAATTAGGATGTTGGGTGATGAGACATTTAAAGAGCTTTATGTCAAAATAAATGATATTCGTAATTCTATGATTAATCTTGGAAAAAGGGTTTCAGATGCTAAACTCATCAAGAAAATTTGCGATCTCTTCCAGCAAGATTCAGGATCAAAATAACTACTATTGAGGAAAGCAAAGATCTAGACATAATGAAAATTGAAGAGTTAGTTGGCTCACTTTAGACCTATGTGAAAAATAAATATTGACTGCTAACAACCAAGTGTTTGTGTTTGTGTGCAACAAAATATCTTAAATGCGGAATATAAAGAAGACAAGATATTTATTACGAAGTGGAAACTCTGTGAAGAAAAAAACCACTCCGGACAGCCAAACCCAAGATATCTACTATACTGAAAACAAAGCTAGTTACAAGACACTCGTACTCACAAAACTCATTGCAGTAGTCATACCTTTAACTATAACACGAAACCCATCATGAACGCTTCCCAACCAAGTCTCCTACTTGAATGAGTCTTTAATGGAATCCTTTACCTTAGGGCCGACCCCTAAGATAGACTTCACACGAACAATTGAGCATATACCGGCAATGGCTTAAGAGCTAGTGAATCTTCGATTCTCCCTAAACACCCTCTCAAAGCACTATGGAATTCGATACAAAATTCATACAATTGACAAGCCTAGGGCCCTCTATTTATAGGCTTACAGAAAACCTAAATCTATTGAGATTTGGACTCTGGCTATCGAGCGTCCGGACGGAAGTTAGCCACGTCCGGATGGTCTTCTGCGATTGCCTTTTAGAAACAGCGCAATTCTATCCTGTTAGTATTTTATGTTAGCTATATTCTGGATGACAAAAACATTTTATGTAATAGTTGCAAATTAACAGGATGGTCGGATTTTCAATTCAGAATCTTCATGTATTCAGATAGTGTTCAAAGCAAAGAAAGTAACTGATCACAAGCTTCTAGAAGATGTCCATGAAGAGTCCTTGCAAAATCCAAGACAAAACAGCCGGTTTCTGTGCAACCATCCGGACGAGCCTTTGAAGGTGTCCGGACGCCCCTCAGTGTCTTACAGATAATGATGAAGACGTTCGAACATTAGAGCAACACCGTCCGGACGCTAGGTCAATCATTATTCAACACAGAGTTGGATTTCAGAAGTTGACACTGTATGGGAAGCCTCTGCAAGCCGTCCGGACGATGTCCAGTATTTCAGAATACTCCAGAGTTCCGTTCGAACGCGAAAAGGATTTTAGCGAAGACCGTCCTGACGCTCGACAGCCAGAGCCCGAATCTCAGCAGTTTTAGGTTTCTTGTAAGCCTATAAATAGAGGGCCCTAGGCTTGTATTTTGTACAAAATTCAACAGTGAATTTCATAGTGCTTTGAGAGGGTGTTTAGGGAGAATCGAAGATCTGCTAGCTCTCAAGCCGTTGCCGGTGTGTGCTCAACTGTTCGTACGAAGTCTATCTTAGGGGTCGGCCCTAAAGTAAAGGAATCCATCAAAAACTACTTCAGGTGGAAGATCTGGTTGGGAAGCGTTCACGATAGATTTCGTGTCAGAGTTAAATGTATGAATACTACATAAGGGTATTGATGTGGTCTTTTGTTTACCAAAATATATCAATAATAAAATTAACCACTCGCAATAGAACGAATCCTTGTAGGATAAGGCTATAGAGAGGGTGTCGAACCTCAAGGACTGCGTAGGTATTGCTATCAAGTTTATGAAGATTAAAAATAACTAATGAAAAGATTGTTGAATTTGTAATTAACTAAAGTGCATAAAATAAACGTAAAAGAGAATTGAAATATAAAAGAGAGAGAAAGAGTAGAGTATTGACTTCACCGCTATCCGCACATCAATGGTTAATCATATTTAATTAGAGAAATTCATTCTATGCATGCTATAAATAAACAAGAAATTACCATATTAAAGCATAAGTATAATCCATCTTCG
Organism: Alnus rubra; assembly: GCA_028654335.1. NCBI lineage: Eukaryota > Viridiplantae > Streptophyta > Magnoliopsida > Fagales > Betulaceae > Alnus > Alnus rubra. Next base: position 1,079,003 of record JAJPGS010000712.1, on the reverse strand, counting down.
GTTGGCACGGACCGTCCACCTAACTACTAAGATGCGGTACGACCCGTCTTCCCTAGGCATGGATTAGCTACGTCTTTAATAGGATACATACAATCAATGAAAAAGTATAACCCATCTTCGGTTGGCACGAATCGTCTACCTAAATTACACTAAACTAGGGTGTAGTACGATTCGTCTTCCCTGGGCATGGCCTATCTAATCCTCTTGATCATATGTCAATTAAACCCGTTGTATAATCATCATTCTCATAATCACAGAAAATAAGAATGATTTGAGTTCAATAAAGGTAAAAAGCTTTCTAAGACAAGAGAAGAATTCTACCAATATTGATTATGAATTGAAGAACAATTGCATTTAAAAGATGAAGAACAATATCAAATTGTAGCAATTCTCATAATTATACAACCAACATGCATAAACTAAAATTCTCTAAATTGAAATACAATCAAACCATTGTGCTTGAATAGGGCTACATCAATACCCTACAAAGGTTTTTAGCCGCTCATGACGTTGCTGCAATGGCCTCTTGCCATGATTACTTCTCTTCAACTCTTCAAGCCTTCAAGAAGTTTTTCTCTGAATTTGCTCTAGGTAGCAGTGTGTCTTTCTTCAATGTTTAGAGGCCTATTTATAGAGATTAGGAGAGGCCTAGAAGCTCTTGTAATTCCAGAAAAATCGTCTCTTGAGTCTTCTTGTCCAAGTAGGAGATTGAAACTTCAATCCAAGTAGGAAAAGGATTCCAAATTCGGCCAGAATTGCGGTCCTTTATTGAGGGGCGATTTTGACATAGTAAACGTCCAAATTTAGGAAAAGCTATTTCTGACATATTTGTTTTATTTTTTATTAGATTTCCAACGCCACTAATTTCATCGTAATCAGATATTTGACTCAAAAGTTATGATTAAAACACTGAGACATGTACAGAATCCGAATTTGAATCCAATCCGATTTTGACTCTTGTTGGAGAAATTCCGATTTAATCCTTCTCTTGATTTGATTAAACTTAACCACATCATATAGGTGTTCTATTATGATTGGTTAAGTTTAAACATATCTTCTAGGTCTTCTCAAAGTGTGCTTTAAGCCCAAAATTAATGGAATTAATTGCATCTTTATTTAAAACCTGAAAACATTAAAACAACACAAAATTAAACAAATAACAATGCTAAAGAATTAACATATATAAGTTAAGGGGCTTGAATGTGCAACATTCGACGCTTATCAGGTATATGAGTACGAGTGTCTTGTAACTAGCTGTTTTTGGATAGTGGATTACCTGGGTTTGGCTGCCATGGAGTGGTTTTTCTCTTCACAGAGTTTCCACTTCGTCAACAAATACCTCTTGTCTTTAAATTCCACATTTTAAGATATTTTGTTGTACAGAAACACACACACTTGGTTGTTAGAAGTCAATATTTAATTTTCTATTGGTATCAGAGCTTGGTACACCCTATTTTAGATTTATTTCTTGAGTGTATCCTTTTGACTTCTGTTTCTGATTATTATGTCTCAAAATCTTAATTCAATTCCGCCCTTTGATGGGACGAACTATGGCTATTGGAAAGCCTGAATGCAATTCTTTTTAAAATCTATTGACGTCTGAAAAATTGTTGAAACTGGTTGGATTAAATCAGAAGAAGCAGACGAAATTACTGTTACTCAAACAAGCGCGCGACTTTCCAATGATAAAGCCCTCCATGCACTATGTCAAGCACTTTCACCATCTGAATTCGCAAGAATTTCAAATTGTGAAACTGCTAAAGATGCATGGCAAATTCTACAAACAACATATGAAGGCACAAAATTGGTAAAATTTGCCAAACTTCAAATGTTGATTTCTAAATTTGAAGAGATTAAGATGTTAGAAGAAGAGACATTTGGAGAGTTCTACACTAAGGTTAGTGACCTAAGAAACTCGATGGTGAGTCTTGGGAAGCAAATCTCTGATGTAAAACTCATCCGAAAGATATTAAGATCTTTGCCAGAGCGTTTCAGGATTAAGGTGACAACTATAGAAGAAAGTAAAGATCTGGGGGAGATGAAGATTGAAGAGGTGGTAGGATCTCTTTAGACATACGAATATTCCTTACCTCCAGTCAGAAAGGCAAAGACAATTGTCCTCAAGGCATCTAAGGCATCCAAAAAGAAATCCAGGCTCTCATTTGACGAAGACTCAGATATTGATGAAGATGCAGTGGCAATGTTAGCCAAGAACTTCGAGCGATTCATGAAAAGTAATAAATTCAAGAAGTTTTCTGACAGACTAAGAAATGCTCCCTACACAGTTGATACAGAAGAAGAAGAGAAGAAAGATCCGATGGGTCCCCAGTGCTTCGAATGTTCAGGCTTTGGGCACATCAGGACTGAATGTGCAAATCTGAGGAAACAAAAGGGGAAAGCCTTTCATGCAACTCTCAGCAATGAGTTTGAGAAGGAAGAAGAAACTTATGAAGAAGAAAAATTACTGGCCTTCGTGGCCCCGCATGAAGATAAGGAGGATTCTAAGTCCTACTATTTTGAGAATAGTGAAGAAGAAGATATGCAATCAGCCTATCAACTTCAATATGTTGAATTCCTAAAGCTGAGGGAGAAATACAAACAGCAGGTACTAGAGCTTAACAGCTTCAGGTCTGAGAAGACCTCTATGCTCATAAATATCAATGATTTAGAAGAGAGACTTCTGGAGACATAGTTGCAACTAGAGAGAGTCTCAGACGAGAAGCTCACTCACATGCTCTCCATTCATAAGTGCCCAACTGACAAAACAGGACTCGGGTATGTTCCTTCTTCTATTTCTGATAGTCCATCTAGCTCCAAGACTATTTTTATAAAACCAATTATTCCCGAATCTCCACCCATGGATAAGGGAAAAACTGTTATAGAAGGGGAAGTTCCTGTCATCCCTCAGCCTCTGGCCAAGCTTCCTATCAGAGGAAAGCCTCCCACTTGCCATCACTGTGGCGAGCTAGGGCACATCAGACATAAGTGCCTTCATTGACAAGTTCAAAGGAAAAAAAAGTGGCAGGCTCCTAAAACCCCCATGTGTCACCAATGTGGAGTTAGCACTCATGTCAGACATAGGTGTCCTCCACCTAAACTGCCCAGGCATCATAAATCTCCGCCTAGAAATGTTGTTCCAAAGCATCAGCAGCTGCAGAAGCCAACTCAAGCGAAAAAGACTTGGGTCCCCAAGAAGACTGCAGTAAAGGACATCTCCTATGACGAAACATCTTCCGTCACTTCCTTCATGCAAGATTTGATCAGATTTTTGGCACTCTAGCTAAAAAATGAAGGACAAGACAAGAAAGAGGACATCCAACCACCAAGGGGGAGTGGACCTACCCAATAGGTAAGGTCACACATGCCTAGGATTTTGGTTCCTAAATCCTAGAACATGACAGGTACACTTCCATAGCATTTTTATACCATCATATGAAATCTTTGCATGTTGTTATGGAACCATCATTTCTATCCCTATACTCCCTATTGTTTGTCTAGAGGAAATTCTACAGGTATTAAATAGGGATGATACTAAAAGCACGTCGAACGACTGCTTTTCTATCTTGATTATTTTCAAACCTCTCTCCCTAAGGTCAAGTTTGTTTCGACCTCACATGCTTGGTCTATACTATTCTCTTTATTGTAAAGCATGTCTTTTTTTTTAAATAATAAAAAAAAGGAGGGGGTTAAAAGATGCAGAGTTTTATTGTTCCATTAAATAGCTTCCAGATATCTTATGTATGTTTAACTGATGTCTCAGTTTTTGATGTATTTATTCTTTTGCCTTTATATAACTGAGAGTTTCTCTTGATATTTGCAAAGTTTCCTAGTGGCATCCATAATAGATAGTTGCTTTTCTCATGCGATGAAAAATGTGCACTTTCCAAAGGCTCTCCTAAGGTATTTTTTTTCTCTCTTCTGACTTTTAGCTTCTGAAAAAAAATTTATGTGAGAGATTTTTTTTCCTAAGATGGTCAAATTGACCAACTCGCTAGTTGAACCTAGAACCCATAAATTCTAGTATTCTTTCTAGGTTGCAGCACCAAGTGATAAAAAGCATTCAACTTAATAAATACGGTTAAATAAAAAGATCCACTGCTTATATGCTATCAATCTATTTTTGATATTGTCCCTATAGAAACAGTCAATAACCAAATCATTGCCGAAATAGACGGTCACTAAAAAACGATGTAAAAGAAAATGAGTTGCAGCTTAGGGGGAGTGTATCAGATGAGGGTGGCTAGGCCCTAGTAAAATAAGGTTTGACTTTTGACTGATTTAAACATTGATTTTCTCTCTTGTTTAGAAAATTTGGGTATTTTAAGTCATATCAGTGAACTTCATACCTTTTGAGAAAGCTTTCACACACACACGCATTGCTTGAGTTAAGTTTCTATTGAAAAGTGTCTTTTTGCGGGGAAATTTTTGTGCTTATTGAATCTTAACTCGCTCGCAATTATATCTTGGTATTTTTTGAAATGCTAATTGAACTAGGATATCAGCTTTATATACATGCGTGTTCTGGAAATTATTTGGGAAATATTTTTCTGCTATTTTTCCTCTTTTTTTTTTTTCTTTTTCTTCAGATTTTTGTGTGAAGTGTCCGGATGGTGGTTCTGGCTGTCCGGACGGTAAGGTTGATTCGTCCGGACGTCCATCCTCCTAGTCCGGATGGGCGTGTTTTCGCGATCTCCTACGTGGCACTACGTCTGGGCATCACTTAAGTTCCGTCCAGACGGTGTCTCCTGTAGGGTTATATTCCATTCCCCCCCGCGCTGCAGCCTCCTCATTCCGCCTTTTTTGGTTCTTTTTGTCGCCTTGTACATTTTTTCTGTACTTTTATGCGTATTTATCAAGTGCACATGTCATCTTTGCAATTATCTCCACCCCAGGTATGTTTTTATGCTCTTTCACTAATTTATTTTAAGTTTTCATGCTTAAAATAGCTTGTTTTTGGGTTTTCATTTTTTTTGAGTTTAATACGTATTATTGCTAAAAAATTCTTTATTATTTGGGTTGAGATTTTGCATATTTGTTCTTGATATTGTTTGGGTTGTGTTTCTGGTTGTTGTAATTTCTGGGATAGTCCATTTTACAACCTTTATAATGCCCAATTTTTTTTGGACTAACAGGATTTAATGCTTTCATGGATTTGTTTCTGTGATTTTTTTTAGTCCAGGAAATATGTCTTCAGATGACTCTCCTCCCCGAGTTAGGCAAAGAACTGAAGAGTCAAGTGCTGACAGGCTACATTGCATGCAATCGCGGCAGGTCCTATCGGAGCAAAATCTTCTCCGTGCAGATATGAAGGATCCCGTCTTACTCCCCATTTCTCAGATGCTTCTAGAAAACCACTAGGAGTACCTGTACGACTGTGCCTGCCCAACCTTTCCCAGACCGGTACAGGAGTTCTATTGATGCAAACCAAGGAGCTGGACATGTTGATCATACACGTGGGAATGGAGCTGAAGTTGCACAAGACCCTTTGTCACTTCCTAGTGGTCCAATTACAAGACTTAGAGCCAAACGTTTCAAGGAAGCACTAAATGAGCTAATCCAAGAGAATTGGGCTGACTCTAAAAAGACCAAGATGGGCTCAAATAATAATCAAGGCTTAGTCCATGTCATCAAAATAATTGAAGAGGCTAATTAGCATGCAAAAACCTGATCATCATGGTTTGACCATTAAAGGGTGTGAACTTGTTGAGTTTCAAGGATATTAAATAAGGGAATGAAATTGGTCTTGGCTGGTTATGTTAAATACATTGAACTTAGTCATTTAGTTATTTTGTAGGGACTTGTTTATGTTGTTGTTTATGTTGCTTTTAAAGCTGTAGTTATGAATTTTCATATTCTTGGAGGGTTGTTCCAAGTATATAAATGGGCATTACGAATTTTGTAAGGAAGATATTGTTTTCAGAAAATTATCATTAGTGTGAGGTCTTGTGTTCCTCTTTGTTCTTGAAAGAACTCTTTGAACTTATCAAGTTAATCTTGTGGCGTTCACACAACCAAACTTATCACCTTGATTCTTGAGAGATTCTTAGGTTTCTTGGTGTGGCGTTTCAATCCTTTGTAGTCTTGGTTTCTCATCTAGTTAGGTGGCGGTCAAGGCTCAACAATTCTTGTCTACACGATCTTGGGGTTTCAAACCATCATTGTTATCGAGTTTCATCACAATTGTTGGTGGAGTTCATATCATTTTGGTATCATCTATGGCAACATGATCATCATCCAGGAGGATGACAGAGGACTCATTATGCAGACCATGGTCAGAGGATAGTCGATTCAGATTGATCCACAGCTTATCAGTGCTGTGATCGGAGTTCCTGTGTTACCAGTCTTCGGAGTTCCTTTTCCTGATGAGGCTCCTAACATTGATTTCCTGTATGATTTATTTGGGATGAGACGCCTGAGAGAAGACAAGTCCCACTCCCAGATCAACATCGGTACTTTTTCTCCTATGCACCGATTTTTAGCAAAAGTTGTAGTGACCAACCTTTGGCCTCAAGCTCGTCAAAGTGAGCTTATTTTCAAGAAGGCCACCCTTCTCTATGCCATCAGATGTGGACTCCTTTTTACCTGTGCAAGCACATCTTACACACTATGCTCGAGGTTCGCGATGAGAAGAACACGAGTCTGTCTTTTGGGTGTTTGATCACTCAAATCTGTCTTCAGGTCGTGACAGATATTTCAGACTCTGAGCCCCGCTCACGGATCCCAGATCCCCTTGGCATACAGACTCTCATGAAGTCTATTGCTCGGTTGCGGGATGAGGCTCAAGACGCTGTTCCTCAGCCTCCACCAGATCTCCCCACAGCAGCTGCATCATCATCACAGGTTGTGCCTCCCACCTTTGACATTGAAGCTGCTTTTACACAGCTTATGACTACAATGTCAGCTCTCCAGTGGGAAGTCAATCTTATAGGAGAGCGTGTCGAGCAGAACCAGATCGACATCAGGGAGTGCCTGAAATATCATCATCCAAAGCTGAATGATGATGATGATTGAGTGTTTTTCTTTATATATATGTTCTGTCTTGTTTCTGGGTTTTTTTTTTTTGAACAATTTTACATTTGTCCTGACATTTTGTGTATTTCTTAAAACACTTATGGTTTTACTTAATACTCCGTTTACCCTTTGTCATTGTGTGACAAAAAGGGTGAGTATTTTTTGGTTCATTTTGGTTTTTGGATCGGGACTGTATTTCCAAACCGATCGAGTGTTTTTTTGTTCCAGAATGGCCAAAGGGGGAGTTTGTTAGTATTTTATGTTGGCTATATTCTGGATGAAAAAAACACTTTATATAATGGTTGCAAATTAACAGGATGGTTGATTTTTCAATTCAGACAGTGTTCAAATCAAAGAAAGTAACTGATCACAAGCTTCTAGAAGATGTCCATGAAGAGTCCTTGCAAAATCCAAGACAAAACAGCCGGTTCCTGTGCAACTGTCCGGACGAGCCTTTGAAGGTGTCCAGACTTCCCGCAGTGTCTTACAGATAACAATGAAGACGTCCAGACATCAGAGCAACACCGTCCAGACGCTAGGTCAATCATTGTTCAACACGGAGTTGGATTTCAGAAGTTGACATTATTTGGGAAGTCTCTGTAAGCCGTTCGGAGGACGTGGCAACACGTCCGGACGATGTCTAGTATTTCAGAATACTCCAGAGTTCCATTCGAATGCGGAAAGGATTTTAGCGAAGACTATCCGGACGCTCGGTCAAGCCGTTCGGGCTTGAACCTGATAAAGATTGAATTACGTTGTTTCTGAAAGGATATCGCAGAAAACTGTCTGGATGTGGCTAACTTCCCTCCGGACGCTTGACAACCAGAGCCCGAATCTCAGCAATTTTTGGTTTCCTGTAAGCCTATAAATAGAGGGCCCTAGGCTTGTATTTTGTACAGAATTCAGCAGTGAATTTCATAGTGCTTTGAAAGGGTGTTTAGGGAGAATCGAAGATCTGCTAGCTCTCAAGCCGTTGCCGATGTCTGCTCAACTGTTCGTGTGAAGTTTATCTTAGGGTCGGCCTTAAGGTAAAGGAATCCATCAAAAACTCCTTCAGGTGGAAGATATGGTTGGGAAGCGTTCACGATAGGTTTCGTGTCAGAGTTAAATGTATGACTACTGCATAAGGGTATGTGAGTACGAGTGTCTTGTAACTAGCTTTGTTTTTTGATAGTGGATTTCCTGGGTTTGACCACTCCGGAGTGGTTTTTCTTTTCATAGAGTTTCCATTTTATCAACAAATATCTTGTCTTTTAAATTTCAAATTTTAAGATATTTTGTTGCACACAAAAACACACACTTGGTTGTTAGAAGTCAATATTTAATTTTCAAAGATGAACAGGGAAACTTGGTAGATATTAGGCATAAACTCTCAATCATATATAAAGCATAGTCAGTTAATGCACAATGAACTAAGATATCACACAAAAACACATGTAATATCTGAAATGCCAATAAAAGAAAAAAAATAAAATTTCTGCATATTCTCCCCCAATTTTTTTTTAAAAATAAAATAAAAAATAAAAACATGCTACAAAGGTGAATAGACAATCATAAACCTAGCATGTGGTAAGATCAAACATATCTTAAAAGAGAAGGGATAAAATTTACCGATATAGAAAAACAGTCTCCCGATGTGCTTTTGCTATCATCCCCAAATAGTACCTCCAAAATTTTCTCAAGAGGAACAAGAGAAATAGGGGAAAATAACAATGGTTCCTAAATTGTAAGGCAAACAAAGATATGACATTTAGAGAATACTGCAATGTAATCAAACCTGATGCTCTAGGATTAGGAACCAAATCCTAGGCATGTGTATCCTCACCAACTAGGTGAGTCTATTCACCCTTAAGGGGTGAATGTCTGCCTCCTTTCGGATCCATGCCTGCCTTCCTTCCTTGTGGTGGTTGTTGATAGGACTTCATCTGATCTTCCAGCCACTGTATCATACTTTGCATCCATATAGGCAGCTCCCTATAGAATTGATCATCCTCCATCTTCTGCGGCTTCTTCATGAATTGCCTTGATTTGTTAAACTTGGGTTTGCCATTTTGATTGGCAGGAACAAATCTCTGTGGATGCCGCTAATGCTGAGGAGCCTGATGTCGTGGGGCCTGGTGCCTTGGAACCTCATGCCATGGAGCCTGATACTAGGGAGCCTAATCTCGTGGAGCCTGATGTTGGGCCAGAGGTCTAGTGCCGAAATTAGCTTGTCTTGGCACTTCTTTCTTGACCTTTGATCTCTGAGCTTTGAGAAGAGAGCACTAGGGTCGGATGTGCCCGTTTAATCCGCAGTGATGCCATATAGGAGGTCGTCTAATGGTGAGGGGCTTCTGAGTGATCGGAATATCTCCACCAATTATGTTCTTTCCTTTGTCCATTACTATGAGAGGAGGCTCGAGGACTGTGGGCTTGACAAAAACAGTCCTAGAAGTAGAGGGAATGTCAGAAGGAGGAGCTACATACCCTAGTCCGGTCTCGTCTGTTGGGCTCTTCTAGATTGAATGCAAATAGGTTAGCTTCTCATCAGTGTCCTTTTCCAACTGTAGTTGTGTCTGTAGTAGCTTCTCCTCTAGATCCTGTATCTTGAGCAGCAATGAACTCTTCTCAGTCTATAAACTGTTCAGCTCATGAACGTGCTGCTTGCAAGTCTCCCTCAACTTCTCAAACTCTACATAGAAGATTTTATAGGCCTCTTTGAGTTCTTCCCCGTCTTCATCACTGTGCTCAGAGTAGTAAGAATCCTCATCTTCTTCATGTGGAGCCATAAAGGCTAGAAATTTGTCTTGATCAGGAGATTATTCTTCTTCAGACTCATCATTGAGAGTCGCATTATATGCCTTCCCTTTTTCTTGTTTGAGATTCCCACAGTCAACCCGGATATGCCCAAAGCCAGAGCATTCAAAACATTTGGGGTCTCTTGGGTCTTTCTTCTCAGCTTCTTCTTGTTTGGACTCTTTGGGGGCCTTCTTTAGTCTTTAGAAAAATTTATTTTTGAATTTATCATTCTTCATCAATCTTTTGAAATTCTTGGCCAGCATGCCACTGGATCTTATTCTTTCTCAGAGTCTTCTTCAAATGAGACTTTGGCTTTCTTTTTAGATGCCTTGAGGGCAATAGTCTTTACCTTCTTTACTGGGGGCGGGGAAAGCTCGTAGGTTTGAAGAGATCCCTCAAACTCTTCTATCTTCATCACTTCTAAGTCTTTGCTTTCTTCAATGGTAGTCACCTTGATTCTGAAACACTCAGGCAAAGATCTTAGAATTTTACAAATGACCTTTACATTCGAGACAGACTTCCCAAGACTCACCATTGAGTTCCTTAGGTCGTTCATCTTAGAGTAAACTCTTTAAATGTCTCATCTTAATCTCTTTAAATCTAGAAATCGACATTTGAAGTTTGGCAGATTTAATAAGTTTAGTGCCTTCATATGTTGTTTCTAAGCTTTGCCATGCTTCTTGAGCAATTCCACAATCTGAAATTTTAGTAAATTCAGACGGTGAAAGCGCTTGACATCATGGAGGGCTTTTTCATTGGCAATTTGTGCATTCTTTTTGTTGGTTTGTAATTGGCTACATTCTGTTGGACAAAATCACTTCTATGTAATGATGCTTACTATACAAGGATGTTGTTTTATTCAGAGTCTACGCTGCACTTTTGAGCTTCAAGAAGACTCTGTGTAAAATTCAAAATAGTTAGTTCAGTTCCCTTGCATCCGTCTGGACGATGACATATTCCATCCTGACACTCAACTGTCCAAGCATCATTCATCCGGACGAAGAGAAATTTCCATTCGGCCTTTCCTCTATGTCGAGAAGCTTCAAACTGTTCCAAGTTGCATCCGTCCGGATGTCTCAGCAACACGTCCGGACCCTGTTCAGTGTTCGACCAGCTATGGGATTTCTTTCCAAAAACACAGATATGGGAAGACAGCTGCAACCGTCCTGACGATGTGTGTTCCCATCCGGACGCTCTCCTTCATAAAGCAAGTCGTGCATTCAACGTTCAACCTTCGGACGTCGGTCTTCATGGTCCGGAAGCTCAAGCTTCATATATTGAAATTGCGTGCATCAGTTTAACCATTCGGACTTCAGCCCTCATTGTCCTGATGCTCCAAGCCTTGATATGAAAATCGCTTGCAGCAAAAGTGCAACCGTTCAGACGGTAGGGAAACATTGTCCAGACGCGGCTTCATTTAGGAAAGAATTAAGCAAATTTGGAAAGCCGATCTTACAGTTGTCCGTCCGAATGCCATATGTCTACCGTCCGGACGGCGCCTAGGAAAATGTAATCAGACGCGATTTAGGTCTTTTGTAGCCTATTAAAAAGAGGCCCCTAGGCATGTTGATCGTAAGAATTTAGTAGTGAATTCGGTAGAAGCTTAGAGAGTTTATTGTGAAAGTTATTGTGCTGAAGCGTCCTCTCTCAAGACATTGCCAAGTACTATTGCTATGCTGAACTAAAGTCTATCTTAGGGGTTGGCCCTAAGGTAAAGGATTCCATTAAAGTCCCCTTCAAGTAGGAGACTTGGTTGGTAGACATTCGTGTTGGGTTACACCTTAGAGTGCTACGATCGCTGCATCGGGTATGTGAGTGTTACTGTCAATATACTAGCTTTGTCTTATGAATAGTGGATATCCTGGGTTTGGCTGCCCCCGAAGTGGTTTTTCTCTTAATTGAGTTCCCACTTTGTTAGTATTTTATGTTGGCAACATTTTGGTTGATAAAGACACTTCATGTAAAGGTTGCTTTTTAACCGGATAATCGATTCTATTCAGAGTCTTCAAGTAATATGGACAGTATCTCATTTCATGCCATGTGTATGGTCACAAGTTTCTAAGAAGATGTCTATGAAGATTCCATGCAATTTCCAAGTCAAAACAGCCAATTCTTGTGTAATCGTTCGGACGAGCCTTTGAAGGCGTCCGGATGCCCCGCAGTGTTTAGAAGCTTCAGCGTTGAAGACGTCCGGACATCATAGCAACACCGTCTGGACGTTAGAGTAACACTGTCCGGACGATAGGTCAACCTTCTCCAATTTCTACACGGAGTTGAATTTCAGCAGTCGACAATGTTTGGGAAGTTTCTACAACACGTCCGGATGACGTGGCAACACGTACGGATGCTGTCCAGCTTTCCAGAATATTCTGGACTTCCGTTCGAACGCGAAAAGGAGATATAGCGAAGACCGTCCGAACGCTCGGCCAAGCTGTCCATACGTATACCTATTATGGAAAGGTTTGTGCTATTCTGGAAGGCGGTAGCAGAAGACCGTCCGGACGCTTGATAGTCAGAGTTCAAATTTAAGCAGATTTAGGTTTTCCGTAAGCCTACAAATAAAGGGCTCTAGGCTGCTTTTCTGTCTTGGTATTTCTAAACCTCTCTCCCTGGGGACATGTTTGATTTTACCTTACATGCTGTGACTCGATGTTATTTCTTTTTCCATAAGCATGTCCTTGTTGTTTTTCTATTTTATTGTTTTTAACAACAATAACAACAACAACAACAACAAAAAAATTGGGGGAGAAGATGCATAATTTTTATTTTTTTGAGAGTTGCTTTTTAGATATTGTATGTGTTTTTACCTGATATCTCAGTTCATTGTACATTAATTGAGTATGCTTATATATGATTGAGAGTTTATGTCTGATATCTGCTAAGTTTTCCTGTGCATCTTAATGCTAGATAATTGCTTTTCTCATGCGATGAAAAATTGTGCACTATCCAAAACTCCCTTAAGGTACATTTTTTCTCTCTGACTTTTAGCTTCTGAAAATTCTAATGAGAGAGATTTTTTTTGCTAAGATGGTCAGATTGACCAACTCGCTAGTTGACCCTAGAACCCATAAATTCTGGCATTCTTTCTAGGTTGCAGAACCGAATGATAAAAAACATTCAAAACTAAATAAATATGGATAAATAAAAAGATCCACTACTTTTGTGCTATAAATTTGTTCTTGAACTTGCCCTTATAGAAACAGTCAGTGACTAAATCATTGCAAAAATAGGCGGTCACTAAAGGACGAAGTAAAAGAAAAGTGCTGCAGCTTAGGGGGAGTGTATCAGATGAGGGTGGCTAGGCCCTAGTAAAATAAGGTTTGACTTTTGATTGATCTATGGTTGATTTTCTATCTTATTTAGAAAATTTGATTGTTTTAAGTCATATCAGTGAACTTCATACCTTATTGAGAAAGCTTTCACACACACACACACACGCATTAGATGAGTTAAGTTTACTATTGAAAATTTTCTATCTGTAGGGAAATTTTTGTGCTTATTGACTCTTAACTCTCAATTATATCTTGGTATATTTTTGAAATGCTATTTGAATGTTTTATCAGTTATTTATACATGCTTGTTCTGAAGCTAACGTTAGGAAATTTTATTTTTTTTCCTGCGTATTTCCCTATTTTTTTCAGCTTCTAAGCTTCTAATGTGAAGCGTCTGGACGGACATGTTCTTGAGTCCGGATGTGCTAAGCTATGTCGATCTCTTATCTGACAGCATGCCGTCCGGACGAGTATATACCACGTCCGGACGTGAGCTTTTTGCTTTCTCTACCAAACACACACACTACTTTTGGCCTGCTCTATCATGTTATGTTGTGTGTGTTTTCTCTAGGACTGATCTCGAGATTTTGACATTCTCTTCACGTCTTTTCTCATTCCCAGGTATTTCTCTTAAGCTTTGGTTCTTTTTAGAATATTGGAATCTTTAATTGATTATGATTTGAGAGATTGTGCATGAATATCTTATTCTGCCTTTATGCTGGATGGATATTACTAATCTGTGCCTTTTGGATTGCTATATCTACTTTTGTATTTCTTTATGCATCCAATTGATAGCCATCATAATACCACATTCTGTTTGAAACTAATAGGATCTAATATTTATTTTCATTTGGTTTCATTGTGGTGTTATTTTTGGATAGATTTAAATATTTTCAGGAATATGTTGTCCAACGGCTTCCAGCATAGTGGCAGACAGATGGCTCTTTAGAAAATAGACCAGTGTTGAAATCATAAGTTCCAAAGATCCCTGATTTTAGATGAGCTCATTCCCTTGCTCATACAGAGTCTTCCGTAACATTTTCCTCTAGATCTGCACCAGCTAAAGATTCAGTGGTGAATCTTCTTTATAATCTTCCAGACCACTTGATTAGAGGATTTCTTTCTGCAGATGATTAGTTTCGGGCTATAAGACTTAAGTGACTGAAAATTTTCAGTCTATGGTTTCTAGGCTTCAGGAGCAAGAAGCCGAAGTGGCTCAAATTCAGGAAATGTGATATCTTGAGGTTTTGGTTTTCTCTTATGTTGATTTGAGCTTTTGATGAGAATTTTAGTATTATGTTGGTTTTCACTTCACTATTATTCTTGTTGTTTTGAATTTTAGTAACTATGGTTTTCAATTATACTCTATTTACCCTTTGTCCCTTTCAGACAAAAAGGGGGAGTATCTTTTGTTTTGGACCGGGAATGTATTTCCAAATTGGTCAAGTGTTTTTTGTCCCAGAATGGCCAAAGGGGGAGTTTGTTAGTATTTTATATTGGCAACATTCTGGTTGACAAAAACACTTTATGTAACAGTTATTTTTTAACAGGATTATCGGTTCTATTCAGAATCTTCAAGTAATATGGACAGTGTCTCATTTTATGCCATGTGTATGGTCACAAGTTTCTAAGAAGATGTCTATGAAGATTCCATGCAATTTCCAAGTCAGAACAGCCAGTTCCTGTGCAACCGTCTGGACGCCTTGCAATGTCTAGAAGCTTCAGCGTTGAATACGTCTGGACGTCAGAGCAACACCATTCGGACGATAGGTCAACCTTCTCCAATTTCTACACGAAGTTGAATTTTAGCAGTCGACACTGTCTGAGAAGTTTCTGCAAGACGTCCGGACTACATGGCAACATGTCCGGACGCTATCCAACTTTTCAGAATATTCCGGACTTTCGTTCGAACGCGGAAAAGAGATATAGCGAAGACCGTCCGGATACTCGGCCAAGCCGTCCGGACGTATACCTGTTATGGAAAGATTTGAGCTATTCTAGAAGGCGTTTGCAGAAGACCGTCCTGACGCTCTATAGCTAGAGTTCGAATTTAAGCAGATTTAGGTTTTCTGTAAGCCTATAAATAGAGGGCTCTAGGCTTGTAAATTGTATGAATTCTATAACGAATTCCATAGTGCTTAGAGATGGTGTTTTGGGAGAATCGAAGATCTGCTAGCTCTTTAGCCGTTGCCAGTGTCGGTCCTTGTTCTTGTGAAGTCTATCTTAGGGGTCGGCCCTAAGGTAAAGAATTCCATCAAAGACCCCTTCAAGTAGGAGACTTGGTTGGGAAGCGTTCACGATGGCTTCGTGTTATAGTTAAAAGTATGACTACTGTAATGGGTTTTGTGAGTATGAGTACTTTGTAACTTGATTTGTCTTTGGATAGTGGATTTCCTGGATTTGGCTGCCCCGGAGTGGTTTTTCTCTTCACAAAGTTTCCATTTCGTCAATAAATATCTTGTCTTCTTTAAATTCTGCATTTAAGATATTTTGTTGCACACAAACACACACTTGGTTCTTTAGAAGTCAATATTTATTTTCACACTTCCTCAACAAAATATCTGTCTCTTTATTTTTCACATTGTGATATTTTATTGCACACTATTGCACACACTTGTTAAAATTATAAGTCCTTTAATTTTCATTTGGTATCAGAGCTTGGTACACTTTGTTCAAAGGATTTAATTCATGAGTGTGATCCTTATCTCTTCGTGACTTCTGTTTTTTTATTACACATTTTATCATGGATTTCTCTTAGTTATCTGAAGAAAATTATGATATTGAGCTCTCTAAAGTTTTTGCTAAATTGGATAAATTGGTTTCTACAAAAGAGCTCAAAAAGGTAAAGCAAGAAAAAGAATCTTTGATTATACAATTGTCGAAATCACATGTTTTGAATGACTCTTTGAAATCCGAGAATACCATGCTATTTGACATTATTGATACACTTGACAATAAATTAAAAAAATCTGAAGATCTCTTGAAAAAAATCTCAAATGATAATTTGAAAATCATGCTTTGTATTCATTCATATATTTCTAACAAGCTTGCTTTAATTGTTGATGATATGAGTACTTCTACTTCACATGTGTCTTATTCTAAATTAGATTCTGTTGATATTAAGCATGTGATAGTAGATACAGGTTGTTTAGAAAAATCTTGCTTAAATAATCATGTGATGCCAAAGTCCAAGGAATCAGGAATACAAGGTAAGTTTGTTCCTACTTGTCATAATTATGGGAAAATTGGTCATATTAGGCCAAATTGTTATTTGTTGAAATCCCACAGGTCTTGGATTAAGCAGGATGCTCTGAGGAAAAGTGAAGTTGAAGATTCTTCATCATCAAAATATGTCACTTTGCATAGGAGATACATAAATGGTAAGGGCAATGTTATTTTTAAGAATGCTAACCATAATTCTGTAGAGAATGTCAAGAAGCATTCAAACAAAAGAAGCTTGCCCACCTGTCATCACTGTGGCATCACTGGTCACATCCGACCCAAATGTCCACTGCTTCAGGCTCAAAAGTCGAAAGTTCAGAGGGAGCTACCAATAAGAACTACATCAGGCACACTATGTCCTACGGCACTTCAGGCTCCATGGCATTAGTAATAGTTTGTTCTTGACAATCAGAGTGGCAAATCAAAGAAGAACAAATCAAGGTGCTACAAGAGAAAGCCGCAGAAGCCCACTAGTAACCATGGCTATGAAGGGTTGTTGAGCCTGATGCAAGGTATGCTAAGAAGAATGGCCAACATGGACATGACCGACAAAACATCTCCACGGGTCAAGTAGGTATGGGTCAAGAATGATGACACCATTCACCCCTTGAGGAGGAGTGGACTCACATAGTAAAGGTGAAGTCTCACCATGCCTAGGATTTTTGTTCCTAAATCCTAGTGCATGTCAGGTATGTTTGCATTGCATTGTTTATCATGTCATATCATATTCATGCCTTGCATTCTGGTTTAAGGACCATTCATTCTATCCCCTTATTTTCTCTTGTTATCTTGAAAAACTTCTGCAGATATTTTTTTTGGAGGATGACAGTTTAAGGAACGTCAAGTGGCTACTTTTTGAGTTTCCACTTTGTCAACAAAATATATGTCTCTTTAATTTTCGTGTTGTGATATTTTGTTGCACACTATTGCACATACTTGATAAATTAGAAGTCCAATAATTTTCATTTGATATCAGAGCGGGTACACTCTATTTAAAGGATTTAATTCCTGAGTGTGATCCTTATCTCTTTTGTGACTTCTATTTTTTGATTACGCCTTTTATCATGGATTTCTCTCAGTTATCTGAGGAAAATTATGATATTGAGCTCTCAGTTCTCCTTGAATGTTCAGTTATCTGAATCACATGTTTTGATTGACTTTTTGAGATCTGAGAATACCATGCTATTTGACATTATTGATACATTTGAGAATAAATTAAAAGAATCTGAAGATCTCTTGAAAAAATTCTCAAGTGATAATTTGAAAAGCATGCTTTGTATTTATTCAGATATTTCTAACAAGCCTGCTTTAATTGTTGATGATATGAGTACTTCTACTTCACATGCTTCTAATTCTGAATTAGATTGTATTGATATTGAGCCTATGATAGTAGCTATAGCTTGTTTGGAAAATTCTTACTTAAATAATCGTGTGATGCCAAAGTCCAAGGAATCAGGAACACGGGGTAAGTTTGTTCCTACTTGTCATAATTGTGGGAAAATTGGTCATATTAGGCCAAATTGTTATTTGTTGAAATCCCACCGGTCTTGGTTTAAGCAGGATGCTCTGAGAAAAAGTGAAGTTGAAGATTCTTCCTCATCAAAATATGTCCCTCTGCATAGGAGACATATAAATGGTAAGGTCAATGTTATTTTTAAGAATGCTAACCATAATTCTGTAGAGAATGTCAAGAAGCATTCAAATAAAAGAAGTTTGCCCACCTGTCATCACTATAGCATCACCGGTCACATCCGACCCAAATGTCCATAGCTCCAGACTCAAAAGTTGAAAGTTCAGAGGGAGCTGCCAACAAGAGCTACATCAGGCACTCTACCTCCTACGGCACTTCAGGCTTCATGGCATTAGCAGCAGTTTGTTCCTGTCAATCAGAGTGGCAAATCATAGAAGAACAAATCAAGGCGCTACAAGAGAAAGCTGCAGAAGCCCACTAGCAACCATGGCTATCAAGGGTTGCTGAGCCTAATGCAAGGTATGCTAAGAAGAATGGCCAACATGGACATGACCCGCAAACTATCTCCACGGTTCAAGCGGGTATGGGTCAAGAATGATGAGACCATTCACCCCTTGAGAGGGAGTGGACTCACCTAGTAAAGGTGAAGTCTCCCATGCCTAGGATTTTGGTTCCTAAATCCTAGTGCATGTCAGGTATGTGTGCATTGCATTGTTTATCATGTCTATCTTATTCATGCCTAGCATTCTGTTTGAGGAACCATTTATTCTATCCTCATATTTTCTCTTGTTATCTTGAAAAACTTATACAGATAGTTTTTGGGGATGACAGTTAAAAGCACATCAGGTGGCTGCTTTTTTGTCTTGGTATTTCTAAACCTTTCTCTCTGAGGACAGGTTTGATTTTACCTTACATGCTGGGACTAGATGTTATTTCCTTTTCCATAAGTATATCCTTGTTGTTTTTATGTTCTAGTGTTTTCAACCAAAAAAAAAAAAAAAAGGGTGGGGGGAAAAGATGCAGAAATTTATTTTTGACTTTTGATAGCTTTTCAGATATTGTACGTGTTCTTGCCTGATATCTCAGTTAATTGTGCATTAATTGAGTATGCTTATATATGATTGAGAGTTTATGTCTAATATTTGCTAATTTTTCCTGTTGCATCTTAATGATAGATAGTTGCTCTTCTCATGCGATGAAATATTGTGCACTATCCAGGGCTCCCCTAAGGTACATCATTTTCCTCTCTGACTTCTTACTTCTGGAAACTCTAATGAGAGAGACACTTTTGATTAGATGATCAAATTGATCAATATGCTAGTTGAACCTAGAGTCTAAAAATTCTAGCATTCGCTCTAGGTTGCAGCACCAAGAAGAAACAAGCAGTTATTCTTCTGCATTTATGTGTTATATGCTTATATACACTGCTTCTGTGCTGAATTAGCTTTATATATTGTCCTTCATGGTACAAGTAAAACAATTAGGTGCTGCATCTTAAGGGGAGTATATCAGATGAGGGTGGCTAGATCCTATTAAGATAAGGTTTGACTTTTGACTGATCTAACATTGATTTTTCTCTCTTGTTTATAAAATCTAGTTGCTTTAAGTCATATCAGTGAACTTCATACCTTATTGAGAAAGCTTTCACACACATATGCATTGCATGAGTTGAGTAATCAATTTAAAATTTCTATCTGCAGGGAAATTTGTGCTTATTGAATACTTAACTCTCATTTATATCTTTGCATATTTTTGTAATGCTATTTGACTGCTTTATCAGTTGATTGAATATGCGTTTTCTGAAGCTAACCATAGAACAAATATATTTTTCAACAAATTTTTCTCCAATTTCAGATTTTCAGGTCCGGACAGACCTATTCTTACGTTCGGACAAGAGCAGTCTTGTCGTACGCTATCCTAGCAGTAGCTGTCCGGATGGTTAAGTGATATGTCCGGACGAGATCTCTACAGGTTTAAGACTTGCGTCTCTTTTTCTGCCATAAACATATCTCTACATTTTTAGTAATTTATCATGTCATGTTGTGTGTTTTTCTCGCGGATTTTTCCCTAGATTTTGGCATCCTCTGCACATCTCTTCTCATTTTGTGGTGTTTGTTGTGTCTTCCTTTGTTCTTTTAAAGTTTTTGTGCTTTTTAGAATATTGGAATATTCTCTTCAGATATTGTGCATGAAAATCCTATTCTGTCTGTGTGTTGGGTTGATATTGATATATTTGGGTCATTTGGATTGCGATCTTTGCTTTTGTAATACTTGGGCATCCAATTGACAGCTGTCATAATACCACTTTCTTTTTTGGACTAATAGGATCTAATATTTCTTTATGGTGTTATTTTGGAAATATTTATGTTTAAATCTTTTTAGGAATATATCGTCCAGCAGCTCCCAGCACAATATCTGAAAAATGGATCCTTTGAAAAACTTACTATTGTTGAAGTCTGATGTTCAAATTCCAAAGGTCTCAGGATTAAGATGAGTTTTTTCCCCTAGTTCATGCAGAGCCTTCTATAGCATTCCCTCAGATCTGTATCAGTTAGAGGTTCAATGGTGAATCTCCTCATTTATCTTGCAAACAAGTTGTTCAAAGGATGTCAGTCTGCGAATAACTAGTTTCAGGCTTTGCAAAATCAAGAGACTGAAGGTTATTCAGTCCATGGTTCCCGGCTTCCAGATCTAGAAGCCGAAGTAGTACAAGTCCAGCCTTTTGTACGGTTTTCTCTCCACTACTTGATTTCAGTGGATCAGGGGGATTCGGTACTAGGAGGATTTTTTGTTCCTCTCTTTGGGCCACTTGCAGACTCTTCTCTATTTTCCTTTTGTTTTGGATTATAGAACATTTTTGTCTGTGGATTTTATATACTCTGTTTAACCCTTGTCCTGTTGAGACATCAAGAAGGAGTATTTTATTACTATAGTCTTTCTATACTCTGTTTAACCCTTGTCCATTTGAGACAAAAAGGGGGAGTATACGTTTGATTTGGACTGGGATTGTATGTTTAACCGGTCAAGTGATTTTTGTCCCAGAATGGCCAAAGGGGGAGTTTGTTAGTTTTTGTGTTGGCTGTATTCTGTTGGACAAAATCACTATCATATACTATTGCTGATTTCACAGGGATGCCGTATCAATTCAGAGTCTTCAAATATTCAAAGTTTATTTCTCTGATATGGAAAGGGCCTTATTATGACAAGATCAGTGTCACAATCGTCAAGAAGGAATTTTCGGACTCCAAGAAGACTCTGCAAAGTCTAGAACTCAGTAAAAATTGATCTCAAGTTTATCGTTCGATCGGCCTAGTGAAACGCCTGGACACTCATCAGTCAGTAACATAAACAATGATGCTTTTATTCAGGGGTTCAGTCAGTTTTCAGAAATCTTCTTCAGAGATATGTTTCTAGAAGATTCTGCACAGATTCCAAGTCAAAGAAATCGGATCCCTTGCATCCGTCCGGACGATGTGATATACCGTCCTAACACTCAACTGTCCAAGCATCATCGGTCCGGACGACAAGAACTTTCCATCCAGACCTTCCCCCGTGTCGAGAAGCTTCGAATTGTTCTAGCTTTCATCCGTCCGGACGTTTCAGCAGTACGTCCGGACGCCACTCAATGTTCGATCAGTTATGGGATTTCTTTCCAAAACATAGATATGGGAAGACAGCTGCAACTGTTCGGACGATGTGGATTCTCGTCCGGATGCGCTCATCCATAAGGCAAGTCGTGCATTCAAATTCAAACGTCTGGATGATGGTCTTCATGGTCTAGACGCACGAGCTTCACATATGGATATTGTGTGCAGCTAAAGTACGACCGTCGGGACGACAGGGCAACATTTTTCGGATGCGACTCAATTTAGGAATGAATTTCTACGAATTTCGAAAAGCCGATCGCATAGTTGTCCTTCTGGACGCCTTATGTCTACCGTCCGAACGGCGCCTAGGTATTTCAAGCCAGACGCTCATTTGAACCTGCTGCCTATAAATAGAGGTCCCTAGGCTTGAGAATTGTAAGAATTTTGTTGTGAATTCGGTAGTGTTTAGAGAGTTATATTTTAGAGTTACTGTGCTGATCTGTTCACTCTCAAGTTGTTGCCAAGTGATGTTGCTATGCTGAAACTGAAGTTTATCTTAGGGGTTGGCCCTAAGGTAAAGGATTTCATTGAAGACCCTTTCAAGTAGGTGACTTGGTTGGGAGGCATTCGTGTTGGGTTACACATTAGAGTTCAAGGTATGACCACTGCATAAGGGTATGTGAGTGCTAATGCTTTGTAACTAGCTTTGTCTTCTGAATAGTGGATATCTTGGGTTTGGCTGCCCCGGAGTGGTTTTTCTCTTAATTGAGTTTCTACTTCGTCAACAAAATATCTGTCTCTTTAATTTCCGCATTGTGATATTTTGTTGCACACTATTGCACACACTTGATAAATTAGAAGTCCAATAATTTTCACCAAGGTTGTAGCCTATGCCTTGAGGTAGTTGAAAGATCATGAGAAGAACTATCCTGGTCATGACTTGGAGTTAGTAACAGTGGTATATCCCTTGAAGATATGGAGGGGTTATCTCTATGGTGAGCGGTGTGAAATCCATACCGATCATCGATGAAGTAAATTTTTACGCAGACAAATACGAAAATGAGGCAACAAAGGTTGTTAGAGTTGATAAAAGGTTACATTTGTCAAATCCTCTGCCATCCCGGTAGAGCTAATGTTGTGGCCGATGCACTGAGTAGGAAATATTGTGATGATGAGACTGATCCAGCAGTGGTCATCGGGGAACTAGCCCAATAGTTTGCTATAGTATACAGGTTAAAGATGTACTAACTAATAGGACACAAGTTCTGGTAGCTATAGTGGTTGAATCGTTAGCCCCAAACAAGATCCGCTTAGGGAAACCATTCGGGGAGAAGCAACTAGATTCCATTTCAACCCAAATTGAGAGTTGTAAATGAAAGATGGTAGGACAGTCATTCCCAATGATGGATGTTAAGTTGAGAAGAAAAACTCTTGATGAAGCTCATCAAACATGGTACATTGTTCATCTCGGCAACAACAAGATGTGTCATGATTTGAAAATGAAGTGTTGGTAGTGTGGCATGAAATAAAATATTGCTAAGTATGTTGCACAATGTCCTTCGTGCTAGCTTGTGAAAGCTTAACACTAAAGGCCAATTGGGAAATTTCAGCCTCTTGAAGTGCCAATCTAGATATAGGACCAAATCGCTATGGTTTTTGTCATTGGTCTATGATGTGGTCGTGAGCGTATCAATAAATTAAATCACTCACAACAGAACGAATCTTTGTAAGATAGGGTCTATGTGAGGGTGTTGAACCTCAAGTAGTTGATTGTTTTTGTACCAACTATCACTAATGTGCGCAAAAGTAAATGAGAATTTAGTAAAGAGAAAGATAGGGTATTGATTTTACCACTAACCTCATATTAATGGTAAATTGCAATTATAAAGGGAATAACATGAACATGAGTATTAGGACTCGTGAGTGTGTCAAGCACCCAACGATGTCATAAAGAAACTACTTGTATTAAGAAATAAGAATAATACATTTTTGTTTGGAGCAGATCATCCACCTAGCCACTAAGATGCAGTACAATCCGTCTTCCATAGGTATGAAATATCAAAATTCTTAATTAGCATACATGTAATCAAGGAATAAGCATAACTCATCTTTCGGTAAGAATAAATTGATTTACCTAAATTAAACTAACTATGGTGTAAAACAATTTATTCTTCATAGGCATGGCCTATCAAACCCTCATGATTTCTTGTCCATTAATATCGTTGTAAAACCATTGTTCATACAATCACAGAAAATATGAACGTTGATTTCAATCAAGATAAAAATAAAATAAAATTTAAGACAAGATAAAAGATTTATCAAAATCGACTTTAGACATTAAGAAATATTCTCAAGATTAAACAACTAATACTCAAGATATGAAATTCCCAAGAGAAAATACAATTACACCATTATTAATTCCTAGAGGGCTACATCAATACCCTATGAAGGATTTAGCTACTCATGGAGATGTTGGTAAATCCCCTTTGTTGAAGATAATTCCATTCCAAGAAACTGCTAAAAAATAAGAATTCTTTTTACCAAACCCTAGCCACTAATCCTGTTGATTTATATTCTCTAAAAAGTTGTTTCTAATGCACCAATTGGATGTGTATTTATAGAGTACAAGAGAAACCCTACTTAATTTTGTGGCTGTCTAGGAATTTTAGTCCAAGTAGGAGAAAGAAAAGATTTTCCTTTTCTGGTTTTGCCCTACTACTAGTTCTGCCGCCTCCAAGTGTGCTCGAGCCCTTAAGAATTCCATTCTCTACACACTTACCAATGACTAACAGAGAAAACCGAAGTTCAAGTTGGTGTGAAATGAACTAACACACATTTATGAGGCTTCAAATTGATTTCAATGTGCATAACTTAATACCTCAAAATTTATTAGAATCCCTATTAGATGAAGTAACCAAGGCATGAAGATATTGTTTATTCTCTTTTATTAGGCTGTACAATGCTTAATTGGCTCATGTATCGAGTATTAGTCCAATGACTCCCAAACCAGATGGTTTCAAGGCAAGAAGTGCAAAACACTCCAAAGACTTACTAACTCGAGTAAAAAAGGCTACGAAGCTAAACATAGCCATATTTTTATTCAAGCCATTTTTCACACCTTAAAACCATATTAGAATCAATGATTATTCATAAGAAGGAATAGCTTGAAAGTTTGTTTGTGTCTGTGGGGAAGATAGCAGTGAACGAGAGACAATTTTTTTAAATTCTTTTTTTTTTTTAAGTTTTCACAACAAAAACTGCATGTAAAACTCTTGGTCAAACTAGTAGTGAGATGATGCTAAATTTTCTTTTTTGGGGTAATTACCTTTTCCCCCCATGAACAACCAAAAAATGTGCGATGCCCCCGTGAACTACCAACTCGACCAAAATAGAGCATTCAACTACCAAAGACAACAATTTTCCCCCCTTCCATCAGTTAGAGGGGTTAAAAGAAACAGTCAACGGGTCATGTGCCGTTTTACATGGGGGCATGTTGGAAGATAGTGGTAGTTCATGGGGGGGGGGAAAGAGGAAGATGGTGGTAGTTCATGGGGGGAAAAGAGGAAGAAAATGAGGGTAAAACGGCGTGTGACGGTCATGTGACTCGTTGACCGTTTGTTTTAACCTCTTTGACTGACGGAAGTGGGGAAAAGGGTTGTCTTTGGTAGTTGAATGCTCTATTTTGGTCGAGTTGGTAGTTCATGGGGGCATTGCGCATTTTTTGGTAGTTCATGGAGGGAAAAGGTAACCCCTTCTTTTTTATATCAAGGGTAGGTTTTGACAGTAACTGATTTGTTCTCAAAACAGAAATGCATGTGAAAATTCTCAAAGCTTTACTATTAAGGCCAAATCCCCCACACTCTAACAACACCATCAGCACTCCAATTCATAAAATTAAATAAATAAATAAAAAATCCAAAAAAAAAATCCAAAGATATTGAATCAGTTGATGATACCTGCATGAGGGATGCGCAGTCCAGCGAGGGCAGAGCAAGGCAGTGTGGCGGCGAGGGGCGACAGTGAATGCAACGGTGAGAGAGAGAGATAAGAGGTTAGGATTTAGGAACTAAGACAGACGGTGTGCATGAGAGGAACTGAGAGAATAGAGATGAGAGTTGTGGTTCCTTAACCCTAGAGTGAAACGACGCCGTTTTGGTGTTAAACACCAAAATGACATCGTTTCATATATATATATATAAAGGTAACCACATTTTCAAAAACCGCTAACCGCCCCGCTAGGGTAGTTAGGGGTAATTTTCAATTGCTTTTAAAAGCGATTTTGCAGTTAGTGATTATAGATAGTTAGCGAACGGTTATTATGGCGATTATTTCAACCCTAGGTGTGATAGCTACTCTTTACACTAGCATTACTTTAAAAATATATATATATATATAGGGTTAAATACCTATTTGCCCCCTGTGCTTTACGACCTTTATTTTTTGCCCCCTCAATTTCACTTTTTATCAAATTTGATATCAGTGGTATATGAAAAGACGGAAATAGTACTTCCGTCTGATTTTCCGTCCAAAACTAACGTCCAGCCGCGTCATCCTACAGGTGTCGGCGTGCATGCGCGACACCTGTCCCCGTGATACACTTCAGCGCTGACGTGGCTATTATTTTGCTTTATTATTATTTTAATGATTTCTTATATATATATATAATAAAAAAATAAAAAAAAAAATCTGGGGGTGGCTTAGCCACCCCTTTGGGCCACATGGGGGTGGCTAGCCACCCCCATTTTGGCCAAGGGGGTGGCCTTTTCCCAACGCCATTTTTGGGGGTGGCTCGGCCACCCCCAAGGGCCATGGGGGTGGTTCGGCCACCCCCAAGGGCCAAAATGGGGGTGGCCGAAACCACCCCCATTTGGCTTGGGGGTGGGTCGGCCACCCCCATTAGGCCTGGGGTGGGTCGGCCACCCCCAGACCGGCCAGTATGGGGGTGGCCGAAACCACCCCCATTTGGCTTGGGGGTGGCCGGGCGCCCCATGTGGCCTAAAGGGGTGGCTCGGCCACCCCAACAATTTTTATTTATTTATTTTTTTCTCAAAAAAAAAATCTTTAAAATAATATATATTGATTTTATTTTATTTTACTTTTTGACATATCCGCACAAGAAGAGGAGGGGGATTCAAGCCAGTAACTTCATTTCATGTGGCGTGGTCTCCAGGCGATTGTGCTATTCCTTGGGAACAAAAATATATTAATTGTGTACAAAGTACCATGTGTGATATATTTATAAAACCAAGGTACCATTTCTGGTAATTATTTAAACTACAAGGGGCACATAATGAAATATATAAAACCACAGGGGTATACATTGGGAAAAAAATTGTGTTTAAGTAACAAACATTTGGTCATTTTTTAAGTTATATCAATTGGTCACGCAGATTATTTTGTGTTTCCAATTGTTACACAAAATTGATAACATTTTTTTTTTTTTTTTATGAAGGGTTCAATTATTGGCAACATATTATTTTCATACACGACAAGCATATAGGTTACTTTTGGTTCAAAACATGCATACCAAATATACTAAATATTGTTTGTGTACAAAGTACCATTTGTGGTCTAATTACAAAAAACAAAGTATTATTTTCGGTACTTATTAAAACCACATAAGGCACATTGTGAAATTTATAAAACTATAGGAGTATCTATTGGAAACAAAAATGTGGTTCTTAATTTTAAGGCTTTTTTTTTTAAATAAAAAAAAAATATGGGAAAATATATAGGGGTGGGTCAGCCACCTCCATTTGGCTTGGAGGTGGGTCAGCCACCCCCATTAGGCCTGGGGGTGGCCGATCGGCCGGTTTGGGGGTGGCCAAACCACCTCTGTGGCCGGTCACCCCCATAATTTTTTTTCCTTAAAATTAAGAACCATAATTTTTTTTTTTACAATAGATACCAATGTAGTTTTATAAATTTCACGATGTCCCCCATGTGATTCTAATAAGTACCGAAAATAATACTTTGTTTTGTAATTATATCACAAATGGTACTTTGTACACAAACAATATTTAGTATATTTAGTATGCATGTTTTGAACCAAAAGTAACATATATGCCTGTCGTGTATGAAAATAATATGTTGCCAAGAATTGAACCCTTCATAAAAAAAAAAAAAAAAAATAAATGCTATCAGTTCTGTGTAACAATTGGAAACACAAAATAATCTGCGTGGCCAATTGATATAACCCAAAAAATGACCAAATGTTTGTTACTTAAACACAATTTTTTTTCCCAATGTATACCCCTGTGGTTTTATATATTTCATGATGTGCCCCCTGTAGTTTAAATAATTACCAGAAATGGTACCTTGGTTTTATAAATATATCACACATAGTACTTTGTACACAATTAATATAAATTTGTTCCTAAGGAATAGCTCAATCGCCTAGAGACCACGCCACATGAAATGGAAGTTACTAGTTTGAATCCCCCTCCTCTTCTTGTTCGGATATGTCAAAAAATAAAATAAAATAAAATCAATATATATTATTTTAAAGATTTTTATTTTGGAAAAAAAAAAAAAAATTGTTGGGGTGGCCGACACCCCTTTAGGCCACATGGGGCGGCCGGCCACACCCAAGCCAAATGGGGGTGGTTTCGGCCACCCCCATTTTGGCCCTTGGGGAACCACCCCCATGGGCCACGGGGGTGGTTTGGCCACCCCCATACCGGCCGGTCTGGGGGTGGCCGACCCACCCCCATACCGGCCGGTCTGGGGGTGGCCGACCCACCCCAAGCCAAATGGGGGTGGTTTCGGCCACCCCAAGGCCATGGGGGTGGTTCGGCCACCCCCAAAAATGGCCTTGGCCACCCCCTTGGCCAAAAGGGGTGGCTGAGCCACCTCAGAATTTATATATATATATAAAAGAAATCATTAAAATAATAATAAAGAAAAATTATCGCCACGTTAGGGCTGAAGTGTATCACTGGGACAGGTGTCGTGCATGGACGCCGACACCTGTAAGATGACGTGGTTGGACGTTAGTTTTAGACGGGAAATCAGACGGAGGTACCATTTCCGTCTTTTCATATACCACCGGTACCAAATTTAATAAAAAGTGAAACTGAGGGGACAAAAAATAAAGGTCGTAAAGTACAGGGATGGCCCATAAATATATAATACAATCCTAATATTTTATACGGGATGTACGTGTCACGCAAAGTTGATGCACGAGAGTTAAGACCAAAAGACGATTAAATTAAGCGACAACAAGAAGAGCGAGACACAATCGAACAAAACCTAAACACATATGTGACGACACAGCCATTATGCCCTGGTCGTGCCTCACTAAATTAATGAAAAAACGAAAGAAAGTACAGGACACCCACTGATTGAAGCGTTTCTTTTTATTTAATTAAATTATTCTCCCCCGTCTCCGTAGTTATTTATGTGTTTATAGATAAGTACTAAGTGAAGTGGTTCGTTCATATATCATATACTCCTCCCCCCCGTCAGCCAATGATGCACTACGTGCTTGCTGAGCGTTTTTTGTGGATTACAATTCACCTGATCCTACGGTTTAATTATGAGGGATGCAGATTCATGTCTGCACTGGAGGACACCTGTCCTTGATTCATCAGGAGCATTAATTAGGATGCAATTAAAAGTCAGACTACCATTATCAACGGCTGAGATGGGTCAACCTGGACTACAAGGAGTTCTTTACTTGTATATATAATAAAAAACCTTGTGGCTCTTCCACCCCATAACTACTCCTAATAAATTAGATTTTATATATATATATATATATATATATAGGTTGAGATGATCTTTGATTCTCTTCATTTCTTTTTCTTATATATAATGCCTCATTTTTGTTGTAATTCTCTTGCGCATGTTTAAAAAAAGTCAAGCGCAAGATTTCACTATATATATAATACGTGAAACATCTTAGATGCTTTGATTTTCTACCTTAGTCCTCATTGATATGTTGTATACTAATCCGAGAGTAATTTAGACCCAAAAATGTTAATGAAAAAATGCATAAACTATTAATTTTTTGGTAATATTCTATTTTGAGCGTGATTATAATAACACTCACTCGTTGAAAGTTGCACAGAAAAAGAAAAAAAAAACTTGGCCAGTAAGAGCAAGCAGACGGGCCATGAAGCTTACTTACAGACAAAAAGAAGTATTGTCTAATAGAAATTTGAGTAAGCGCACCCATAAAATTTTTAAGAATCTTGCACTACAATTAATAATATTTAAGAGTGGTGTTTCAACATAGCCAAATTTTTATGATCCTAATTTGGCTAACCTAGACTTTTTGAACAATCTATTAATAATTAAGAATGGTTGTTTTTAACCTACCCAATTAAATTTTCATTATCCTAATTTGGCTAACCTGGAGAGAGAGAGAGAGAGAGAGAGAGAGAGAGAGAGGCATTTCAATCGCTTGTGTTTGTGAATTGTAGAAAGAGACAACTCACGAGTAGAATGGCGTTTGACAAACAAAGCAGCTCATAAAAGGCTAGAGAGAGAGAGAGAGAGAGAGGGGCAGGGGATGGATGTGAGGAAAATAGTGCTAGTCGTGGAAGACGTGGACGCAGCAAGAACTGCCCTCCAATGGGCTCTCCACAACCTCCTTCGCTACGGCGACTTAGTCACTCTCCTCCATGTCTTTCCCTCCGCAAGATCCAAAAACAAAAAGAAAGCTCGCCTCCTCCGCCTCAAAGGCTTCCAATTGGCCCTCTCCTTCAAAGACGTCATCTGCAACAACTTCCCCAACGTACGTACACTTAATTAGCTAGCTACTCCAACATGAACAATTTAGATATAATATCGATCTGTGTGATTATATATATATACATGTTCAAATTGATATATATGATGATCATGATCAATACGATAATCGTAGGGTTGTGTTACGTACAGACAAAGGTTGAGATCGTTGTGACCGAGGGTGATCAAGAAGGTAGGAAGATTTCAGCCATGGTGCGAGAGATCGGAGCTTCGGCGCTTGTGGTTGGACTCCATGACCAAAGCTTTCTTTACAAGTAAGTTTCACATTCAAATTAATTTCCAACTTGTTTGTGCAGTAAATTAATTATTAGAAACCTTGGAATAATTCATAATTGTGATGTTGATCCTCCATAACTATATGGGTCCTCCTTATCTTCATGATTAATGATCTAGGTGACAGGATTTATTTCAAGATGAAGGTTAGACATTCAAACCTTTTTTTTCAAAATTTGATTCTAACTTAATGTGTCACAATTTTATGAGATCTATCATTTTGAAAAATATGTCACAGTCTCATAAGATCGTAACACATTATATTAGAACCAAATTCTGAAAAACAAGTGTTAGGATGTCAAGTATTTTTTTTATTTCAATTCAACCTCGATCATGCATGTTATAATATTGTTATTAATGGATCGATAAAACCTAGAAATTAAATTAAATTAAAAACTTTTTAATAACTGATATTAATGTGTGCGTCCTGGGAAGGTTCCACAAGAAATGGTCAACTGTCTGATGATGGATGGGCTTTAATTTGGTAATTTTCACATTATTTTTACCCCAAAAAAGCTAGAAATCATTCTAATGTTTTTTTAGAATTTTTTTTTATGCAGACATGACATTATATATTTTTTAATAAAAATAGAAGAAATAAATAAAGTCGTAGTTTTTCTTTATTAAAAACAGGGTGTCATGTCAGCATAAAAGGACCCTCTCAATTTCTTAAAAAAAAAACAAAAAATTTATAAGGTTAGAATTTTTTTTCTTTCTAAAAAATAAAAATTTAGCCTACTAATTTCTATCAAAAAAAAAATTTTTTAGCTATTAGTCCATCCGTCTATAAGAACTTAGGGAAATGATATTTACACTTCTTGTGCACAACTACACTCACACAAGACACATTGGAGTGGGGTCCACACACTGGCCGTACCCCAATATATCTTGTGTGAGTGTAGTTGTTATGAGAGTGTTGTGTAAGTATTATTTTTCAAGAGCTTATGGCTCTGTCCTGCACGTAAAGACACTTAAGAGAACTCATTATTACCCATGCATTTTGGAATGCGTTACTTAACGCGCGCCTGTTCAGATTCTAAAGCCTAGCTAACACCCAACTTCTTGTCTGAAATGAATCCCAGTACTTGCTTTGAAAGAGGTATATATATATATATATATATATATATATGAATCAAAATGTGTAAGGTTCAGAGACTGTCCCCTAATGCCTTGGCCACACACGTGGAGTGTTTATGGTTGTAAAACAACTAAGAAACTTTGGGGGCTCCACTTAGGGAATGGCCTATTCCTCAGAAATCAGTATGATTGGGGAGATGATTGGATGATCGATGAATGACCTTTCTTCATACATGGTTGGAAATGACTAAATCATAGGCCATTTTCATATGAATACATTTTCACATGAATCATCTTAATTGATATGACGTGTTTTAAATTGTTTAAATATCAGTTAATTATTTAAAAAAACAAAAGATATATATAAATTATTTAAAACACGTCGTATCAACTGGTGTCATAATATGAATGTAAAGTGCAGCATTAGTCATTTTAAATATTTGGGTGACACCCTAGTTAAGTTTGATTAATTTTCTTATGTTTTATTAACACAACAATACTGGAAATGTAAATTTTGATTTTGATACATTAATTAAATGAATTTTTTTGCTATTCAATCACTGATTAATTAGAAGAATTTAATGATGTTTATGCCCAAAGCTACTAAGTAAATGAGAGAGAGCTCCAATCCTATATCTACGAAACATGAGCATTATTTATGCATGTCAGGATAAGCTGAGAAACAAATTAAACTCAAAGCAATGTTTTTGTTCGTAGGCTGGCAATGGTCCACGACAACTTGAATTGCAGAGTGCTTGGCGTGAAACAACCAGCTTCATCACCGGTTAGGACGAAGACCAATGTGGTAGCAGCATTAGACAGTCCAACTAACATGGACTTTTCGCAGATCGAGATTGCCGGATTACAGTAAGATTACCCTCTCTCTCTCTCTCTCTCTCGTATTTGCTTGCAACCTTAAACATCAAACAAGTACTTTGTTACGTGAATTCGTAACGGATCGGGTAACACGGCCTTCGGGAAGAATAAGAGCAGAATTCTGCTCCTTGTTCTTACCTATTTTGTTAGTTTGGAAGAACTAACGGTAGGAAATTAGAGAATCCTGGACTCTTGTCAAACTCAAGGTTTGGAATAATTTTCTTGATCCTTTCATTCACGTTGCTTCCCTTTAAATAAGCTAAAAGATAGAGTAGGATTGAACCACAGGTTGGTTAATTCCTACTATGACTCTATACGTGATGATAGTCATCTACGTATATCAAACAACTCTAGACTTATTTTGAAATAATAACTCCTAAAGATAACAGACATGGAGATATACTCAACATGATCCCTTTAATAACAACCTACTGCATCTCTACCACTCTGTTACTATCCCCCAACGGATAAACACTTGAAAGACTATAACATAATATGAAAAGGACTCTAATATGAAAAGGACTCTACCACTTATCCAGCAACGTATACTACTACTCCAGGTAACCACAGGTTGGTTATATCTCCCATTCATAACATTCCACCCTCCTTAGCATGGGCCTTGTCCTCAAGGACCAACTTTGGAAATTGCTGCTTCAAAACACTATCTTTTTCCCAAGTTGCATCTGCTGGACTATACCCCTGCCAGTGAATCAGAAACTCCCTATTGTGACCTGTCCTGCGAGAATCCAGAATTGCCTTGGGAACTACTATACTGTCCGTTCCTTCTATCTCGGGTATTTTCGTGCTGGCTGTTGTCGTCTGACCAAGATGTTTTTTTAGCAAGGAAACGTGAAACACCGGATGTGTTTTGGAATTAGCCGGTAATTCCAATCTATAGGCTACCTTTCCAATCCTCTGTGCAATTTTGTATGGCCCATAGTACTTTGCTGCCAATTTCATATTCATTCGTCGTGCTACTGTTTGTTGTCTATATGGCTGTAGACGGACATAGACCATATCATCCACCTGAAACTCACGTTCGGTTCTACCCTTGTCATAGACTTGTTTCATTCTGTTTTGAGCTTGAACTAACTTAAGACGAACTCCTTTCAAAACCTCATCTCGCTCCTCCAATGTTTTTCCCACAGCTTCCACCCTAGCTGTTCCAGTAATATAGGAAGTTAAATTTGGAGGAGCACGACCATACACCAATTCGAAAGGTGTCTTCTCAGTGCTGGAATGCCAGCTTGTGTTGTACGTATACTCCACCCATGGAAGCCAACGAACCCATTCCAGTGGTTTGTCCCCTGTGAAACATCTAAGGTACATTTCCAATGTTCTATTGACAACTTCTGTCTGACCATCAGTTTGAGGATGGTAAGCAGAGCTAAAGTTGAAACTTGTACCTTGTAAACGGAATAACTCTTTCCAGAAATTGCTAGTGAAGGTTGGATCTCGATCACAAACAATAGAAGTGGGCATGCCGTGTAATTTAAAAATATGTTCAAAAAATTCTTGAGCTACTGATATGGCAGAATATGGATGCTTAAGTGCCATAAAATGGGCGTATTTGGTTAATCTATCAACCACCACAAAGATAACGGATTTACCTTGAGACTTGGGTAAGCCCTCCACAAAATCCATTGATATGTCCTCCCAAATAGTCGTTGGTATAGGAAGTGGTTGGAGTAGACCTGCGGGTAGCATCAATTCAGCCTTATTACGTTGACACACATCACATTCCTTTAAGTAAGCCTTCAATTGAGCACATGCTCCTGGCCAATAAAAAACTGACTTAATGCGATGCCACATTTTGTGAAATCCCTCATGAGATCCTGCATGAAACTCCTTTATTATTGCTTGCGTTAGTGGGGATTGAGGACGTATATAAATCCGATCCTTATAAAAAATCAGCCCCATTTTAAAGCTCCATGGTCCTGCAAGTGTACCCTGCTGGATGTTTCTCACCATTTGCTGCAATTCATCTTCCTGTTTGGTCTCATCTTTAATTGGTTCTACCCACTGCGGAATTGGAAATGATAGGGAGGCTAGCGACTCATGATTCATTCTGGAAAGCCCATCTGCAGCTGAGTTTTCAATCCCTTTCTTATATTCAATAGTAAAATCATAGCCAAGCAATTTTACTAACCATTTTTGTTGGGCATCTGTAGTAATAGTTTGCTCCAGGAGATGGCGTAGACTCTTGTGATCAGTCCGGACTACGAAGCGCTGCCCAAGTAAATATGGTCGCCATTTTTGCACTGCTGCAATGAGAGCCATCATTTCTTTTTCATAAGTTGACATGGACAGATTTCTACCTTTGATTGCTTGGCTGAAAAAAGCAATAGGTCGTGAATCTTGCATGAGAACCGCCCCTATTCCAGTACCTGATGCATCGCATTCCAAAACAAAGGTTTTATTAAAATCGGGCATGGCCAACACAGGACCCGTGGTCATGGCTTGCTTCAAACTGTTGAAGCCTTCCGTGGCTGCTTCTGTCCAGATGAAGGAGTCCTTCTTTAGTAGCTGAGTAAGTGGTGCAGCAATTGTTCCATAGTTCCGAATAAATTTTCGGTAGTAGCCTGTTAACCCCAAGAATCCTCGTAACGCCTTGACATTGGTTGGCTTGGGCCATCCTGTCATTGCTGCAATTTTTTCTGGGTCCATGGCTACACCTTGGCTGGAAATCATGTGACCCAAGTAGCTTATAGAATCCTGCCCAAATTGACACTTCTCACGTCGCACAAACAGGTTGTGAGTTTGTAAAATAGATAATACCTCCTTAGATGTGCTCTATGTTCCTCCCATGTCTTACTATATATCAAAATATCGTCAAAAAACACCAGTACATACCTCCGTAATATACTTGCAAATATTTCGTTCATGAGGGCTTGAAAAGTTGAAGGAGCGTTTGTGAGTCCGAACGGCATCACCAAAAATTCATAATGCCCACGGTGAGTTCGGAATGCCGTTTTTTCAATTGAATCATTTGCCATTCGAATTTGGTGGTACCCGGATCGGAGATCCAGCTTAGAGAAAATTTGTGCACCATTAAGTTCATCAAGCAACTCATCAATTACAGGGATGGGAAATTTATCTTTCACCGTGATCTTGTTCAAAGCCCGATAATCGACACACAGTCTCCATGAACCATCATGTTTCTTTACTAGCAACACCGGTGAAGAGTAAGGGCTAGTACTCGGCCGTACTACCCCTGATTGTAGCAACCCTGAAACTATTTTTTCAATTTCGTTCTTTTGGTAATGGGGGTATCGGTAGGGTCTCACGTTTGTTGGTCCACTTCCTGGCATGAGTTTGACTTGGTGGTCCTGTTTCCTTGTAGGCGGCAGCTCATGTGGTTCCTTAAACAATTGCTCAAACTCATCTAGCAAGGTGAGGATCGGTTGATGGTTGGACTTACTTCCCTTTTGTTGTGCCCCCAACTCAATGGCTTGTAAGAATGCCTCAACATCTTCTTGGATCAGGTTTGGTTGAATATGGCAAACCCACCCACAACGCCTCCTCTTTAGTTCCCGGTTCATCTCCCTCTCATCTACCATTCGATGTATGGGCGGTCTAATTCCCCTTAATTCAACTTCTTTATTTTTCCAGATAAATCTCATCAATAACCTTGCAAAGTCCCACCAAATTGGCCCCAACATACGCAACCATTGTGTTCCCATCACCACTTCACAGACATCCATAGGCAATATAAAAAAATCTACCAAGAATGGCTCACCTTGTAGCCAAATTAAAACCCCTGTACACAATCCTCTGCAGTGGATTTTCTCTCCGTTTGCTACTGTCACCCTCATTCCTCCCACGGCGGTCGGTTGCAGTCCCAGACGTTCAGCAATGTTTGGGTTAAGGAAGTTGTGCGTACTTCCTGAATCCATCAACACGGTCACCTTCAAAGTGCCCAAATAGCCCCCTACTCGCATGGTCTGTGGACGTGGCGTTCCTGTCAAGGCTTGCAGTGAAATTATCGGTTCATCGTCCTTCCATTTATTGGGTTCGCTTTCGTCAGCCTCCTCTTCATCCTCCAGATATATGCCCTCTATGACGAATAGCTTTTTACACCGATGACCTGGAACGAATTTCTCATCACAATTGAAGCACAAACCTTTAGTTCGGCGTTCTTGCATCTCGGCAGGTGATAAGCGACGGTTTGGAATCGTCTTTGGTCGGGTCAG
Organism: Alnus rubra; assembly: GCA_028654335.1. Lineage (NCBI taxonomy): Eukaryota > Viridiplantae > Streptophyta > Magnoliopsida > Fagales > Betulaceae > Alnus > Alnus rubra. The sequence goes on along the minus strand of JAJPGS010000712.1, from coordinate 1,042,489 downwards.
CTGGGCCGATGGCATAGGTGGAGCTGCCTCTCGTGGTCCTATGCGTCGATCATCGTAGGCTGGTGTCCTCTTCAGACTCGTGTTCCTTGCCTCAAACAATCTGGCTATCCCAATGGCTTCTGTCAAACTGGTGGGTCGTGACGCTTGCACCTCTGTTCTTATTGATCCCTTCAACCCACTGATGAAGCATCCCAACTGGTGAGCGATGGACATTCTACCCACACGGCTTAAGAGAGCCTCAAACTGAAATTGATATTCCTTTACCGATCCAGTTTGTTGTAACTTGGTGAGGTCACCAAAGTGGTCTTCAAACACGGTTGGACCGTATCGAGTGTGAAGTGCCGCCTTTAAAGATTCCCACGTCAGGGCTTCATCTTCTTCTCGAATTAGTTGATACCACATCTGGGCTTCTCCTTCCAAATGATATGCTGCCATAAGGATTTTTTCATGGGGTTCGGTCTTTTGAAATTCAAAGAACTGCTCTACTCGACAAATCCAGCTCGTGGGGTCGTCTTCCCCATTGTATCTCGGAAAATCCAGCTTGGTGAGTTTTGGAGCCGTTGAGGAGTTGTGGCCCGTTTTGTCACGGTTTCTAGACGTCGAGCTTTCGCCCATATTTTTCCCGCTCTGAGAGGATAAAATTTTGTTGATTTCCACCATATTTTTGGAGTTTTCGGCCAATGTCTTGGCTTGCTCGGAACTGTGCTTCATTAGCTTTTCTAATCCTGATTGGAGGCTGGAGATTTGAGCTTCCAAACGGTCCATTCGTGGATCAGCCATGGGATGCGAACCTGGCTCTGATACCAAAATGTTACGTGAATTCGTAACGGATCGGGTAACACGGCCTTCGGGAAGAATAAGAGCAGAATTCTGCTCCTTGTTCTTACCTATTTTGTTAGTTTGGAAGAACTAACGGTAGGAAATTAGAGAATCCTGGACTCTTGTCAAACTCAAGGTTTGGAATAATTTTCTTGATCCTTTCATTCACGTTGCTTCCCTTTAAATAAGCTAAAAGATAGAGTAGGATTGAACCACAGGTTGGTTAATTCCTACTATGACTCTATACGTGATGATAGTCATCTACGTATATCAAACAACTCTAGACTTATTTTGAAATAATAACTCCTAAAGATAACAGACATGGAGATATACTCAACATGATCCCTTTAATAACAACCTACTGCATCTCTACCACTCTGTTACTATCCCCCAACGGATAAACACTTGAAAGACTATAACATAATATGAAAAGGACTCTAATATGAAAAGGACTCTACCACTTATCCAGCAACGTATACTACTACTCCAGGTAACCACAGGTTGGTTATATCTCCCATTCATAACATACTTTTTAATTAATATGCATGTATACGCAAATCCGGAGAATGTTTTAGATTTATCTTTGAAAATGTTTTATATATGTCTCACGTACGTACAAGCTAAAGTCACAAACAAGCCTTTGCATTGATTACCAATTATGTTTGTAAATGAATTGCAGTGTCCCTGATATTTCTCCACCCAAAATTCCATACCAAATTTGCCCAACCCCTTCAGCAATTATTTGGAGGTCAAGGAAGTCAAGGAGAAGGTAAAGTTTCTGGAAGGGCAGCCTCAAATTTTATCTCAAAGGCTAAGGTTCAGTGGATTTAGCCCACTTTCCTTGAGAGAAATTTAACTTTTTCTTTTCTTTTTAACTTTATTCTCAACATACGACACAGTAAATACAGATGAAAAGTGGATTTGACTTCATCTACTTATTTGTAGATTCGTCATGTCATTGTCTCTGTCTTTGCCTTTGTATAGTTTCTTCCTCAAGCACCATTAATGCACCGATGCATTATTAGCGATCTATGGTTGAGGAATGTCTTTCAATTGCACACCCAAGGGCGGATCCATTAAGGGGCAGGGGGCCAGGAAGTCCCAAGATTTTTCTTCTTTTTTTTTTTAAAAATAAAAAATAAAAAAAATTGTCTCCCTTAAATTTTTTGTTTTCAATTTGACCCCTCCAAATTGTTAAGTCTGGATCCACCACTGTGCAAACAGTAAACAACCTGTGGACAAATGCTTGAATCATCTGAGATTCTGAGTTGCCAAGATTAAAAATTATTCAATACTCTCTTATTTTATGTAATGATGAGTCCCACAAATAAAATACATGACGAATGGTGCGTTTGAGATTGCGATTTCGTAGAGAAAAAGTGCGATTTTAAACCAAATCGCAGAAAATGAACCTTTTGAAAACTGCGTTTTTAAAAAATTGTGATTTGAAAACGCAAAAAAGTGCTTATTTAAATCGCAGGCAATAGGGTACTTTTTTTAAAACGCGGTATTTTAAAAGGCTAACCTGCTATTTTAAAGGCCAAACTGCGATTTTGCCAAACGCTTAACTGCGTTTTTAAAAATCACTTTTTTTAAATCGCACATTTTAAAATCGCTAGTTTAAGATCGCACTTTTTGAAATCGCAAACCCAAACAGACCCGAAGCTATCCTTAAATGCCTTTTTGGTACTTCTTGTAAGAGCCAATATCAAACGGCTACATCGATTTCAAAAAGTATCATAGGTGGTGTTTGTCGTAAACCGAAATACCGACTTGCCCTTCCGTCCATAATTTTCATAATATAAATCCATGTTAATGGCATTTAAAAATGCGATACCTGTTCTAAACGCTACATATTTTAGCCAACTCAGCATATCCTATTACATGTCACTATATTACAAGTGGAACTCGTGGTATTTTATCCACCCTAGTTTTCCTATTCTACCCAAATCACACGAACAAGTTCTTAGGACACTACAAAAAAACAAGTATTTGAGCTTTTTTTTAAGCCATTTTTTTGGCATAAAAAGGGCTCAAATCATTTTGAGTCGTTTTGACATATGACATATTAATTCTAGATTAGAGTCGTTTTAGACCTAAACAATTGGAGTCGTTTTAGTAAAACTGACTCAAACAGTTTTAAGTTGTTTTAACCAAAAACCACTCCAAACTATTGGAGTCTTTTTAAGTAAAAAATGACTCCAATCTATTGGAGTTGTTTTTGGTCTAAAAAGACTCCAATCTTTTGGAGTCGTTTTGTTTTTTTATTTTTTTATTATTTTTTTCCCCCTGCTTGGAGTCATTTTAGGTCTAAAACGACACCAAATAAAAAAAATAAAAAATAAAAATTTTAAAAAACTTGATATAGCTAGAATATTGTTTACATGGTGATACACTCATAAACGATCACTATGGTGTACACACTAAGCCATAAAAACAAAACAATAACAAATAAAATGACATATCAACATAATACAAACTCTAAAACATTCAAAGTAATTCCAATCATAATATATAAGTTACCTACAATCACAACCGATCAAGTCCAACCGATAAAACCATATAAACAGTGTTTACATCATTTATAAACTTCGATATTCCACCTACATTCTAAAGATTACTAATATTGTATGTCACGACAGTCACTCATGCAAATTATGCTCCTGGAACGAGGGCGCAACACTTACATTAGTGATTCAGATGAAATATGTTACTTAACTATAAATATATGGCAAACTAGTAATGATACACGTAACATTTTCAACCGTATAATGAAAAATATCATACTTCGTTAATTAGTTAACCATGTTGAGAGCTAACTTGGTCGACTGGCTACTGAAGATCTCGCCCTCATGACACCAGGTGACTCAGTGTCTTGCGTAGCCAAAGTGTTGCCCGCTGCTGCATTAGAGGCAACCCTTTCGATAATCCTCTTCAAATCAGCTATCATTTGATCATTTGTTGCCATTCGTTCATTAGTGATTCGCTTCTCTTCCTGTAGTTCATGCAAGTGCGCCTTCATTGAATTCATTTTAGAGACATATGCAGGGTCTTGGGACAAGCATGACGCTAATGTAGATGAGTGAGAAGTGGATCTAGCTGGTAGTGGCCCAAGCCCCGTTCCACGAACATGACCCAAGTATTCCGATATACCCATTGCCCTGGCAAGTGCATTATCTTCGGCCCATAGTATTGAACCCTGCGGAGATACCGGGTTCATTCTTGCAGTATCCTCGGCCATCAGCTCCTTAAGCTTGTCCTAACATATATATATATATTAAATGTGTTAATTATAAAACACTTATTTGCCTCGATAAATACTTATTTTATTTCAATATATATGGTCAATTCAATAACACACAATTATCTCCGAGGCCTGTTGAGTGCTGGTTGTCCCATCCTTTCTTGTGTGGGTTGCCACAAAAACTTTAGCACGGGTGGGTGGTGTCCGCTTAAATATCTCCGATAAAAACAAACAATATAAATTAACAAAAGTTAGTTATGAATGTTAGAAACTGAATAAATATATATATTCTTGTGAATGAAAACAACATACCAGCTCTTTCGCAACTTTGGCATAGCTCTTCAAGCCAGATGTGTGAATGATCTTGTTGCTTGTTTGGCATTGTCTACTCTTTTTCAGCCCTTGCCTACATAATTTTTGTTATAAATAAATATGATATCATGCGTTGTTGAAAGTTTAAAGACATACAATAGCAATAGTTAGTGACATTTGTTGATATAATTACCTTATCTTCTGCCATCAACCATGTGTCGATGCTTGACTCTATGTCCTCAGCATCGAAAATCTCGATGTTTGGCGTCGCTTTTATAATTGACTCGCTGGTATCACCGTCCCGTATATGAAGACCATTCTTCACCCTATACTTGTAATTTTTCCTCTTTGCTCCGAAGTCCATTGCGATCCATTTGATAGCATTTATCGGTGCATCAGGCATAATGTAGAAACTTTTCACATTATATACTCTGTACATGTCATAATATATGTTTAACGCAATAATCCCATAATAAATTAAATTAATAACTTGTTTTACATACCATCAGGGTGGTCCACAGGTCTTCCTTCAGTTGAGGTTCTACCTTTCTCCAATTTGGAGTGCTTAGCCTCACAAACTTTTCACTTCGGACATATTTCGCTCCCAGCCTGCGAAATTTCATCCCGCTTGTGCCAATTGCCTGCCACGTCACATTAAACTTGATGACGACTTACTTGCCAGTAGGTATTGTCTAAATGGCGTTTGGATTCCCAACATCTCTAATGTGGAAATTGTCACTCGTATCTATTTTTAAATTAAACATATGCAAAATAGTAGAGACAATATTACATGTGCATATATGTTGAATGAAATATAAGCATTCTTGTAGCATGATCACATAAAAACTTTAGAGCCAAGGTTACAAATCAAGTGTAACATACGTACCTATCGTACGGACTTGTTGACTGTCCAATATGCTTGTATTTGGCATTTGTGTGTAAAAAATAAAGAGACTTCTAATTTACGGTGTGTGTGTGTGTGTGTGTGTGTGTGTGAACAATGTGTAACAAAATATCATAAGTATGGAATTTAAATGAGACAGATATTTTGTTAATGAAGTGGAAACTCAATTAAGAGAACAACCACTCCGAGGTAGCCAAAACCAGGAATTCTACTATTCAGAAGACAAAGCTAGTAACAAGACAGTAACACTCACTGATGGGCCCCATGGTAGACTGGATCTTAAAGATCCACTGCAAGTTCCAGATCTGCCAATCACAAGGTCAAGAGCGAAGAAGATCAAGGAAGCAATGCAAGGATTGGTGCAATCCACTTGGGCCGAGTTTGCAAATTTTTCGAGTAAGACTCCAGCATTCAAAATGGGCTTCAAAGAAGAAGAACCAACTTTAATCAATGTGATACAAGCGACAGATGGGAGTGGCATAACCTAGTGCTTTAGTGCGAACTCTTTATTTTACTAAGTATAGGCGTGTGGGCCTATTTTTATGTTTCTATGGTTATAGGCTTTTGGGCCTATTTATTTCATTAAGTGGATTTCTTTTATTAGTTATAAAAGTGTAGTTTAAGATGTTTTGGGCTTGAAGATGTTCAGCCCATGTCTTTTAATTAATGTAGGCCTTAGTAGGTTTAGGGTTTCATGGAGAGATTTTAAAAAGACTTGTAGCCGCATTTGCTAGACAAGCTGAATGTGAATGAAGTTTTTGTTCTTCATAGAAAACTTTTCAGTTTTCTCTACTTGTTCTTGATTGAACTAAGAACTTATCAAAGGCAAATCCTTTTTGGCGTTCTAACCAAATCTAGGTTCTTGAAACAAGATTTCAACGGGTCTAGATCTTCTTGAGTTGATTCTTGGCTTTCTTGGGTAGGTTTTAATTTGATTGTGGGTTCAAAGGAGTTCGATCCCACGGGTTCACATCATTTGGTATTAAAGCTCAGTTCCAAATTAGGTCATATTTATTCTTTTTAATTCTTCCATCTTTTTTTTTTTTTTTTTTCTTTCTCTTTTTCTTGTCTTAGGCGTGTTCTAAGGTTCTCTAGTCTCAGCTGCAATTCCTTCTTCATTCTTATTAATTTAGTGTGTTTGAATTCAGATCTATGATTTTTACAATTGATTATTTGTGTACTTGATTCAAGAATTCAAATTTGTGAATTCTTTAATTGAGTATACAAATCTTTGCTTAAATTTTCAGATTTGAATCTTTGCTTTAGTTCCAAGATTTGAATCATTGCTTTTATTTTCCAGATTTGAATCTTGCCTTTAATTTTCAGATTTGAATCTTGCCTTAATTTTCCAGATTTGAATCTTTGCCTTAATTTCCAGATTTGAATCCTTGCCTTAATTTCCAGATTTTGAATCTTTGCTTTAATTTTCCAGATTTGAATATTTGCTTCAATTTTCCAGATTTGAATCCTTGCTTTAACTTCCATATCTGTAATTTTCCAAATTTTAATTCCATTTTCGTTAGCGTTTGTCCTTTGTCTACTTCCATTTCTTGTTGTATAGTTAGCATATTCAAAAAGTTGCCGTGTAGTTATTTAAAAAAAAAAAATTTGAAAATAATTGTTTGATATACTTTGCAATCCGAAAATTGAAGTGATTTGGTGTTGATTGATCTTTATCTTCAAAGGAATCGAATGTATCATCTTTAGTATCTTGTTTCCTAATTGCTCTTTCCTCGTACAAATTCTTTTAGATCCGTGTCATTTTATTCCTTTCTTGTTTTTAAAATCTATTGCTGGTTGGAATAATACGAGGTGGTGTCTTGATTTAGTTCAACTAGTTCTTAAAGAACTTGATAGGGAACATAGGTGAGGTGAAAGACCAAAAGAGTGAAAACACAAGTGGAGTGACAATATTTGAGTGTAAACACGTAAGGGAGTGTATGAGGTTTTACCACTAACATTTTTTTTTTTTTTTTTTTTGTAGTGCATTGAAAATGTCTCATAAGAGTGACTCAACACCTAAGGAGGAGGTGAATAATTCATTCTTTGTATTGCGGGCCATGCAACAATAGTTTGAACGGTTGAACTTGGTGTTGGAGGAGGTAAATGATAGGTTGGATCAGCAAGAGGTAGTGATTAGAAATCTGCAAGGTGGGCAAGATTGGAGGAGAAGAAGGTGAAGGTGAAGTTGGCAGTAATTGAGTTCACTGATTATGCAATTATTTGGTGGAATCAATTAGTGACCAATAGGAGGAGGAATCATGAGAGACCTATAGAAACATGGGGTGAGTTGAAAGCCCTCATGAGGCGAAGATTTGTACCTAGCCACAACTATAGAGACCTCTACCAAAAATTACAAAACCTTACACAAGGGTCTAGGAGTGTAGAGGATTACCATAAGGAGATGGAGGTGGCTATGATTCGGGCTAACGTAGAGGAGGATCGGCAGGCAACAATGGCCAGATTTTTAAGTGGTTTGAATAGGGGCATAGCCAATGTAGTTGAGTTGCAACATTATGTGGAGGTAGAAGACATGGTGCACATGGCTATGAAGGTGGAAATGCAGTTAAAGAGAAAGGGGGCAGCAATGTATACTTCAGTTTCTAGCACTCATTGGAAACCAAAGTGGGATAGAAATGATCAAGCTGTAGTAAAAGGGAAGGTCGAACCACCTAAGGGAAAAGATGAGGGAACTAGCAAGAACAAACCCAAGGTAGATTTCCAATGTTCCAGGAATAGAGATATTAAATGTTTTAAATGTTTGGGTTCAGGGCACATCGTGTCTCAATATCCAAACAAGCGGGTGATGGTTATGCGAGACAATGAGGAGGTGATGACTGATAGTGAAGATGGTAGTGATGAGACGCCCGAGTTGGTTGATGCTAGTGATGATGATGGAGTGGAATACCCCGTAGAAGGTGAGTCTCTTATTGCCAAGCGTGCTCTCAATACGCAAATTAAGATAGATGATATGGAGCAGCAAAGAAAGAACATATTTCATACTCGATGTTATGTAAACAACAAGGTGTGTAGTATGATTATAGACGGGGGAAGTTGCACCAATGTAGCTAGTACCACCCTAGTTGAAAAGTTGAGCTTCCCTTTACTGAAGCTTCCTAGACCTTATAAGTTGCAATGGTTGAATGAATGTGGGGAGGTCAAGGTCAATAAGCAAGTTTTGGTAGCTTTTACCGTTGGCAGGTATAGTGATGAGGTGTTTTGTGATGTAGTTCCTATGTATGCTGGCCACATTTTGTTGGGGAGGCCATGGCAGTATGATAGGAGGGTGATTCATGACGGGTTTATGAACATGTACAAATTTGCAAAGGTTGGAAAAACATTCAAGCTTGCTCCTTTAACCCCAAAACAGGTCTATGAGGACCAACTGAAGCTGAAGAGTGAGATTGAGCAAAAAAAAAAGAGTGAAAAAGAAAATAGAGAGGTGCCTGAGAATAAAGAAAAGAGTGTGGAGCCACGAGAGAAAAAAGAAAGAGAACCTGCAGAGAGAAAAGGAAAGGAAAAGATGAGTTTTTATGCAAAGGAGAGTGAGGTTAAGAGGGCCTTCTTAGCAGATCAGCCTATGATTTTTCTTGTTTACAAAGAACCTTATCTTAATCTTGATGAAACTAACCAATCTCTTCCCAGTTTGGCTGTTTCTTTGTTGCAGGAGTTCGGGGATGTATTTCCAGAGGAGATGCCGAGTGGGTTGCCACCCATTAGAGGCATTGAGCACCAAATTGATTTCATACCCGGAGCAGTTATTCCAAATCGACCAGCCTATAGGTGTAATCCGGAGGAGACCAAGGAGCTTCAAAGGCGAGTTGAAGATTTGTTGAGCAAGGGGTACGTGAGAGAGAGCATAAGCCCATGTGCAGTTCCAGTGCTACTAGTGCCAAAGAAGGATGGGACTTGGAGGATGTGCGTTGATTGCAGAGCAGTCAACAATATCACGGTAAAGTACCGTCATCCCATTCCTAGATTAGATGATATGCTTGATGAATTGCATGGCTCATGTATTTTCAATAAAATAGATCTTAAAAGTGGATACTATCAAATTAGAATGAAAAAGGGAGATGAGTGGAAAACTGCTTTTAAGACTAAACATGGACTTTATGAATGGTTGGTTATGCCATTTGGACTTACAAATGTGCCTAGTACTTTTATGAGATTAACGAACCATGTATTACATGCGTTCATAGGCAAATTTGTAGTCATGTACTTTGATGATATCCTAGTGTACAACACGAACTTAGATGAACATATTGAGCATTTGAGATGTGTTAGGTGTGTTGAGATTTGAAAAGTTGTATACTAATTTTAAGAAATGTACCTTTTGCATGGAAAAAGTTGTTTTTCTTGGTTATGTTGTTAGTACAAAAGGTATTGAGGTGGATGAAGAAAAAGTCAAGGCTATCAAGGAGTGGCCAACGCCTAAAAGCATCATTGAGGTAAGAAGCTTTCATGGTTTAGCTAGCTTTTATAGGCGTTTTATTAAGGATTTTAGCACCATTGCTGCACCACTCACTGAAATAATTAAAAAGAATATTGGATTTCATTGGGGGAGTGATCAAGTGAATGCATTTGCTACTATCAAAGAAAGGTTATGTTCTACACCTGTGTTAGCATTACGTGACTTTAAGAAAACTTTTGAGATTGAATGGGATGCCTCAGGAATAGGAATTGGAGCCATTTTAATGCAGGATAGGCGGCCCATAGCCTTCTTCAGTGAGAAGCTAAGTGGGGAGGCTTTGAATTACCCCACTTATGACAAAGAACTTTATGCTCTTGTTCGCGCTCTAGAGACGTGGCAGCACTACCTTTGGCCTAAGGAATTTGTGATCCACACTGATCATGAATCATTAAAGCATCTCAAGAGTCAAGGTAAATTAAATAAGAGACATGCTAGATGGATTGAATGCATCGAGACCTTTCCCTATGTCATCTGTTACAAGCAAGGTAAGGAGAACATTGTCGCTGATGCTTTATCACGAAGGAAGGCCGAATTGGTGAAGTCAATTCATGAGAGGGTACGACTTCAAGTTACGCAAAAGAATGAAAAGTTTACTTCCCAAGCCAATAAAGGGCGAAGGCATGTCATCTTTGAACTAGGAGATTGGGTTTGGGTTCACATGCGCAAAGAAATATTCCAAGCCCATAGAAGGACTAAATTGCATCCTCGAAGCAATGGACCTTTCCAAATCCTTGAGAAAATTAATGATAATGCTTATAAAGTGGATCTTCCTGGTGAGTATAATGTCTCTGCTACTTTCAATGTTTCTGATCTTTCTCCCTATGATGTAGGTGACGATTCAAGGTCGACTCCTTTTGAAGAGAGGGGGAATGATGGGCCCCACGGTAGACCAGATCTTAAAGATCCATTGCAAGTTCCAGATGGGCCAATCACAAGGTCAAGAGCGAAGAAGATCAAGGAAGCAATGCAAGGATTGGTACAATCCACTTGGGTCGAGTTTGCAAATTTATCGAGCAAGACTCCAGCATTCAAAATGGGCTTCAAAGAAGAAGAACCAACTTCAATCAATGTGATACAAGCGAGAGATAGGGGTGGCATAGCCTAGTGCTTTAGTGCAAACTCTTTATTTTACTAAGTATAGGTGTGTGGGCCTATTTTTATGTTTCTATGGTTATAGGCTTTTGGGCCTATTTATTTCATTAAGTGGATTTCTTTTATTAGTTATAGAAGTGTAGTTTAGGATGTTTTGGGCTTGAAGATGTTCAGCCCACGTCTTTTAATTGATAGAGGCCTTAGTAGGTTTAGGGTTTCATGGAGAGATTTTAAAAAGACTTGTAGCCGCATTTGCTAAATAAGTTGAATGTGAATGAAGTTTTCTCTACTTGTTCTTGATTGAACTAAGAACTTATCAAAGGCAAACCCTTTGTGGTGTTCTAACCAAATCTTGGTTCTTGAAACAAGATTTTAATGGGTCTAGATCTTCTTGGCTTTCTTGGGTAGGTTTCAATTTGATTGTGGGTTCAAGAGAGTTTGATCCCACGAGTTCACATCAGCTAGACTTCACATGATCAAATCACACAACGGACAACTCTTAGAGAGCTAGCAGATCTTCACAGTTTCTACCTAACACCTTCTCTAAGCTTAAAGGAAATCACTACCAAATTCTATCAATAATACAAGCCTAGAGACCTTTATTTATAGGCTCATGAAAACCAAATTCAACACAGATTCGGAGTTCTTTGGGCAGAGTCAGGACGTAGGCATAGAGCGTCTGAACGACAAATTGCAACCGACTTCCAAACTTGCTTCACGGATTGCCTTATTAAGGACTGCGTCCGGATGGTGTTGCCCTAGCGTTTGGACAGTTGCAAGTAATCTTCACCAAGAGTGTCTAGTGCGTAGTTCAGAATATTCTCGAACACTAAGTAGCGTTCGAACGATGTTGCCCTATCTTTCTGACGGGTCATGCTGTCTATGCTAAGCTGTTCAGAATCTTCTCAAACAATGATGGGCGTTCAGACGCTTCAACTAGGCCGTCTGGACGGTCAACTGGGGATCCGACTTTTACTGAGTTGTAAATTGCATAGAATCTTCCAAGAGTCTGGAAATTGCATTCTTGATGCTTGTGACACTGATACTTGTCATATTAAGGCCTTTCCATAGTTGAGAATTAAACTCTGAATATTCTAGAAAACTCTAGATAAATACGACATCCCTGTTTCAGCAGTACACTTACATGGTAGTGATTTTGTCAACATAATTAGTCAATAAAACTAACAAATAGTATTTCTTCTGTGGCGAATAAGGGTACTAGTATGAAAATACCTAGTATTGAGATCCTTACAGGTGAGCCAAATTTCTCTAGACTTACTTTTCCAAAGAGATTCCTCTTGAATGAGATGTTCATTCAAGAGAGATTTAAGATGGAGCTCATAAGCCAAATTGGTGTCTGAAGATAGGGCTTGTTGAATTTGATCTAACAATCGAAGAGTGGAATCTAAGTTTCGCCCAATGTGACCAAAGTTATGTTTATTTCAAAATTTAATGGCCTGTTTAGCTTACTAATCAAGCAAAAGGATGGGGTTCCAGTGACATCTATAGACCAAGCTTAATTAATTACGATACCATAGGTGGGATCTCTAGACCAGAATTCTTCAAAACAAAAGGGTCAGGGAAGGAAAGGGTGGATAATAGTAGAATCTAAGAGTAAGGGGTTATGGTCAGAGGTATGGGCTGGCAAATGTGTAAGGGAAAAAGATGGAAATAATTGAATCCTTTGGTTTGAAGCAATACCCCGATCAAGCCTTTCTTTAATCAAACTACCCCCTTGACGATTGTTAGACCAAGTGTCGGGTTTACTAGAAAATCACAAATCAATCATACCAAATTTGTTCAAAAAAGAACTAAACAAATTGTTAAGAGTGCAATTAAAAGGATAACAACCCAATTTATCAGATTGAGCAGTAATAGCATTGAAATCCCCAATACAGAGCCAAGGGACATCAGAATCTTCACCAAATTTAGGCAAATCCAACTAGAGATCAGAATTATTTTTCTTGTAGATAGGACCATAAACAAAAGAAATCAACCATTTGCTAGAAGGAGAATCTGAATATCTCCAAACAGAGATAATGTTACTAGAAACATGAAAACAAGTTAATTTTACATCAGATTCCCAGGCAAGCAAAAGACGACCTCTAGAGCTAGAGGGAGGGGCCTTGACTAGCAAAATAAAATCCATTATATGCAAAATGGAGCTAGCAGTAGGAGCGGTCTTAGATTTAGACAAAAAAATGATATCACGATTAGAATTCTTGATCATGGCCTATAGACTATGAATTGTAGAGGGTTGAGCCAATCCTTTACAATTCCAAGATAATATTTTTGAAAATAAAATATAGATGACTTCTAATTAACTCTGTGTGTGTGAACAGTGTGCAACAAAATATTAAATACTGAATTTAAAGGAGACAAATATTTTGTTAACGAAGTGGAAACTCAATTAACAGAAAAACCACTCTGGGGCAGCCAAACCCAGGATATCCACTATTCAGAAGACAAAGCTAGTTACAAAGCAGTTGCACTCACATACCCCTGATGTAGTGGTAATACCTTGAATTCTGACATGTAACCCACACGAACACCTCCCAACCAGATCTCCTACCTGAAGGGGTCTTCAATGGAATCCTTTACCTTCGGGCTCCTCCTTAAGACATAACAATTGATCAAATCACACACTGGCAATAGCTAGAGAGCCATCAGATGTTCAATATCTCCCTAAAACACCCTCTCTAAGCTATAGAGAATTCAATACCGAATTATGTAAATAATACATGCCTAGATGCCTCTATTTATAGGCATAGAAGACCTAAATCGGCTTTGATTCGGTTTTCTCTAGCGGCGTCCGGACCGTAGCTGAGGGCGTCCGAATGGACAACTGTGCAACCGGCCTTCCAAATTCGCTGATATTCTTTCCTAAATAGGGCCACGTCTGAACGGTGTTTCCCTAGCATCTAGATGGTTGCACTTCTGCTGCACGCAATTTCCATATCTTAGCCTGAGCGACGTCCGAACATTTGATCGTCTTCTGTAGGATAGCGTCCAGATGGAATAGCCACGTCGTCCGAACGGTTTGCAGTTTTCTTCCCATATCTGTGTCTGCGAAGGAAAACCTAATTCTTGTTGAGCTCTAACTGGCGTCCGGACAGATGCACTGGAATGTTGAAATCTTCTCGAACTCTAAATAGCATCCGGACCTGTTTCCATGACGTCCGGACCGATGTAAGCTTAAGTTGTTCGAAGCTTATCGACACTGATGGGAGTTCGAACAGTATTGCCACATTGTCCAGATAGATGTTGCTGACTGATGAGCGTCCAAACGAAAATACCACGTCGTCTAGACGAAAACAAAGGATCCGAATTTTCTGACTGGAAATCTACACAGAATCTTCCTAGACCATTGAAATAGCCTTCTTTCAGCATGTGACACTGGAACTTGTCATGATAAGGCTTTTTTCATATCAGGGAAATAAAATCTGAATATCTAAGGACTCTGAAATCTACGGCATCCCTGTGAAAATAGCAACATTACATAGAAGTAATTTTGTCAAACAGAATGCAGCCAATCAAAACCTAACAATTTTCATGGGACCGAAAGGGGCATGGTCAAGCCAGCCGCCTCAAATGTGTTGTGATTAGGAGAAGATCCTTTGTTAGGCTCACATTCAACAACTAATACCAGTTGTGTAACGCTTATGGGCTTGCGAACAATTTTGAAGGGTTTCCTAGAAATACAAAGAGGAGTAACTGATGGATGAACATCCTTGAGAATACCTTTAGAACCTACTGATGTAACTTGCTGAAAATCACTAGTCATTGGGTGAGTAGAACAAATGGAAGCCATTGTTGTGTCAAGTGTTAAACTCTGAGAAAGGATTGTTAGTTTGTGATTGGTTGCATTCTGTTGGACAAAATCACTTCTATGTAAATATGCTTATTAAACAGGGATGTTGTTATTTTCAGAGTCTACATTTCAGTTATATGCTTCAGGAAGACTCTGTGCAGAAATCAAGAAAATGAAGTTCAAGTTCCTCGCATTCGTCTGAAGAATGTGGTATTCTGTTCGGACTCCAATCTATGTCTAGAAGCTTCGAACTGTTCCAAGTTGCATCCGTCTAGACATTTTAGCAACACGTCCGGACGCCCTTCTGTGTTCGACAAGTAAAAGGATTTCTTTCCAAAACACAAATATAGGAAGACGGCTGCAAACCATCCAGACGTCAGTCTACACTATCCGGACGCTCAAACCTTATTATGGAAATTGCATGCAGCAGAAGTGCAACCGTCCGAATACTAGGGCAACACCATCCGGAAGCGGCCCTATTCATGAAAGAATAATCAGCGAATTTGGAAAGCCGGTTGCACAGTTGTCCATCTGGACGCCCTCAGCTACCGTCCATACGCTGCCTAGAGAAAACTGAATTAATGTCAATTTAGGGCTTCTGTAGCCTATAAATAGAGGCCTCTAGACATGTAATTTGCAAGAATTCGGTATTGAATTCCATAGTGCTTAGAGAGTATATTTTAGGAGGAGTTGTGTTGATCTACTCACACTCAAGCCGTTGCCGTTGTGTATTGCTGCTATGCTGAAATTGAAGTCTATCTTTAGGAAGGAGCCCTAAGGTAAAGGATTCCATTGAAGACCCCTTCAAGTAGGAGACTTGGTTGGGATGTGTTCACAATGGGTTTCGTGTCAGAGTAATAGCATCGGGGTATGTGAGTGTTACTTTCTATGTACTAGCTTTGTCTTCTGAATAGTGGATTTCCTCGGTTTGGCTACCTCGGAGTTGTTTTTCTCTTAACTGAGTTTCCACTTCGTCAACAAAATATTTGTCTCTTTTAAAATCCGCAATTTAAATATTTTGTTGCACGCTATCACACACTTGGTAAATTAGAAGTCAATTTTACTTTTCAATTGCTATTAGAGCTTTGTACACTCTGTTAAGATTTAATTCTTGAGTGTGATCTCTTAACTTCTACTTTTCTCCTTTTATTTCTATCATGTCTCAAAATCTTAATTCTGTTCTGCCCTTTGATTGGACGAACTATGGCTATTGGAAAGCCCTCATGCACTTCTTTTTAAAATCAATTGACGTCTAAAAAATTGTTGAAACTAGTTGGATTAAACCAGAGGATACAGCAGACGGAATTACTATTGCCCAAACAAGTGCACGGCTCTCCAATGATAAAGCCCTATGTCAAGCACTTTCACCATCTGAATTCGCAAGAATTTCAAATTATGAATCTACTAAAGACGCATGGAAAATTCTAGAAATAACAAATGAAAACACGAAACTTGTTAAATCTACCAAGCTTCAAATGTTGATTTCTAAATTTGAAGAAATTAAGATGCTCAAAGAAGAGATATTCGGAGAGTTTTACACCAAGATTAGCGACCTAAGAAACTCAATGGTGAGTCTTGGAAAATCAATCTCGGATGTAAAACTCATCCGAAAGATACTGAGATCTTTGCCTGAGCATTTCAGGATTAAGGTGACTACCATAGAAGAAAGCAAAGATCTGGAGGAGATGAAGATTGAAGAGCTGGTAGTGTTGCCCAGATAATCAACCCTAGAGGGGGGGTGAATAGGGTTAATAGCAAACTTTTCTTTTAATAAAAATAATACCGAATTAAGAACTTAGAACAATATAAGATACAGTATAATGCAGAGAATATAAATGTGAGAGCAATAATAAATAGATAGGCAGAGAGAGATTCAAACTCAGCAATTTATTGTGGTTCGGTCTACCTGACCTACGTCCACTCCCCAAGCACACTACTTGAGATTTCAATCCACTAAACCAAACTTTTTGCAGGTGGAGTTCAAACATTTACACACCAAGAGTACACCACTCATCTTCACAAGGTAGAAAATCTCCTTCACACCTCACAAGGGTCACACCAACCCTCTTGACACAATTGATTGTGGATAGGATTTGAGATTTCTCTCACAATGACAATTCTCCTTTTTGAGATGGATATACAAATACAGCTTTTACAACAATATCTCTCACTAGCACTCTTGTATAAATTGATGTGCAAATTTATTTAACTCGCAAGGGCACGAATTGTATGTAGCATAGTACATGCAAGTGCGAGGTCGAATCCGCAGAGAAGTGTGTGTAAAGAAGAAAAATCAATTTCTATTTAAATTAACTTTATTTTAATCTAGAGCCAAATATTTGAAAGATTTGTCAAGCAAAATAATAAACAAAAATAAAATTGAATAAGAACAATTTATAAAAAAACCACTAAGGTATCGGAATTCACCAAGTCAAATCATACACCCTACTCTTGTATTTTATTCATAAATTCAATTCAATAAGCTCGATATTCAAATTCTTAAGTAACAAAGCATGAAAATATTTTAAGAATTCAACTCAAACAAATCACAACGATTATCCATTTTTTAATCGAAATCATCTATTGTATCACGAAAATCACAATAGATACCCCAATCTCAACGAAATCAATCAATGTATCCATCAATTGAATTACAACAAACATCAAATAAAAATCATCAAACTAAAGAATATGATTCAATAAATTGACATGGAATTTGAATATACATAAGAACATTGAATCGATGAATATCATGACAAGAGCATAGGTGTTATCATTGATGGGGTTTCATCCTCAACCTTAGTTGTGGATTTTAGCCTCTAATGACTAAAAACACCAAAAACTATTGAAATGAAAACATAAAATAACAAAAGCGAAGAAGAGAAAGAAGAACAGAAATTTAATAAAAGTCAAAAGAAAACAATGGATTGAAATTATGGGAAAGAAATGAAGAATAGAAACTAAATAACAATAAACAAACAAAAATTAAGCAACAAATAAAATTGAAAAGAAAGAAGAACAACTGAAAATTAAATATCTTTAAATTAAAGCGATTAATTAAATAGCAAAGAAAATAAAGAAGAATTGAATAACTTCAAATTAAAAGAAATAAGAACAAAGTAACAACTTACAAAAGAAAAGACAAGAGCTAAGACAAGTGCTCTGAAGAGAAAAATAATATGTACAATGATCAATATCTCAAGTGGTGCCTAGCATGGGGTATTTATAGCAAAAAATTAGGTTAAACCCAACTTTTACAAAATGACATCTTTACCCCCTCAAAACCTCAATAGGAGAAAAGAATGTTAGGGTTTAGAGCCATATTTTCAAAATGGCACCTCTACCCCTCAAAACACTAATAGGAGAAAAAAATGCTAGGGTTTAGGCAAACTTTTACAAAATGGTGCCTCTACCCCTAGAAAACCCTAATAGGCTTGTCAACAGTGGTCAGAGCATTGGAATTCGCGCATGCCACGTTAGCCCTGATTGTCGGTCGACAGACTATTTTGGTCGATCGATCGACAATGCGCTAGATCGAATATCTTGGTCGATCGATCGACATCGATGCTTAAGCCCTTGTGCGCCTTTCAGGTGCTTGATTCTCCAAAGATGTTGCCATGTCAGCCCTAACACCCGTGAAAAATTAAAATGACTTCTAATATAAACAAGTGTGTGCAAAGATGTGTGTAACAAAATATCAAAATGCAGAATTAAAGGAGACATATATTTTGTTAACGAAGTGGAAACTCGGTTAAGAGAAAAACCACTTCGAGGCAGCTAAATCCAGGATATCCACTTTTCAGAAGACAAAGCTAGTTACAAAGCAGTAGCACTCACATACCCTTATGCAGTGGTCGTACCTTGAACTCTAACGTGAAACCCAACACGAACGCCTCCCAACCAGGTCTCCAATCTGAAGGGGTCTTCAATGGAATCCTTTACCTTGGGGCCAACCCCTAAGACTTCAATTCAGCGCAGCAACAACACGCACATCAACGACTTAAGAGAGAGTAACTCAGCACAATAAATTTAAAATATAACTCTCTAAGCACTAAGGAATTCAATACCGAAATTCTTGCATTTCTCAAGCCTAAGGACCTCTATTTATAGGTTGCAGGTTGAAATAAGCGTCTGGCTTGATAAATCTAGGCTCCGTCCGGATGAACAACTGTGCGATCAGCTTCCCAAAATATTCTTTCCTGTTTTGAGCCGCGTCCGGACGGTCACACTTTAGCTGGACGCAATTTTCATATCAAGGCCTCGCGCGTGTTCGGAACAAGGGAATGGTCGTCCGGACGGTTAATTAGATGCATTCAATTTCCATATAGTAGCTTGCGTGTCCAGACCATTAAGGCTGTCGTCCGGATGTCTGAATTTTGAATGCACAACATGCCTTATAGATGAGAGCGTCCGAACGGGAGTCCACATCGTCAGGACGGTTGCAGCGATCTTCCCATATCTATGTTTTGGAAAGAAATCCCATAGTTGGTCGAACATTGAGTGTCGTCAGGACGTGCTGTTGAAACATCCGGACGGATGCAAGCTGGAACAGTTCAAAGCTTCTCGACAGAGAGGAAGGTCCGGACGGAAAGTTCTCATTGTCCGGACGGATGATGCTTTGGACAGTTGGGCGTCCGGACAGATGTTGCTTGACCGATGAGCGTCCAGACGGAATACCACGTCGTCCGAACGGATGCAAGGGATTTGACAACACTGTCTTGAAATCCACACTGGATCTTCTAGAAACATATCTCTGAAGAAGACTTTTGAAAACTAACTGAACCCCTGATTAAAAGCATCATTGTTTATGTTACTGACTGATGAGTGTCCATGCATTTCACTAGGTCGTTCGGATGATAACCTCGGGATCCGACTTTTGCTGAGCTGTAGACTTTGCAAAGTCTTCTTGGAGTCTAGGCATTCCTTCTTGACTCTTGTCATAATGAGGCCCTTTCCATATCAGAGAAATAAACTCTGAACTGATTTTGTCCAGCAGAATGCAGCAAACACAAAAACTAACAAAGGGACCTTTGGCCATTCTGGGACAAAAATCACTTGACCGGTTAAATATACAATCCCGGTCCAAAGCAAACATATACTCCCCCTTGATGTCTCAACAGGACAAGGGTAAACAGAGTTTATAAAATCCACAGACAAAAACATTCTATAATCCAAAACAAAAGGAAAATAGAGAAGAGTCTACAAATGGCCAAAAAGAGAGGAACAAAAATGCTCCAAGTACCAAATCCCGATGATCCACTGAAATCACGTAGCAGAGAGAAAGCCGTACAAAAGGCTGGATTTGTACTACTTCGGCTTCTAGATCTGGAAGCCGGGAACCATGGACTAGAAAACCTTCAATCACTTTATTTTGCAAAGCCTGAACTTGGTTATCCGCAGATTGACATCCTCTAAGCAGCTCGTTTGCAAGATAAAAGAAGAGATTCACCACCAAACCTCTAACTGTTACAAATCTGAGGAGGATGCTACGGAAGGCTATGCATGAGTTGGGGAAAAAAACTCATCTTAATCCTGAGACCTTTGGAACTTTGAACATCTGACTTCAACAATAGTCAGTTTCCCAAAGGATCCATCTGTCAAACATTGTGCTGGGAGCCGCTGGATGTCATATTCCTAAACCAAAACCAACTAGAAATATCTCTAAAAATACCATTAGGTCCTGTTAGTTCCAAAAATAATGTGGTATTTAAGACGGCTGTCAAATGGATGCCAAAGAAAAATATAAGCAATGCAGCTATTCACAATGCATAAATATATCAAGATCAGTCCAGCACACAGACAGAAAAGGATTTTCATGCATAATATCTCAAGAGAATATTTCAATCACCAAATATTTCAATATTCTAAAAAGCACAAAAACTTAAAAGAACAAAGGAAGATACAGCAAATACCATGGAATGAGAAGAAATGTGCAGAAAATGCCAAAATTTTGGAAAAAAATCCACGAGAAAAAGCACACAACATGACATGATAAATTACTAAAAATGTAAAGATGTGTGTATGGCAGAGAAAGCGACGCAAGTCTTAAACCTGTAGAGATCCCGTTGGACATGTCACTTAACCGTTCGTACAGCTACTGCTAGGTCAGCGTATGGCAAGACTGTGCTCGTCCGGATGTGAGAATAAGTCCGTCCGGACTCTTCACACTGAAAATCTGAAACTTGAGGAAAATCTGCATAAAAATATTTTTCCCTACAGTTAGCTTCAGAACATGCATATATAATCAACTGATAAGGCAGTCAAATAGCATTGCAAAAATATGCAAAGATATAAAAATGAGAGTTAAGTATTCAATAAGCACAAATTTTCCTACAGGTAGAAATTTTAAATAGATTACTCAACTCATGCAATGCGTGTGTGTGTGTGTGTGTGAAGACTTTTCCCAAAAGGTATAAATTTAACTGATATGACAAAAGCAACCAGATTTTCTAGACAAGAGAGAAAATCAATGAAAGATCAGTCAAAAGTCAAACCTTATCTTACTAGGGCCGAGCCACCCTCATCTGATACATTCCCCTAAGATGCTGCATCTAATTGTTTCTACTTGTACCATGAAGGACAAGGTAAAATTTTACTTGCACCATGTAGGACAAGATATAAAGCTAATATAACACAGAAATTAGAAGAATTACTGCTTGTTTCTTATTGGTGCTGCAACCTGGAGAGAATGCTAGAATTTTTAGGCTCTAGGTTCAACTAGCATGTTGGTCAATTTGACCATCTTGTTAAAAACATCTCTCTTTTTTAGAATTTCCATAAGCAAAAAGTCAGAGAGGAAAATAAGTACCTTAGAGGAGCCTTGGATAGTGCACAATATTTCATCGCATGAGAAAAGCAACTATCTATCATTAAGTTGCAACAGGAAAACTTAGCAGATATCAGACATAAACTCTCAATCATATACAAGCATATTCAATTAATGCACAATGAATTGAGATATCAGGCAAAAACACATACAATATCTAAAAAGTTATCAAAAGAAAAAATAAAATGCTGCAACTTCTCACCCAATTTTATTTTTTTTTTTTATGTTGAAAACAATAAAACAGAAAAACAACAAGGACATGCTTATGGAAAAGGAAATAACATCTAATCCTAGCATGTAAGGTAAATCAAACATGTTCTCAGGGAGAAAGGCTTAGAAATACCAAGACAAGAAAAGCAGCCACCCGACTTGCTTTAACTATCATTCCCAAAAAATATCTACAAATGTTTCTCAAGACAACAAGAGAAAATATAGGGTATAAAATAACCGGTTCCTCAAACAAATGCAAGGCATGAATAAGATATGACATGAAAAACAATGCAATGCAAACATACTTGACATGCACTAGGATTTAGGAACCAAAATCCTAGGCATGGTGAGACTTCACCTTTACTAGGTGAGTCCACTCCCCCTCAAGGGGTGAATGGTCTCATCATTCTTGACCCATACTTGCTTAACCCGTGGAGTATGGTCAACCATACTCCTTAGCATACCTTGCATCAGGCTCAGCAACCCTTCTTTACCATGGTTGCTAGTGGGCTTCTGTGGCTTTCTCTTGTAGCGCCTTAATTTGTTCTTCTTTGATTTGCCACTTTGATGCCTAAGAACAAACTGCTGCTGATGTCGTGGAGCCTGAAATGTCGTAGGAGGTAGAGTGCTTGATGTAGCTCTTGTTGGCAGCTCCTTCTAAACCATCAACTTCTAAGCCTGAAGCTGTGGACATTTGGGTCGGATGTGACCGGTGATGTTGCAGTGATGACAGGTGGGTAAGCTTCTTTTGTTTGAATGCTTCTTGACATTCTCTGCAGAATTATAGTTAGCATTCGTACAAATAACATTGTCCTTACCTTTTATATGTCTCCTATGCGGAGGGACATATTTTGATGAGGAAGAATCTTCAACTTCACATTTCCTCAGAGCATCCTGCTTAATCCAAGGCCTGTTTCAACAAATAACAATTTGGCCTAATATGATCAATTTTCACACAATTATGACAAGTAGGAACAAACTTACCTCGTGTTCCTGATTCCTTGGACTTTGGCATCACATGATTATTTAAGCAAGAATTTTCTAAACAAGTTGTATCTACTATCAAGCTTAATATCAATAGAATCTAATTCAGAATCAGAAGCATGTGAAGTAGAAGTACTCATATCATCAACAATTAAAGCAGACTTGTTAGAAATATCTGAATGAATACAAAGCATGCTTTTCAAATTATCACTTGAGAATTTTTCAAGAGAGCTTAAGATTCTTTTAATTTATTCTCAAGTGTATCAATAATGTCAAATAGCATGGTATTCTCAGATTTCAAAGAGTCAATCAAAACATGTGATTCAGATAACTGAACGATCAAAGACTATTTTTCTTGCTTCACCTTTTTGAGCTCTTTTGGAGAAATAATTTTATCCAATTTAGCAAAAAATTTAGAGAGCTCAATATCATTATTTTCTTTAGATAACTAAGAGAAATCCATGATAAAAGGTGTAATAAAAAAATAGAAGTCACAAAGAGATAAGGATCACACTCAAGAATTAAATCCTTTAAACAGAGTGTACCCGCTCTGATACCAACTGAAAAATTAAAATGACTTCTAATATAAACAAGTGTGTACAAATATGTGTGTAACAAAATATCAAAATGCGGAATTAAAGGAGACAGATATTTTGTTAACGAAGTGGAACCCAAGATATCCACTATTCAGAAGACAAAGCTAGAGCATCAGGTTTGATTGCATTGCATGATTTTCTACTTGTTATATCTTTGTTTGCTTTGCAATTTAGGAACCACTGTTATTTGCCCCATATTTCTCTTGTTGCTCTTGAGAGAACGTTGCAGGTACTATTTGGGGAAGACAGAAAAAGCATGCCAGGCGACTGTTTTCTAGTAATTTTGATCCTTCTCAGGTTTGATCTTGCCTTACATGCTAGTCTTATGGTTGTTTACCTTTATAGCATGTTTTTATTGTTTTTCATAAAAATAAAAATAAAAAATTGGG
Source organism: Alnus rubra (assembly GCA_028654335.1). Lineage (NCBI taxonomy): Eukaryota > Viridiplantae > Streptophyta > Magnoliopsida > Fagales > Betulaceae > Alnus > Alnus rubra. The sequence goes on along the minus strand of JAJPGS010000712.1, from coordinate 1,018,831 downwards.
GAGAAGTTGCAGGAATTTTATTTTTTCTTAATATGTCAGATATTGCATGTATTTTTGTCTAATATCTCAGTTTATTGCGCATTAATTGACTATGCTTATATATGATTGAGAGTTTATGCCTAATATCTACCAAGTTTTTCCAGTGCATCTAAATGCTAGATAGTTACTCTTCTCATGCGATGATTTTGTGCACTATCCAAGGCTCCCCCTAAGGTACATTTGTTTCTCTCTGACTGTTTGTTTCTGAAAATTCTGATTAGAGAGATTTTTTGTAAGAGAGTCAAATTGACTAACTCGCTAGTTGAACCTAGAACCTAAAAATTCTAACATTCTCTCTAGGTTGTAGCACCAAGTGATAAAAAGCATGCTATTAAAAAATAAATACAAATAAATAAAAAGATCCACTGCTTTTGTGCTAAATCTGTTCTTGAACTTGTCCCTAAAGAAACAATCAGTGACCAAATCATTACAGAAACAGACAGTCACTAAAGAACTAAGTAAAAGAAAAGTGCAACATCTTAGGGGGGTGTATCAGATGAGGGTTGCTAGGCTTTAGTAAAATAAGGTTTGACTTTTGACTGATCTTCTTTAATTTTCTCTCGTGTTTAGAAAATTCAGTTGCTTTAAGTCATAGCAGTGAACTTCATACTTAATTGAGAAAGTCTTCACACACACACACACATTGCATGAGTTGAGTAATCTATTTTAAATTTCTATTTATAGGGAATTTTTGTGCTGATTGAACTCTTAACTCTCTTTTATATCTCTGCATATTCTTGAGATGCTATTTGACTACTATATCAGTGGATGATACATGCATGTTTTGAAGCTGACTTTAAGGAAAATAATTTTTCTACAAATTTTCCTTCAGTTTCTGTTTTTTAGTGTGAAGCGTCCGGACGGTCTCCTCTTGCGTCCCGATGAGTGCGGCACAGACGGCAGGACGATTAGGTAAAACGTTCGGACGCACACGGTTCTGCTGAATACCTATTTGGCATCCCGCGTCCGGACAGCTACCCTATAGGGTTACATATCGCGTTTCAGCCCTAGCCGCCGCATCCCTCTTCCACTTTCTCACGATTTTTTTTTCTTAGCGTTTTGGTGAGTTTTCTCATGGGTTCTCGTATAATCTCGGCCACTTTTGTCCTTTTCTATCCTTTATCTCCTTCCCAGGTATTTTGGTATATACTTTATCTTCTTTTCAATTATTTTAATTGATAAGATATTTTTATGGAATATTCTTGAGATAGAGGCTGCATATCTGTTTGTGATATATTCTGCTGAGTTGGGATTATTTATTATGGCATTTAATTGGACTATGTTGGATAATTTTGCATGGTTGTAATTTTTGGGAAGTCCATTTTACTGTCCTTATAATGCCGGATTTTTCTAATATCCTTGAGGTTATTTTTGGCAAATATTTGTGGTTATTCTTTGCAAAATTATGTCTGCCAACAGCCCTCAGCGTAGAGTCTGATAAAGGATAGAGAAAGACATGGTTGCGTCCAGAGCCAAAATAACCAACAGGTCAGTCATTCCAGAAAGGAATGTTGTCAGAGCTGATATTGTGGTAGCTCCTCTGGATGTCATCTTTGAGATTATTCAGACTTACAATTGGGGCTATCTCTTCAACTACGCCTACATCATGCACACCAAACTGGTCAAAGAATTTTATGCTCATCTAGAGGTGATGCAGAATGACAAGAGTGGCATTATTCTTCAGTCCACTATAGAGGGGTATGTCATTCTGGTTGATCCTCAGGTTATCAGCTAGATCATTGGGGTACCAATGCTTCAGATTTCAGCCAGCCCATTCAATGAGGTAGTGGAGCCTCCTACTTAAGAGCAGCTTAGGGAATTTTTCATGTTGTTCCACAGGGCGAGGAGCGAGCTATTACTATTAGAATCGGTGCTTTGTCTCCCCCGCATCGCTTGCTCACGAAAATTATCCAGCACAACCTCTGGCCTATTGTTAGGAGGAGTGATCTGATTCTGAAGAGGGCTCAGTTCTTGTATGACATCTGCCTGAGAATACCTTTCTGCTTACGCAAGCATATTCTTGATACTATGCTAGAAGCCCGAGATGAGAATAATACCGATCTTCCATTCATCTGCATGATCAGTTAGATCATTCTACAATGTGGCATAAATGTTTCTGGAGAGCTCAAGATGAAAATTCAGGACCCCATAAGCAAACAGACCCTGATGAAGTCCAATGCCCAGCTGAGGCATGAAGATGAAGCCCCTCAGCCACCTCTTGCTCATGTTGAGATGCCTGATATTGCATCTTCTTCACAGACTGCTCCTCTGCCTCCACAGCATGATGCAGGCAGTTTATGCTCATATTTTAGCTGCCTTAGAATCACTACAAGGGGGTATGAGTTCAAGGATTCACTCTATGCAGCTAGAGATTCACTCTATCAATCTCTGTGTGGAGCAGTGCCAGCTGGACATCTAGGAGTGTCTCCAGCACCATCATCCGTCAAGTAGTGATGACGAGGATCATCCACCCATGGCTGAGGATGATTGATTTTATTTGATGTTTTGCTTTATTTTGAGACATTTTATTATTTTATTTTGGATACTTTGTAAACATTTTATAACTCTTGGATTATTTTTACTCTGTTTATGTAACGCCCCGCCTTTTACAAAAAGGCGTAAGTGAAAAAAAAATTTCGATTTTCACATGACATTACGACATCATCAGAGTTATAAATTGGCAGCGGAATATATTTTTTTCTTAACATTAACACATCAGAGCTTCTAACAAAATACTTCAAAATATATAGAAAGAGTATAATTGAATAATTACACATTAAAATAGTATTTGTGCCATGTATGGCACAGATAATTTACAAACATTATAATCATAGCATCATTAATACATATCAACAAAAATATAAATATTGTTCATCGAATATTATAATAATGGACTAAACATAGTAGTCCACAAAATGGGAGGCATCCTATCCTCAGATAATGCCAACAAGATCATCTAAAGGTCTGGACAATCCTGATACTCCTCCTCCTTATAACCTGTATTAATATATAATACAGAGAAAAACAGTAATACAAAAATACCTAGTGAGTCCACTGTTTTCAATAATAATATGATTACTGATTTATTAGAAATAAAGAACACAATGTAATGACATAATAAAATGACAGTTTTATATGCAGAGTCTTATTTATTTAAGTAACCATTATCTACTAGCATTCACCTTATAGAGACATAACTCTAACAAATAAATTCAAGGAGACGTTACTCCAGTATATAAAATCTAGGAAACGTAACTCTTGTCTAACGTGTTATAGGAGACGTCACTCCTCTAATAATTTATTATCTTTTTGGTATAGGCAGACGTCACTCCCAACTCTTTTATAAATAAATTCATTAAATAAAATAACAAAATATGCAAATTCCACATGCGCAACCAATTAAATAAAGCAGAAATTATAACATTATGGAAATTCAGCATCACCCTCAGTGAGTAAGAAATACTCACAGTTCTCTGCTACAAAGAGAGATCCACATGAATAATGACTGCACAGTTATATACATTTGATAATATATTAGTATAAAATACTAAGAACCTATTTTAACATTTTATCACTTTCGACTTTTAAACCACTTAACACAATTTCTAATGTTGCTTAGATATTATAACGACATAAAATAGGTTAATTATATTACCACATATTTTATTATTATGACATTTATTAATTAATATCCACAATACCCTTTAAGTAAAAACAGTATTATAAAAGCTTTTATCTATTTTTGTACCAAATCGACATAGTGACTCCATTAATATAATTAATGGGTTTTATATTTTAAAAGTACACAAGCGGTACAATATTAATAATCCTTATTTTAATCTTATAAAATTTGGGTGGAATAACGGCATTAATGTTACTAATGCCTAAAAATACTTTTAGAATTTAAGCGGCATAATAGCGCTTTGATCAATATTTTTAGTTTTTTCTTATTTTGAATATTAGTTATATATAGATATTCAGCCCATATTTATACAATACATATCTGATTTGGCATATATATATATATATATTCCCCTCCTTTTTCTTCTTGAAGAGCATATGAGACAAAAAGAGAATCATTTAACTTACAAGAGAAGGTGGGGACACGAGAGGTCTGGAGAATTCTTCACCTTTTGTCCAATTTCTCTTCTTTTAAGAGCTAGATTATTCTAGAAAAAGGGAAGAAAGCTTACAAAGGAAATTCTGGAGAGTTCTAAAAGGAAGAGTTTGAGAGGGCTTACGGTTTACCTGTTCTTTTGTTTTTCTTTTGTTTTCTTCTTCTATTATCTGCCGTCAGAAAGAAATAGAGAAACAGAGAGGGACATTCCTTTTCTCTTCTTACTTGCACAGAACCGAGAGAGGTATAGAGGGGAGTTTGGTTTGGAAAATTGAGAGAAACAAAGAGTTTTGAGAGAACTTATTTCTAGTTTTTAGGAAGAGTTCCCGCTTCTAGTTTATGGGTGAGACACAAAGAGTTTAGGGAAGAAGAAGGTTGTGCGTGAATGGACAAAGGGACCTCTCTATTTATAGACTACCTCAAGGGTTGAGGGCACTTGCAGCTAGAACTGATCAACGGCTGAGTGTTCGATGAAGAAGGCAGCACGTTGTTGATAAGCTGAGGGAGTGAGCTGGGCATGACGTGCGTGAAAGGGGGTCTGTACTTAGCTTGGAAGGCTGGATTTCCACCGGGTAGCTCTTGATCAAAGGTTGGGGTAATGGCAAGTGTCCTATGAGTTGATTCGTAGGTGGAAGAAAATCTGCAATTGATAAGATTCTCGTATCTCCAATGGACGAGTGATTAGGTTCTAACTAATTGTCTTGATTCTCTTTGTAATTAAACCGGGCAGTAAACTGGACAGTATCAGGGTGTATGGAGGCTGGGCTGGGCTCACATGGGCTGGGCTGGGTTTTTATATAAATAAAATGGGCCCATAAATTATTTATGTTAAATTTTCGTTCAAATTAAAGGTAGTATTTTTCATGAGTATTTTTGTATACTAAACGGAGTCCAAAAATTATGAAATTCAGAGGGTAGCTAGAGGACTCCGAGACAAGCGTTCTGGCTTTTGGATCGACCAAAACGAAGTTCGTTTGACCCTATTTTCGTTATTCCAAAGTTTAAGGTCCGTTTGAACTTTTATCAAATTAAAACTATAAATGCTTCTAAATGAATATTTATTTTCATAAATATTCATATTTATTCTTTTACCTTATTATTAGGTCATAAATCATATTTTAATATATTTTATTCAATATATTAAAATATGAGGTATTACAGTTTACCCTTGTCCTACTGTGACATTAAGGGGGAGTAATTATATTGTGATTTTTCTCATACTTTATTTTACCCTTTGTCCTTTTGAGACAAAAAGGGGGAATATTTTTTTATTTGGACCAGGATTCTATTTTTTAATCGATCATGTGATTTTTGTCCCAGAATGGCCAAAATGAGGAGTTTGTTAGTTTGTGATTGGCTGCATCCTATTGGACAAAATCACTTCCATGTAATGATGCTTATTAAACAGGGATGCTGTTATTTTCAAAGTCTACATTTCAGTTATATGCTTCAAGAAGACTCTGTGCAAAAATCAAGACAATGAAGTTCAAGTCCCTTGCATCCGTCTGAATGACGTGGTATTCCGTCCAAACGACAAGAACTTTCCTTCCAGACTCCAATTTGTGTCCAAAAGCTTCGAACTGTTCCAAGTTCATCCGTCCAAACGTTTCAGCAACACGTCCGGACACCCTTCAGTGTTCGACTAGTAAAACAACTTCTTTTCAAAACACAAATATGAGAAGACAGCTACAAACCGTTCGGACGTCAGGTCTACACCGTCCGGATGCTATCCTTGATAAGGCAAGTCGTGCAGAAGACCGTCTGGACGTCAGTCTACACTGTCCAAATGCTCAGACCTTAGTATGGAAATTGCGTGCAGTAGAAGTGCAACCGTCTGGACACTAGGGAAACACTATCTAGACGTAGCCTTATTCAGGAAAGAATAATCAGCGATTTTGGAAAGCCGGTTACACAGTTGTTCGTCTAGACGTCGCCTAGAGAAAACCGAATCAGTGTTGATTTAGGTCTTCTGTAACCTATAAATAGAGGCCTCTAGGCATGTAATTTGCAAGAATTCAGTATTGAATTTCATAGTGCTTAGAGAGTATATTTTAGGAGTTGTTGTCCTGATCTGCTCACTCTCAAGCCATTGCCGTTGTGTGTTGTTACTGTGCTGAAATTGAAGTCTATCTTACGAAGGAGCCCTAAGGTAAAGGATTCCATTGAAGACCCCTTCAAGTAGAAGACTTGGTTGAGCCCTTCAAGTAGAAGACTTGGTTGAGAAGTGTTCTATGTTAGTACTTTGTCTTCTGAATAATGGATTTCCTGGATTTGGCTGCTCCAAAATGGTTTTTTTCTTAATTGAGTTTCCACTTCGTCAACAAAATATTTGTCTCTTTTCAATTCCACAATTCAAATATTTAGTTGCACACTATCACACACTTGGTAAATTAGAAGTCAATTTTATTTTTCAAGGATGAAACCAATAGCCGGATCTTTAGAGACAAAAGCTGAGAGTTTCAGTTGTGCTAGAGAAAAAGCTACCAGATTCATTCATTCTTGAAGACTAGTGACCGAGCTTGGTGGAGGGGAAACCCGCTTCTTCATTAGGGGATTAAAGAACTCAATTGTACCAGAGAATGATACCCTCTTCTTTCCTCTGAGGTAAGGATTGGTCACCTAAGAGGTGGTAAGGAGAGGTTGCCAGGAAGGATAAACCATAACCGGGTGGGAGGTGGAGGGATGATGACTGGCTGGGGGAAGAGGGACTATATGGCCGAGAGGGGGGAGAGGGGTTGGGCTTGGGTGAATAGGTGTGGTACCCGGTTGTGTGTGGGCTGGAGGTAAGAGTTATGTGGCTAGATTGGGCTTGGGGGTGTAGTGTGATGAGTGCCAAATATTGTATATTTAGACCCCTTAATTTGCATGAGTTAGACCTTTAACTTTGTTATTTTATGATGTATTTTGTTAGTTTTGGTGTTTTAGCATTTTGCAAGTCACTAAGTGAAAAATGGAGGTCTTGAGGCAAAAAGGTGAAAATTTGGATTTTAAGGCAATGGGCTTGAGCACAGCCTTGTTGAGCTCGAGCGCACGTGCCCACAACAGCCCTCAACCCGCATCGATGTGCTGCAAAGGAGCCTATCATGCGAATGGGCTCAAGCACAGCCCTGCTGAGCTCGAGCGCATCGAGCTCACAACAGCCAGCATTTTCCTTAAGCCGAGTGAGCTCAAGCCTGACCCTATTGAGTTAGAGCGCACACGCCCTGAGCAGCCATCAGCGCACCACGATGCACCACATAGTAGACATTAAGCCCGAGTGGGCTCAAGCGCAGGACTTTTGGGCTCGAGTACAGTCTGCAGAATTGGCAAAAACACAGACTTAAACCAGAACTCCAATCAGACCATTTCTTATGACAAAAGCACTTCTTCCCTCCGATTTCTGCAGCAGAGCACGCTGGTTTTGTGATTTTTGTTGTCTCTTGTAAAAGAGGAACCCTAAAAAGGGGTAGGGGAGTCTTTCTACATGGCATTCAAACCTTAATGCTCTTCTAAAAGGCCATAGCATTGTCCCCTTTGAAAAACAACGAGTTGGGTAGTAGTTTAGGCCATTTTCTCTTCAGTTTTAGCTTAGTTTCAGAAGCTCTTTCTGTTTTGTAACTCTGTACTTTACAGTTTCATTTAATTTTATATTGTTTCTTCAAGCTTTTGTGGTGTTTTTAGTCATGGTAGGCTATAACCCTCAACTAAGGTTGAGGATGAAGCCTCACCATTGATAACACTCACAGTCTTGTCATGCTATTTGTACATTCCAATTTTTAGTGAAATGTTATTCAAGTTTCTTTCTCTTTAGTACTTATGCCTTAGAGTGAATGTGGATCTATTGAAGTTGAAGGACATTTCATGTGTTTCAACCAATGGGTACATTGAGTTGTCAGTTTAAAAGAGGGTATCCATTATGATTTGTTCCTTCAATGGGTACAATGGATGATTTGATTTCAAATTGGTACTCTTTGTGATTTAAGTTGGACTCATTAAATGGTTCTAACACATGTGCTTAAGTACTTGAATGATAATACAAAGCTTAAGTGTTCTTTGGGTATTTTAGATAGAAAACAAGAGTGTGATGTTGGATTTAGTTTGGTGGATTCTTGAGTCTTAGTTCTTTTTTTAGTTTATCATCATCGTTAACTTAGTTGTTATTTTGCATATTTGAACCTAAACATTTGGAACTAGGTTAAAATAAGATTAGTTAAACAAAACCCTGATTTTTGACCATTTCTCTGTGGATTTGACCTCGCACTTGCACACACTATATTGTAAACGATTCGTGCACTTACAAATACTCTTTTAAACTCACAACAAGTTTTTGGCGCCGTTGCTGGGGAAATCGGTTCAAAAATTGGCTTTTGTTTGATTGATTTTGTTTTTCTACTATTTAGGTAGATTTTTGCTTTCTGTAAGTATTATTTTGTTTCTATTTTTATAAGTTAACAAAAAAAATAAAAAAAAATTCTTTAAGCTTCTGTTTCTGCATTCTCTACAGAATTCAAGTTTGTGTGACACGGCTCAAGCGCATCAAGCCACGGCCAGCACGCTCACATAGCAGATCGAGCACATGCTGGCAGCACGACATTTGAGCAAAAGCGCTCGAGCCTAGGCGAGGTTGAGCTCGAGCGCACCTCTGCTGGTAGCAACAGACCAGAGTAGCTAAGTACAAAAAAAAAAAAAAAATTCCAGTTTGTTTTTATTTTATTTTGTTAATATTTTGTTTATATATCACATTATTTAACTATTTATTTTATTTCTTGTAGTTTATTTTAGTTTGGTTAAAGTTTTGTGGATTTTTGGTGTATGCTTGGTACGAGATTCTTGAACCTAGATTTGACATCTTTAGATCCCGAAATAGAGAGAACTCTTAGGAGAAGGCTTAGAAATTCTGTTGAGATGAGAGATAACATGCATGCAGGAGAGAATGAGCGGCGTAGGGGAGAAAATGTTGATCATACTATATCACTTAGAGATTTGTTCGCTCCCATTGCGACAAATTTCCCCTCGTGTATAGTTTTGCCACCGACCAATGCCACCCATTTTGACCTAAAGCCTCATGTCATCCAACTCCTACCTTCATTCCATGGCTTGAACCTTGATAATCCTTATAGCCATGTGAAGAAATTCAAAGACATTTGTGCCACATTTAAATTTCAAAATTTTTCTGAAGAGTCTATGCACCTTAGGCTATTTCCTTTCTCACTTACGATAGAGCCAAGGCATGGTTGGATTCAAACATGCCTGGGTCTATCACATCTTGGGAAAGCTTGCTTTACAAGTTTTACAATAAATTTTTTCCAATATCCAAAGTGAACGAGTATAGGAAGGAAATAAGTTCTTTTACTCAAGGGGAGGATGAGAAATTTTCTAAGAGTTGGGAGAGGTTTCAAGAGATGTTGATCATGTGCCCACCACATGGATACGAGAAGTGGAGACTCGTGCAATTCTTCTACCAAGGATTGACTCAATCCAACCATAGTATGATCAAGTCAATGAATGGAGGCACATTTCTAAGTCTAGCGGGAGAGGAAGCATATAGGACCTTAGATCAATTGTCCGACAATTCCCAGCAATGGAATTTTTCAAGTTGTCATCATAAAGCTGCTCGATCCAAAAGAAAGGAGGCATCTATGAGTTAAAGGAAGCTATTGAGCTGAAGATGAAGATGGATGCGCTCACTAAAAAGGTCAATGCTCTCGTCATAAGGAAGTCCATCAATGCTGCAAACCCATTCCACGTTGATTGATGTTCCATTTGTGCTAGTCCCATGCACTTAGCACAAACTTGTCCATCTTTGACAACTTTTGTCGAGTCACCAATGGAACAAGTGAATGCTTTCAACGACTTTAGGAAGCAATCCAATGGACCCTTCTCAGAGACTTACAATCCTGGGTGGCGAAACCGCCCCAATTTTTCATGGAAGCAGAACGAACCAATGAATCAAAGGGGGGGGGGCCCTCATCAAGCCCATAATCAATAACCCCCCTGATTTCATCAACTGGCTCATCATCAGGGTTGTCCAGCGCTGCCAGCACCGGCATATCAAGCACTCACTCAAGTGCCAGCCTCTTCTTCACAACCCACTTTAGAGGAATCTCTCAAAGCCTTCATGCATATTACAGGCCAATCTATTAGTGAACTGAAGAACGCTACCATGGTGAACACCCAGGCAATTACCAAGCTAGAGGTTCAGATGGGTCAAATGGCTAATCACTTGGGTGAAAGAGAGAAGGGAAAGCTCCCTAGTTAGCTCGTGCCAAACCCCAAGTTGCAGTTCATCAAATGCTGTGCACGGGCAAGAGCAAGTGCAAGCTGTTGTCACACGTAAGTCAGAGAGACAAGTGGACAACCAAGTGGTTCTTCCTGAAGAGAACCCTGCTGCACAAGAAGAGCAAGGAAGTGGTAGCACAGTGGAGAGAGATGCAAAGCCATCTACAACCACTGTTGAGATTCCTCCTTGGTCGTTTGTACCAAAGGCGCCCTACCCTGACAGATTGTTTGCGCCCAAGAAAGGAGGAAAGTTTGAGGACATCATGGAGGTATTCAAGCAAGTTCAGATCATCATTCCATTTTTGGATGCCATCCAGCAAGTGTCGTCTTATGCCTAGTTCTTGAAGGACTTGATCACTATCAAGAGGAAGATAAATGTCCCAAAGAAGGTTTGTTTGACCGAACAAGTTAGCTCAATCTTCCAATGCAAGCTGCCCATCAAGTAGAAAGACCCTGGGTGTCCTACTATCTCTTGCACGATAGGAGTCAACCGGATTAAGAAGGCCTTACTTGATCTTGGAGCTAGCGTCAATCTCCTACCCTATTTAGTTTACCTGCAATTGGGGTTAGGAGAATTGAAGCCCACCTTCATGACAGTTTAGTTGGCTGACCAGTCAGTTAAGATCCCACGGGGAATGTTGAGGATGTTTTGATTAAGGTTGACAAGTTCTATTTCCCTATGGATTTCATAATGCTTGATACAGAGCCGGTTGAGAATGTTGGAGTTCAGATACCGATGATCTTAGGGCGACCATTCTTAGCTACGGCTAACGCCCTGATCAACTGTAGAACAGGGGTGATGAAGATCTTTTTTGGCAACATGACGGTGGAGCTGGACATCTTTGACATAAGCAAGAAGCCAAGGGAATGTGATGAGATCAGAAGTGTCTGCTTGATTGAAGAGATCATTGATGAAGCAGTAGAAGGATCAAGCATTGGAGACCCCCTGAAGGCATGCCTTCCTCAGTTTGGAGAGGATCTGGACTTGGATGAGTTACTTGAGCAAGCGGATGCCATTCTGGAGTTTCCTCCTTTTGAGAGCAAGGAGAAGGAGGAGGCAGCAGTACCTAAGCTTCCCAAGAAGGAACTTAAGCCCTTACCAAACAATTCCTAGGTCCAGCAGAGACTTTGCCTGTGATCATAGCTTCAGATTTACTTGCTACTCAAGAGGAAGTTGTTGGATGTCTTGAAGGAGCATAAGTAAGCTATAGACTGGACCATTGAAGACATAAAGGGAATCAGCCCTTCAGTGGTGATGCATAAGATACATCTAGAGGAGGACAACAAGCCATCGAGGGAGACACAGACAAGGCTTAACCCAGCTATACAAGAATTTGTGTGAGCTGAAGTGATTAAACTGTTGGATGCAGGTATCATCTATCCAATTTCTGACAGCAAGTGGTTGAGCCCAATTCATGTTGTGCCCAAGAAAGCTGGAGTGACGGTAGTACAAAACAAGGACACCGAGTTGGTGCCAACTCAAGTTCAATCAGGTACCGTAAGATGAACACTGCCACTAGGAAGGATCATTTTTCACTCCTATTCATTGATCAGATGGTGGAGCGCTTGGCAGGGTGATATGAACTCCACCAACAATTGTGATGAAACCCGATAACAATGATGGTTTGAAACCCCAAGATCGTGTAGACAAGATTTGTTGAGCCTTGACCCGTCACCTAACTAGATGAGAAACCAAGACTACGAAGGATTGAAACGCCACACCAAGAAACCTAAGAATCTCTCAAGAATCAAGGTGATAAGTTTGGTTGTTTGAACGCCACAAGATTAACTTGATAAGTTCAAAGAGTTCTTTCAAGAACAAAGAGGAACACAGGACCTCACAATAATGATAATTTTCTGAAAACAATATCTGCCTTACAAAATTCGTAATGCCCATCTATATACGTGGAACAACCCTCCAAGAATAGGAAAATTCATAACTACAGCTTTAAAAGCAAGTTGTATGTTGCTCATGTTCTTGACCCGCGTACCAAGTTTAAGGCGTTACAATATTCTTTGGTAAAATGCAGTGGCCCTGAGTAGGCGAAAGAAATCGAGACAAGTGTGAAAGACCTCTTGAACCATTTGTGGGAGCAATACAATAAGTTATATGGGGGGCGTTTGTCTAAATTTGATGAGGGTTTGGAAAGCTCAACTGTTACATCTATAGATGCTAGTGGTAACAACACTAATGATACACTTGCATAGACAGAATATATGAATGACCTATTCCAACACCTTGAGGAAGAGAACAACTTGGAGTGTATGTTGGAGGTGGATCGTTATTTTTTGGATGGGTGTGAAGCAACATCAAAAGATTTTGACATCTTACTTTGGTGGAAGGTTAATGCACCCAAATATCCTATCATCGCAAAGATAGCCCGTGATATATTGGTCATTCATATTTCCACAGTTGCATCCAAGTCCGCATTCAGCAACGGATGACGTATATTGGATCATTTTAGGAGTTCATTATCTCCAATGACAGTTGAAGCCTTGATTTGCACTCAAGATTGGTTAAAGGGCAATCAAGACTTGGAGTATGAGAAGATTATTGAAATCTTTAATGAGCATGGTAAATGATTATAAATTCATTTTATTTTTCATTATTATTAATTCATTTTTGTTATTTATTCATTTTACTCATTCTCATTTTTTTTTCTTCTATTGTAGTTATAGATGATTGAGAGGAGAGCTGCAGAAAGCCACAAACCATGCTTGGATATGTTTAATGTTTATGAACTTTTGGTTTTAACTTTTTTAATTCTTAATATGTTTAATGTTTATGAACTTTTGATTGCTGGTTTGTTTAAAAATGGTAGTTGACCTTTGTAGCGCCCCAGATTTTAAGTAATTAAATAAATGTCTTAAATTAGAATTTAAGATTGAATGAAACAGACTGACGGAATTATTCAGTAGACTAATTGGCATAATAATATTGATAAATAATATTAAGGTGTAATATTCACTGCGTGTAATATTACTGTGCAATATATATTTGGTTTATAATTTATGATGTTAAAATATTATTGAGATAATAATATTACCGATGGAACGAACTAGACACAAAATGAACTTAGATTGTAATTTTGATGAATTATACATATTGGTAAAGATCGATTTAAAAATATCAGCAGATAAAATATCTAGAGAGATATTTTTGTAAGAGATATTTTTATAAGAGATATTTTAAGAAAACTTAACTGTTAAGTTATGCATAAAATATCTGATATTTTACTAAGACAATGATTACAGAAAAATAATATCTCTCTTTTATTATAACCGGACCACACTTCTTCTTTTCTCTTCTTTTTCTTCTATTCTTCTTTCTTCCTTCTTTGTTTCTTCTCTGTTCTGTTGCCCAAAAACAGAGACAGCGAGAGAGAGAGTGAGACTGAGAAGAGAGATGCGAGAGATTGAGAGACGAGAGAGTGAGAATGGGGGAGAGATGCTGAGAGTCAGAGAGAGAGACCGAGAGATCGGGAGAGAGAGAATCCGTGAGTGGGAGACCCGACGAGGCAGGGGGAAATCCGACCGCTCAAAGGTCCGGTACCCGGTGGGTGGTGCTGGGTCGTCGCCGGCAGAGCCAAAGCCGACAATCGATGGAACCCAGGAGCTCCGATCGTGTTGCCCGCAACCCGTTAAACCCGAGAGAGAGAACCCGGGTGGTTCGTGGACCCGTGAGCCGAACCCGAACCTTCCGGAGGTCCGATCCTTCATGTCCGGCGGCCAGACGCCGATTTTCGACGGGCTAAGGCAACTTTCCGGCCGATCCACGAAGACTCGAAGCCTTTGACCCAAAACCCGACCCGGTGACCCGTCAGACCCGAGAGGAAGACCCGGTTCTTCCTTTGTGTTTTCCGGCAGCTTTTTCGGCGGAATCGGTGGCTTTCTCCGGTGGATTTGCTATGAGAAATCCTTGGGGTAAATTCCTTTAACCTATGATAATTTATTTTGAAGATTAATTGGATTATTGTGAAATTAGGGTTTATGATTTTGGGGGTTTTCTATGGATTGAAATTCTGTTTTTGATTTGGAATGATCAAATGAGTATTTTGATTTGTGATTTTCTGTCTTGGGGTGTTGATGTCCGAATGGGTTAGGAGTGTTCCCTGTTGTAGTCGGTTGTGTGTTGGCAGTGACCATTTGGGTGTTTTTGGACTGTTGGCCGATTGAATATTTGATGGTTCCACTGTTGTTGGCTGATTTGAGAAAATTATTGTAGTTTTGGGTCCCTGTTTCAGATTATGTTAAAATTCTAGGATTGATTGATGATTTGGGAATTCAGATTCCTATTATTTATATTTAACAAGAATTTCCCCTGTTGTGGCTATGTATATGTGTACTGATTTGGGATTCAATTGATTGGATGTTGGCTAGGGGAGATTTGATGAGTTTAGCCAAGTAGTGTTCTAGTTATGTGTATATTGGTGATGTTTAGCCAGGAATGGTTTTTGGTGTTCACTGTTTTGGACTAGAGGCTGGACCAAATGAGTGTTTTGGAGATTTGTTTTAGGTTGTTTTAATTGGATAGGTATTGGAATATTATTTGGAGGTATTGGCTAGATATTTATGTGGGATATATTTAGTTAAATTGGAATGGATTAAATGTAGTCCTAATAGAATGGTAACTGAATTTAAGACTCTAGGTGGCTTTTGTTGTTGATCAATTATGATATGAGGTATTATTGAGATTAGTGTAAGTGTGTGTTTGGTTATGGGTACTATTATTGTTTGGCCATTTGAGGTTAAGCCATATATCATGTGTTGACCCGATCTATGTAAAGCATGAATTGTTGTGCTTTGTAATGTTCGGTTTAAACTAATTTTTATTAAGAATTCCCTATTGTAATTAAATGGGCTTGTGTCTTATTAGTGATGATTGATATGTATGATTGAAACCTAGAGTTGTATAATATTTAAGGGTATTGATTATGTTTGATTATTGATAATTAATGAGTAATGTTGTTTAAACAAAGTGCTTGATTACTTGTGAAACTCTAGAATTAAAGAATGATTTTATGAGTTTAATCATGTAATGTATTGTGTTAGAGATTGAGTGTTATGGAAATTGAGCATGCTGTTTTACTGTGATTTCTTTAATATAAGTTAGTTGAAATGATTGTTAAGAGTTAATATGCTTTAAAATAGATGTTTTGTTAGTTGGTTTGGTGCTTAGATTGATGTTCCCTAAAGATGATTAGGTTTTGTTAGAAATATGCATAAGTTTCTTGTTGGCTGATTTATCTGTGCCAAAGAAAATGATATTAAGAACTTTAGATTGAACTCAAGCGCTACTCAAGACCTAGATTCGATATTATTCTAAAGTATTGATTTGCTAATCGATTGAGCAAATATTAAGACTTAACCATGTTAAGCGTTAATAAATGTAAATGATTTTCCAATTAATAGATGATTGTTTCTATGTATGTATGTATGTGACTTTGGAGTTCATGTTTAGGCATGAGTTTCTAGAATGAATGATATTGACCTTGTATGCACATGTATATGTATTTGCTGCAGATGATGAACTGTGACTGCACGAAAGGGCTGTAAGTATAAATTACTTACTGAGGGTAGTACTGGATTTCAATAGCGTTGTGTTTATGTTTTATTTTAATTGGATGCGCATGACTGATTATTGCATACTGTTAATAATCAACCTATTAATATTGGGCGCGGCGTCTCCCAAAGGTTCAGGATGGTAAATGTGCCTGAAACCGGAAACCATAATAATCATATTGATTGGGACGTCTTTCAAAGTACTAGAGGAGGGAGGTCTCCGATAGTGCGAAAATAAGTTAATCAAAATGTAATGTAGAGGGGATGGCCTCGAGAAAGACGTTGACCGGGGGGACGGCCCTTATAAGAGAGGAGTGCAATGACTATATTAAACTGTTAAACTTTGCATGAAAACTATCACTACATCATTATGTCATATCTCTGTTCCTTAAATAACGCATAAATCATGATGTTGTTGAATGACAGTTAGCTCACTTATGGAACTATGGGATTGTGGCGGTAACCACCTTCTCATAGATGTTTGCGCAGGTTCTGAAGATTATGGATTGGATTAACTGCTAGCTTAAGAGATTTAAAGCTGTGTAGTTAGGATTTTAGTACTTTGTATTCATAGATGTTTGTACCATTTGCCTGTAACATGTTTAGACATTTACTTGTAATTAATAAGTTCCATGTATGCTTTAGTGTCATATGTGACACATGTTTCTTTGTAAATGGTGTAAAGACTTTTAATGTATTTTCTAGAAGATGTCAATTAAAGCTCTGAATGTATTGTAAGGGAATTGTCCCTGATGTTTGAAAAAAAAAGATATTCGTATTTTCCGCTGCTAGATTTATCATCTCTGAATGGTTAATGACACGTAATTATCCAGATATAATTACTTACGTTTTTTTGTAAAAAGCGGGTCGTTACAACCTTTGTAATTTTCAGACATTATGGAGACTGTTTGATAGCTTAATGTCTTTGTGATAGGTTGTGCTTTATTGTTAAGAGAGGCTTAATGTCTGCTCCTTGTAATGTTTATTTATTATTTAGATAGCTGCTGTTTTAGATTTTTCTTGGTTTGGTTGGTGAAGATTTTTCCTGGCAGTGATTTGTTTTATGTTGCTGCCTCTGTTTTTTCATCCAACAAGCCAATTTAAGATAGCTGCCTCTGTTTATTTTAATTAGGTATCTTGTGAGTTGTGACAGGTGACTTGTATTTTTAATGGTAGCAGATCAGCAGATGCTACTAGTTTTTTTAAAAAAATGAATTTAACTGAATTGCATTAAGTTGGGCTAGAATTAAAAGAGAGAAGGTTCATTCACTGTTATATATACTCTTAGTTTTCATATTTGTTTCTGTGTACAAAGTTGATATATCCCTACAACCATAAAATACTAGGCAACTCTTTGTATATATAACTGAATATATAAAGCCCAATGAAACCCCCCTCCAAAAAAAAAGGCCCAATGCCTAAAATACTAAAAATAGGCCTAAAATATATATTTTAAAAAAAACCCGGTTCAGGTACCCGATTTATCCGGGTAACCCGGGTACCCAGATCCGGTCCCGGTTATTGAAAATCCAATAACCGGGACCCCGGTTCCGGTTTCCGGTTTTGGCCAATAATCGGGAACTGGAGCCGAATTTACACTCCTACGTAACAGATGCTCCCTCTTTTATAAATTTTCAACTTAACTTTCAACTACTCATTCAAAGTTATTTCTTTCGAAAATAATTATGTATATTTTGAAAAAATTGCAGATTGCAAATAATTTTTATTCAAGGTCATGAATATTCCAGGTCATCATGATACTTCAACTGACATTAGTACAAAAAATATTCTAGGCATTTTTTGTTGTCGGAATCCCATTGTGTTAGTATAAAATAATTGTAAGAAAAAGAAGAGGTCAAAATAATTATATTTTATTTTATCCTGTTGGCAGTGCAGTAAATATTAGGGATAAAAATTTCCTACAAATAAGTTTGTAGAAATTTCATATAACCTACATATAAGATTGACATGTGTCCCTTAACATGTGAGAAACACATATTATTTTAAATTTTAATAGAATGTGCTTCTCACGAGATATGTTAGCTGCACAATAATTTTGTACAAGAATTGCACAACAATGCTGATGTGTCCAACATTTTTATTTTATTTTTTTTAAAAAAATGTTGGACACATTAATATTGTTATGCAATTATTGTGTAAGAATTGTATAAATAACATATCTCGCTTCTCATATGCTTTTTTTTTTAATAATATTAATAAAAAAAACCATGTCATTTTAACAAGTTTAAAATACATATGACTCTATACATTAGTTATATGAAATTTTTTACAACAAATCAGTTTACACGAAATTTTTGGCGAAATATTAGTAATTTAAGGGTAAAAACCTCCGATTTGAACGTTTTATTTGAAAATGGGTTACGACATGGAGCGAGGATGATGGGTTTAGAGCCGAAACCAAAGCCAAAACTAGCTGGGCCTGGGGCTTCACAAACAACAAACCCCAATCAGCCTAACTTGAAAGACAAAGCTGGCTCGGTGTCGTTTCGTTTCGACCCTCGCACCTGAGTCAGATTCACAAACCCACCAGCCGAGCCACCTTCACATCACTCACACATTTCTCTCTCAAAACGTAAATAAAACCACTAAAACGGTGGCGTAAAGCTAGAACAATGGGCCGAGCGTGCTCGAGTTGATCTCTGTGTGTGTGTCTGTATGCATAGGCGTCGCGGCTGAGAGGCTCTGCGCAGTCAAAGCTGATCTGTTCACTTTATCTTTCTTGCTTTAATTTCTCTCTCTCGGCTCAGATCCATCCGGCTCAGATCTAGCCCCGCCGATCCTTGTTTTCCAGCTTCGATCTCCCTCCATTTCCTCTCAATCTTTTTTCTGACCGCTCTTTGTGATGCTTGGCCTCCAACCAGAGATGCCGTGCACAGACCTCAATTCAGTGCTTCATGGTGAGTGATCCACGGTACTTGGCTAACCCACTCCTCTAAGAAATTAACGATTTTTTATTTGAATTTCAGGTTGTGTTTCTTAGCACTGAGAAGTTGAATTGAAGAAGGACGATTCTGTTGATTGTGTTTCTAATGAATTTTGGGGTAAGAAACTAAAAAGTAGAGAGCAGCTACTGATAATGTTTAAGCTTCTTTAGCTAGTAGTGATCACATGGTTTATTTGAGCATCTCTTTCTTCCTACTGCATTGATTGCCAAGCTGACCAGTTCCAGTTTTTAAGTCTTCTTTTTCTTTTTTTCTTTTTAATTATGCTTTTAGTTGTTCCAAGAATAGAGATTATTAAAAATGTAAATTTGGAGTTTAAAATGGGTTACTTTCTTGATTGTTTGTAAGAATTTTTTTTTTGGGATGAACATTTCCGCGAAATATTTGCTTGTTTACTTTTTGTCTTTCGAGTTTTGAGTATTAATTGAAGGTGTTGGAATTTCTCGTATAGTGGAAAATCCCACATCGAGTAGAAACAACTCACTTGAGTTGTTGATATAATATACTTGGATCTAAATCCATAGGTATAGGCTTTTAGGAACATGTGTATCATAGTCTCGCTTGAGAATTTCCCAAGATGTTCTACCCCTTAACAAATGGTGAACGTATGATGTTTGGTTTATGATCTTGTTCGTGTGAGCGCCTCCTGTTGTTTGTCGCTTAATGGGTTATTTGTATGGTTTTAACGTGCTGTATATGTATGTGTAGATGGCTACTTTGTCTTCTTTTTGCTGGAATACAAATATGAGAAAGTTTTACAACTTTAATCTATGTGGAAAAGGAAGATATAAGCAACTTTTTGATATTTTATCTATATCACTCGGCTTATTTCTCATTCATTTGTTGACTATAACAATTGTACCTCATTTTCCGGGAGTTTTTATACTACTTGATTTTGGCTTGCTACATTAACTTTGGGGGGGAGCATATTCAAAACAAATTGTTTTGATGGAATTATATCATCTCTAGTTGGAACGACTTTTTGCATTGCTATTTAATTGTTTCATGAATTAAAAAGTATCCATGTTTTCTTTAATTTCTAGCATGGTATGGATTCTTGTTTGAGGAATATTTACAATTCCCTTTTCGAAATGTTAATTGTTTTCTCATAATTAATGTTGGACTTTCAGACAGGAACAGTTAGTGGTAAGGCAGGGAACCAAATGGACTGGACTGCAAATAACACATTTAAATCTTTCAAAGGTACTGAAATTGATATATGATTCTTATGATTTTGTTATTCATGAAAAAAAAATAATGGCGTCAATATGTTAAGGTATACTGTGATGAATTGGCCTTTGTTTTGGGTACTGCCATTGTGTATTTACAACTAAAATGAGATGCTAGCAATCCAGCAATGTTGCCCTGCATCCTGTTTATTTGTGATGCATACTATATAGAAGGTCAATTTCATGTATGACAATGTTACACAAAATTATAAGATACTAAAAGGAAGGTAGAGATTGATGTAGATCAACTTTCTTAGTTCCTAATATGGTGCATGTTTACTTGTCTATTTCTACAAAAATTCTGAATTAGCTGCATATACTGCGCGAATCTCAGCAATAACTTGTGATAATGTTTGGCTGTTGCTTAGGAATTTTTTTCCAAAACGTTCATATACTTCTTTTACTTGGTAATTGCTACTAATAAGCAGTTTCACAAAATCTGACATGTTCCATTTATATTTTTTGCTGTTACACTTGAGGAATACATGGATATATTATATATGAAAATTAATTTACAAAAGAAAAAGAAAAAAAAGAAAAAGAAAAAAAGATATCTGCAGTGTAAATTTTGCAGTTGGAAATGTGTTGAAGGGTAATGTAGGAAGTAGGATGTTTCATCGTACTGGGATAGTAAAAATTCCTAATCTTCCTGTTTTAAACTTTTAATGCAAGTATTTGGGGTTGATTTATGGGGATTATAGTATATGGAGGTACGAATCTTTTTTTTTAAAAATAAAAAATAAAAAATAAAAAATTGTATTGATCCAATTCAACAGAGAACACCTGCGTAGAGGAAGTTGTGTGGATCAAACAATGAGAACATGAGACTTACTGATAAAGTACCAAAGCATAAACTGAACTTAAACGTCGGATTAGGTTGGTGTCTTTGACAAGGGAAAATATCTAATTACCAGACCTGTTCGGTAGTTAAAGTGTACCACATTCTTGATATGAAATGAGAAAGCTTGCCAAGAATGGATGGACTATTCCAGTTTCTGTAGACTGAAATAGGGACTTATTCTAGATCTACGGTTATCATTAAGTTTTTGAACATCTTAACATACATATGAGTCAATTTGTTTAAATTGGATGTTTCTTTTAATGCTCTATAGATTTCCCGACATGCTGAAGAAAAAGAAAAAGAAAAAGAATGATCGTGATGTCTAGCAGCAATTTTTCTTTTTTATTTGTTGATAATGTGGATATTGGGCTTTCTGATGGTGGACTTTTAATAATGAATAGCCAATGAATCTATGATTCTTTCTGTTTGTTGCTTCTTGATTTAGATATGGAACCCAAATCCATGATGGATATCGCAATCATTCCAAACATTGAAGCAATAGATATTGGATTGGGTTCTTCAGAAAAGGCAAATGCTATTACTTCCGCAAAACCGAGAAAGAAGACAATGACATCAGTTTATCTCAAATTTTTTGAAACAGCTCCTGATGGGAAAAGTAGGAGGTGCAAATTTTGTGGACAGAGCTATTCTATTGCGACTGCCACTGGTAATAATTTTCTGTACCTCATTTCTTGTTATTGATGTTGTGTTGTTGCACTCAATCTCAACATGTGATGAGATATTGCAGCACAAAATGTGTGAAATGGCGTATTCTCCCCCCCCCCCCCCCCAACTTTTCTTATTTTCACTTGCCTCCAAAAATTACAAGGACCACCCTTCCCTGGCCCTGGGTCAAGCCTATTACTGATGATCATGCATTTTTATCCGTGAAGGCAATTTGGGAAGGCACCTGAGTAATCGGCATCCAGGATACGATAAGTCAGGGGATGTTGTCAGCAATTCAGCACCACAGCCCATAACTGCAATCAGGAAATCTCAACCTCAAGGGAAAGCTCCCCAGGTGGATTATGATCATCTAAATTGGTTGCTCATTAAGTGGCTCATTGTAGCTTCTCTCCCTCCTTCGACATTGGAAGAAAAGTGGTTGGCAAACTCCTATAAGTTTCTAAACCCATCAATACAACTCTGGCCAGGTGAGAAGTATAAAGCAGTATTTCGTGAAGTTTTCAGAAGCATGCAGGAAGATGTAAGAGCATCTTTGGAACAGGTTTCTTCAAAGGTCTCCATTACACTAGACTTCTGGACTTCCTATGAACAAATTTATTATATGAGTGTGACATGCCAGTGGATTGATGAGAACTGGTCTCTCCAAAAGGTTCTTCTTGATATCTGTCACATTCCTCACCCTTGTGGGGATACCGAGGTATATCACTCCCTGGTGAAGGTTCTTAAGATGTATAATATTGAAAATAGAGTCCTCTCCTGCACTCATGATAACAGTCAAACTGCCATCCATGCCTGCCATTCTTTGAAAGAGGGCTTGGATGGTCAGAAAGGAGGTCCTTTTTGTTACATTCCCTGTGCTGCTCGTACTTTGAACTTGATCATAGATGACGGATTGAGAACCACAAAACCAGTAATCTCTAAGATCCGGGAGTTTGTACTAGAATTAAATGCATCCTCAGAGATGTCGGATGATTTTATTCAGTTTACTACAGCATATCAAGAAGGTAGTTGGAAAACTCCACTGGATGCTTCAGCAAGGTGGAGTGGCAATTACCAGATGCTAGATATTGTGCGCAAGGTACTTGCTTTTGTCATTGAAACCCGGTCTAAGATATGAGAAATGCACTAATGAAAAGGCTATTTATTTGAACTTTTGGTCAAATAGCTGTGTATAATACGCATTTGAAAATTATATCCTTTTGCCTGAAATATTTACTTTCGAGTCAGATCCTTTTTTCCATCTTCAAACATTATTTTGATAGATTACAATTCAAAGTAGGAAAACAAAACCACTTATGATTTCAATAACCAAGATTGTTAAACTAGCAAGCCAAAACCTATAATTGTTTGATTCTGGTACTTCAAATATTTGATTTTTCCCCCTTAGAGAAAAAAGTGAAGAAATTATCAAAATTTTCGAAGAATGCTTTGATAAGGAATAGGACTTTGCCTGCAGAACTTAGTTGAAATTGACGAAGTTCAGAAGTACAGTAATTAAGGACTGGGTGTAGTTAAGATATGGGACTTTGTGAGTAGAACTTGGTATTTTTGGCAAAAAGTCTAACATCAGGCCTATAGTAGTTCCATTTGGAGAAAACAGCCAGTAGCTACAGTATAAAATACTTTTAATGACTGTTGAAATTCAGTGGATAAAGGAAATCTGCAAATACTGTATAAATAAACGGTCACTGCTTTTGAAATATGGGGATGCATGTCAAGGGTGAAATTTCTCTTTGTTTACTAATTTATTTGTTTGATCCTCCCAATTTTAATTAGGTAAAACAATTGCCTGATTACTCACCATCAAGATACTTATCCATTTCTGTGAATGGTTGTCGAAACAAAAAGATAGCATTAGATGTTTTAATTTTCCTGGAATAGTTGCTATTGATAAAGGTAGAATAATTGCCTAATATATAGCCTCCCTGTGTTTATGTTTTTGTGTCTGTTTGTGTGCGCCACATATGCATTAATAAAGTGGCCATTGATGTACTAGGATTTTACATATGACACAGGCTAGCAAGTCTATGGATGCTGTTATCAGGAAGTATGAGGAGACGCTTGGCAATAATAGGATGCTGAGTTCCGCAGAGAAGAATGCAGTCAGTATCGTGCATCAATATTTAGAACCCTTTTACAAAACCACAACGAACATATGCACAAACAAGGTGCCCACAATTGGGCTGGTTCTATTCTTCATGGATCACATCTCCGAAACAATTGCTGTCTGCAGAGAATCCCGTCACAGCCCAGACTGGCTAAAGAATGCTGCTGAAGACATGGCCATAAAGGCCAGAAATTACAATAACCAGGTTTGCAATATATTTACATACATGACAGCAATTCTTGATCCTCGAATCAAGGGAGAGCTAATTCCTGAGAGTCTCAGCTCAGGAAATTATCTTGAGGAAGCAAGAACCCATTTCATGAGAAATTATTCTACCGGCCATTTTGCATCCATGACTAGTGCATACAGTGCTCCAGAGATTGAAGATGGAGGGAGTGTCTCTTTTGCAGAAGAAATTGCTCGAAAGAAACGAAGGGTGAGCATGAGTACCGCCACTGATGAACTCACACAGTATCTGTCAGAGCCTCCAGCTCCAATACCAACGGATGTTCTGGAGTGGTGGAAGGTCAATAGCACGCGCTACCCACGACTTTCTCTTATGGCTCGAGATTTCTTGACTGTGCAGGCAACTTCTGTAGCACCTGAAGAGTTGTTCTGCAGCAAAGGTGATGAGATAGATAAGCAACGAATTTGTATGCCACATGAAACTGCGCAGGCGCTCCTTTGTATCAGGTCATGGACCCATGGAGGAATCAAGTTAAAGTTCAAGTCTACTGAGATAGACTATGAGAGATTGATGGAATTGGCAGCTGCAGCTGCAGCAGATAATAGTAATGCTGCTTCTGACAAGAAACAAAAATGATGAGAGAGAGACAGCATTGCTTGGTGTCTTATGGGTATTGTCTGTACATTTCCATAAACAAAGAGATCCTCCTTTGGCCAAAAAAAAAAAAAGAAGAGAAAGAAAAAAGGAGACCAGACGGAGCTTTTAGTCATATCTTTAGATGGCTACTTGTAATTTACCTTCCAACTCAGAAAGAGTTGGAATGGGTGTGCAATACACATTTTCACTTTTGTTGTATGTATAACGTAATGTATTGATGTACAGTTGAACTGAAAATGCTAACCAGAGAGGGAAACGCAGGAGTAATGTTATGAGAGTATCTCCAGCAGACTTGCTACTTTAACCAAAATAGTCAAATTTGACTATTATCAGCATTTTTTCTTTTCTAACAGAATAGCTAGTTTAGCCAAAATTGTAAACACATGAACAGTAAATAGCCAATGTTGCATATTCACTATTCATCTGTTTACGATTTTTTTTTATTAATATTTCCACCCTCTCCCTCTCTGTCAATCCACTGTATCTCTGAAAAATAATATTTAAATGAAAGTTAATAGAGAATCTGTTGGAGAGAATATAAGAAAAACAATAGTTAAAGTAAAGAGTTGTACTTTTTCAACAGCTATTATAACTTTTGTTGTTGGAGATGCTCTGAAGTAGCTTATCAAATCTTGTGGCAGTTTTATCCATAAGATGCTTGTAATGAAACTTTTCGTATTCAAACTACAATAAAAGCAGAGTGATTCTTTGTGCTCGAGAACTTGAGCCTTCTTCTACTTGTAGAATCGGAAAGAGGAAGAAAATAGTAAACAATATATGTAATTAGGAATGTAAACGAAGTAAAGCTACCCGTGAGCTCACTTGGGCTCGGCTCGTGCGCGACTCGGTTATTAAATGAGCTATTCATAGACACAAAACTATACTCGATTATTAAACGATACATATCCGTATAAAACCCAGCTCGCTCGTTTAAAGTTCGCGAACATACTCATAAAAAGGCTCGACTTGCTTATTAGCTCGACTTATATATATTTATTAATAAATATATGCATATATATTGATAAAAATAACTTTTTAGTATATCACTTATTAATTAACAATAATTAATTCTTGTTATACAATATATAATTATTAGTTATATCTATAAGTATCTATACAAGATATAATTTAATTATAAAAGATAATTAATATGATTATATTTTATATGATCTAAGAAACTAAGACTCTAGGTCTAATAATTAAATATCTAATGATTGTTGAATTAACAATAAATTGTTAATCATATGATTTAATGAAAATCTTGATACTTAATCATATTATTCAAATAATCATATCATATACAATGACAATGTAATTGGTATATTCCGAAATTAATCAATTGATTAGCAATAAAATCAACAATGTGTTTCTTATAAGCACAAATTAAGTATAATTATTAGAATTCATATCATTAGATTATATATTTTACTTTTTTTTTTTTAGAAATCATAGATCTTTTATAAAATCATCCATAAAAGACTTGCTCCGCAAGTACATATGATCATATGTGTTATCACTAGAATTTATATGAAATGCATATGATCTAACAATTTATATGATATTAAATCTTATGTGACATAACACATTATATCTTTATTATATAATGTAATAATAATATCAACAATACTTATTTTGTATCATTGTATAATTAAGTGTAATCCAAGTTCTAACAATGTACTATGATCTAACAACAATAGCTAGGTGATATGATCTAACAATTCATTTTATTAAATTTAAGTATGATCTAACAATTTATATGATATTAAATCTCATGTCATATGGCACAATGTATAATGTAATAATGATATCAAGAATACTTATTTTGTATCATTGTATAATTAAGTGTGATCCAAGTTCTAACAATATACTATGATTTAACAATTCATTTTATTAAATTTAAGTATGATCTAACAATTTATATGATATTAAATCGCATGTCATATGGCACAATATATAATGTAATAATCATATGATCATGACATTCTTACAAATATCATTTCATATTTAACACATGAATCACAAAGTCAAAATTATTTACTATACAACAACACCAATAGTAAAAACATCAAATTAAAAATCAACAACGTGTTTCTTATAATCACAAATTAAGTATAATCATTATAATTCATATCATTAGATTATAATATGAATTTATATGAAAGGCATATGATCTAACAATTTATATGATATTAAATCTTAGATGATAAGACACATTATATCTTTATTATATAATGTAGGCTTGGCAATTCGGGTTCACGGGTCGAGTTCGTGTCAACCCTGATATGAACTCCATCAACAATTGTGATGAACCCAATAACAATGATGGTTTGAAACCCCAAGATCGTGTAGACAAGATTTGTTGAGCCTTGACCCGTCACCTAACTAGATGAGAAACCAAGACTACGAAGGATTGAAACGCCACACCAAGAAACCTAAGAATCTTTCAAGAATCAAGGTGATAAGCTTGGTTGTTTGAACGCCACAAGATTAACTTGATAAGTTCAAAGAGTTCTTTCAAGAACAAAGAGGAACACAAGACCTCACAATAATGATAATTTTCTAAAAACAATATCTGCCTTACAAAATTCGTAATGCCCATCTATATACTTGGAACAACCCTCCAAGAATAGGAAAATTCATAACTACAGCTTTAAAAGAAACACAAACAACAACATAAACAAGTCCCCACAAAATAGATAAATGACTAAGTTCAATGTATTTAACATAACCAGCCAAGACCAAGTTCATTCCCTTATTTAATATCCTTGAAACTCAACAAGTTCACACCCTTTAATGGTCAAACCATGCTGGTCACTTTTTTGCATGCTAATTAGCCTCTTCAATTGTTTTGATGACATAGACTAAGCCTTTATTATTATTTGAGTCCATCTTGGTCTTTTTAGAATCAGCCCAATTCTCTTGGATTAGCCCATTAAGTGTTTCCTTAAAACGTTTGGCTCTAAGTCTTGTAATTGGGCCACTAGGAAGTGACAAAGGGTCTTGTGCAACTTCAACTTCATTCCTACGTGTATGATCAACATGTCCAGCTCCTTGGTTTGCATCAAACCCGACCGACCTGATTATGTAAACGGGCTCAACACGAACCCGACCTGATTATCAATCGGGTTGGAACCCGTGACCGGAACACGACCTGATTAATAATCGGGTAACCCGAACATGACCCGATGAACCCGTTTAATAGGCTCCAATGGAAAGGGTGTTTCGTGTTCGGTGTTCTGTGTTCTGTCTTCGGTATGGACTATGGAGCGGGAGGGCTTTGATAGTGTGTCGGCGGGTGTTCTTCCTTAGGATTGGCTTTTGCCTTACGCGTGGTACTCGACCCAACCCACATGAACCTGGTGTCAATCCGACACTGGAGAGCATAGGCTGCATAAAGAATCAGAGATTAAAAGAGGGGACGGAGTGTGGAGTCGACGGGGGACGACGCACAGCTGAGCTGTGAAGTGAAGGCCGCGACGCTGCGTGAAGTTGTGAACTGTGAAGCCGTGGCCCGTGAGTGAAGTATCGAACGTTCTGCGAAGCTGTGAACTGGTTACTGGTGTGAAGCACTGAAGTAGTGAAGGCGAAGCTGTCAGCTGTGAGGCGGGCCGCAGGCGTGAAAGGGAAACACCGAAAGTCTGAAACGATGAAAGTGACAAGCGACTAGGGTTTTCTACTTTTCTTTCTTTTCGATTTCGAGCGATTTTTTTTTTTTTTTACATAATCGGGTATGAGACCCGGTTTTAACCGGGTCATTATCGGGTTGACCCGATTATGACCCAAACTCGATTACCCCAAACCCAAACCCTGTATTTTCGTGTCGTGTTTGTACCGGGTTTGCAAAATCGTGTCAAAAATTGCCAACCCTAATATAATGTAAGAATCATATCAACAATACTTATTTTGTATAATTAAGTGTGATTTTTTTTTTTTAAGGACTTAAGTGTTATCTAAGTTCTAACAATGTACTATAATCTAACAACAATAGGTGATATAATCTAACAATTCGTTTGATTTAATGTAAGTATGGATCTAACAATGTATAATTAATGTAATAATCATATCAACAATATTATATCATATAAATGTTATTATTATATACTACGGAAATTATGATAAGTAATTAAGTATAATTCATAATTTTCATATCATATTATAAATAATCTCATATTATATTATATGAATTATAATTCATAACTATATATAATTAAAAATTAAGCTATAACAATAAATTATGAATAGAAATTTCCTACAAACCGGTTTGTAAAAAATTTTCTACAACCCACATATAAGATTGACATGTGTCTCTTGGCATGTGAGAAACACATGTTGTTTTAATAGCATGTACTTCTCACATGTTTTTATAATAGCATTAATTAAAAAACATGTGCTTCCCACATGCTTAAATGACACATGTCATTTTTATATGTGGGTTGTAGAAAATTTTCTACAAACCGGTTTGTAGGAAATTTCTATTCATAAATTATTATAGCCACATAATGACATAGTCACATAACTACATAAGTCATAACTCATAAGTATACAATTTACACTAAGTAACTAATATAAATTATAATGATTAAGCATCTAGTTATTTAGATAATTACTTAGATAATTTTGATACATACTTGATACTTGTAGCTTAAGTATAAAATAATGATTAAGTATATATGATTATTATTATTATTTTAGTTTAAATATAATTAATAATTTGTAGGCTTTTACTCTTGAACATATGAATTAATGAATTATGATTAGGTGTAATTTGTGTAAACATGTAATTACTAATTATGAAACCATATATAGAATGACAATATGATTCATATAATTCAAAATTAAGTAATTAGCATTGGAATCAACAACGTGTTTCTTATAATTACAAATTAAGACATAACAATGGTAGATCATATGGCACAATGTTAAATCATATGATTATATAATATAAATTATAATGATAATTCTTAGATCATATGGCCATAGTTAAATGGTTATAGGTATATATATATATATATATTTATATTTGTATTCATATTAAATAGTTAGTACTTAGTATTCTAGATCTAGTTAACATTAATCATAGTTAACTAAATAGCTAATTAGTTGATAAATACTATTTATAGTTAATTAGTGTATCTTAACCATAGTTAACTAACTAGTTAATTAGTTTAGTGTGCGTATATATAATATAGTTAAATGGTTATAGGTATATATAGTTATATTTGTATTCATATTAAATAGTTTTTTTTTTTTGAACAGCATATTAAATAGTTAGTACTTAGTATTCAATATATGGGGAACAAAAAAAGTATTAAGTATATAAAATAATTTATTTAAAGAAGATGATTGTTGGACCGCATTTGCTGCATATTAGTGATGGGCACCATGGTAGACCGAATCTTAGAAATCCATTGCAAGTTCCAGATGGGCCAATCACAAGGTCAAGAGCGAAGAAGATCAAGGAAGTAATGCAAGGATTGGTGCAATCCACTTGGGCCGAGTTTGCAAATTTATCGAGCAAGACCCCAACATTCAAGATGGGCTTAAAATAATAAGAACCAGCTTTAATCCATGTGATACAAGCGATAGATGGGGGCGGCATAGCCTAGTGGTTTAGTGTAGACTCTTTATTTCATTAACTATAGGCTTGTAGGCCTATTTTAATGTTTCTATGGTTGTAGGCATTTGGGCCTTTTTAATTCATTAAGTGGACTTCTTTTATTAGCTATAGGCTTTTAGTTTAGGTTGTTTTGGGCATGAAGATGTTCAACCCATGTTTTTTAATTAATGAAGGCCTTAGTAGGCCCTAGGGTTTCTTGGAGGTGTTTAAAAAGACTTGTAGCCACACTTTGAAAAAGAGTTGAATTTGAATAAAGTTTTTATTCATAGAAAACTTTTCAGTTTTCTTTACTAGTTCTTGATTGAACTGTGAACTTATCAAACGCAAACCCTTTTGTGGTGTTCACACCAAATCCAGGTTCTTGAAACAAGATTTTAACGGGTCTAGATCTTCTTAACTTGATTCTTGGTTTTCTTGGGTAGGTTTCAATTTGATTGTGGGTTCAAGGGAGTTCGATCCCACGGGTTCACATCAAATTAAAATTGATGTGATTTTTTTTTTGTAATTAGATCTTGCTAATTGATGTGAACCCATGGGATCGAACTCCCTTGAACCCACAATCGGCTCGGAAGGCCTATGTCACACCTTCAAAAGCCCAAAGGTGTGACCCTGTGGTTATGGAATTCTCGGACGTAGATTATGCCGAAGTTTCACTCTCGCATACCAACGCCCTTGTAGTATCAATGACTGTAGCCAACTTTTAGCTGCGGCGGATATTGATCGATACAGGGAGTTCTGCTGATATTTTGTTTAAATCAGCGTTCGATCATGTGAGCATTCCCTGGGGTAGGGTGGCCCCTGTTGTATGCCATTTGTTGGGCTTTGTTGGCAAGAAGGTTTCGCCTCTCGGGTCTATCGAGCTTCCAATCACAGCAGGGACTTATCCGAGGTAGAAGGTTATCATGGTGAAGTTCCTGGTTGTAGATAAACCCTCGGCGTATAACGCCATTTTTGGAAGAACTACTCTTAATGAGCTAAAGGTTGTCATGTCAACTCCGCATCTGAGTATGAAGTTTCCAAATGCAGAGGGGGTCGGAGTTGTGAAGGGAGACTAGAGGGAGGCTAAAAGATGCTATAACTTCTCCTTGAAAAATATCCCTGAGACTCATAACCTCGGGGAGAAAACTAAAGAAGAGGAAAAATAAGGACCTTGAGGAGCCAGTCGAAGACCTTGAGGAGTTTGAGGTCGGGGGTTCCAAGAAGAAAATTTGAGTAGGCTTGCAACTCCCCCATCAAGTGAAGGAAGAGCTAGTGGCGTTCTTGAGGCATAATAAGGACGTGTTTGCCTGGAGCCACGAAGATATGCCAAGGATTGATCCATCGGTCATTGTCCACAGGCTGAATGTGGATCCTAACTACAGACCTGTAAAGCAGAGGAGAAGGACTTTTTCCGCAAAGCGAAATCAGGCTGTATCAGAGTAGGTAGAGAAATTATTGAAGGTCGGATTTATCCGAGAGATAGATTACCCCGAGTGGCTATCTAATGTAGTGCTAGTAAAGAAGTCCAGTGGTAAATGGAGGATGTGTGTGGACTTTATCGACCTGAATAAAGCTTGTCCGAAGGATAGTTTCCCCCTACCTCGGATTGTTCTCCTAGTAGACTCAACTTCAGGACATCAAGTCTTGAGCTTTATGGGATGCCTTCTCAGGGTATAATCAGATACACATGGATGAGGCTGACCAGGAGAAGACTTCATTCATTACGGACCGAGGACTTTACTACTACAAGATGATGCCCTCCGGCCTGAAGAATGTCGGCGCCACTTATCAAAGGTTAGTGAACAAAGTGTTCCAAAACCAGATTGGCAGGAATGTTGAAGTTTATGTAGTTGACATGCTAGTGAAGAGCATTCAAGCAGCCGAGCATGTAGCAGATCTCAA
This sequence comes from Alnus rubra, assembly GCA_028654335.1. NCBI lineage: Eukaryota > Viridiplantae > Streptophyta > Magnoliopsida > Fagales > Betulaceae > Alnus > Alnus rubra. The sequence continues at coordinate 986,686 of JAJPGS010000712.1, read as the reverse complement.
GGAAACATTCAACACACTAAGGAAGCATGAGATGAAGCTCAACCCTACTAAGTGTGCCTTCGGAGTATCATCTGGGAAGTTCTTCGGGTTCTTAGTATCACACCGAGGCAAATCCCGAGAAAGTAAAGTTGTCCTCGAAATGCAACCTCCAAAAACCACTAAACAGTTTCAGCAGTTAACAGGGAGAATCGCAGCACTCAACCGATTCATCTCTCAGTCTATAAACAAGTGCCTTCCTTTCTTCAAAATCTTAAGAAAGGCCTTTACTTGGAGTGAAAAGTGTGAGGAGGCGTTCGGAAAGTTGAAGGAATACTTGATGAACCCTCTCCTCTTCTGACCCGACCCTTCGAGGGGGAGATACTTTCCTTGTACCTGGCAGTATCCCCCTCGGCGGTAAGCTCGACCTTGGTAAGAGAGGAGGCAGGAATGCAAAAACTTGTATACTTCACAAGTAAGGCTCTCCACGGAGCAGAGGAGAGATATCCTCGGATCGAAAAGCTGGCCTTTGCCCTTGTCGTATCAGCTCGAAGATTGAGGCTTTACTTCCAATCTCATGCGGTTTGGGTGCTTACGGAATACCCATTTAGGAAGATTTTACAGAAGCTTGACCTTTCGAGAAAGTTACTAGGTAGAACGAAGTTTAACATTGAATTCCATCCTTGAACGTCAATCAAAGGTCAAGCGTTGGCAGACTTTCTAGTGGAATTTCGTAACATTCCGGAAAGTGAAGGGCTTCCCAAAGAGTCCACTTGGGTTGTTTATGTCAATGGATCCTCAACTAGTAAAAGAAGTGGAGTCGGAGTTGTGATGTCCCGAATATTATTTGTCATTTTAAGAATAAAACTTAATGGGATAAACAACTAAAATTAATTAGACGACTGGAAAATACAATGGGACGCGCAGAGAATATTTTATGGACCAAAGAAATAAATTATACAAGAGGAAAATATGAGAGAATGAATGGGAAATGGAATAAATGTGAAAAATGGATTAAATAAGTGAAATTAATGTGGCGCATCCGAACGGCTCAAAAGGCTTGTCCGGATGGTACCTTATCAACACGAGGCAGACGCCTCATTTCACGCTCGTTCGGACGCCTGACTTAATTCGTCCGGACGGCTTGCAACAAGTGGCGCACGCCTACTTAAACGGTGCTCGTCCGGATGGTGGTTAGTGCCCGTCCAGACGGCCTGCTTAAATGGCGCGCGTCCGGACGGTTTGTGATGCCCGTCCAGATGGGGTCCGAATTAAAGAGGGCCGAACGCCCTTTTCTTCTCGGCAACTCGATTTTCCTCCCTATTTCTATACGGTTTTTCAACCTAAAAACCGTGATATCTTGAAATCCAGCCGTCCAATCTTTGATCCGACTTCGATAACGTAATCCTCGAAGCCCGATCTACGTTTTGACAGAACGTTTTGAGGTATTTTCACTTAATTCATGTTTTGGAGATTTTGTTTTAATCTTGCAAATGTGAGTTTAATTTAGTGCTTTCTTTAGGTAATGGGTTACTTGGAACTTACTGGAGGCTACCCAAACCACGGGTTTTAGTTTGGTGAATTTTTGGTGAGTTTCCTCAAACCCTAACTTTTAAGTATTTCATTTTAATTGAGTTTTTATGTGATTAACCCTTAACAAATGCTATTGGGTTAATGGTATTGTGTTTGGAGTAGTGTTTAAAAATAGATCGTTAAATGGTATCAATAAGTTAGTAATTATTGTAAAAAGATTAGTGAACATAATTTTAGGGTTGATGTTATTTTGAATATATTAGTAAATTATGCGACTAAGTTAATGAAAATAATTTAAGCGTTAGTGGAAATAATTTGGAATTAGAATTATTTGAGTTTAAGTTAGTATCAAGGATTTGTGGGTAGACGTTTGGAAACCTGTAAAAATATTATGGGTTTTCTAATGGTTAGCATTGAGCGATTCAAGTGTTAATTTGAGTGTCAAATTATTTAGAGTGCTAAATGATGAAATGAGTTATTCCACAGTGACGCATTGCATGGTGATGTCTAGGAAACCTAGTGTATAATATCCGCGCAGCCATGTGAGTATTCTACTCACTGAGAAAATATATATTTTTATATGCAATAGATTGATAAAAATATATGTATTGTTTATGAAACCGAACCGACCATATGATGAATTATATGCTTTGAGATAATTTGATTAGTTTCGATTATGTTTAAACTATATCAATGATGTTTAAGAAATGATGCAAGAGTGAAATGTGTTGAATTGATTTAAAGTGTTTGAGTGTGTACTGTGGTTGGGATTTAAATTATGCAAAATTGTTTGAGAACATGTCATGCTGAAACTGTTTATGTTTTATGAAGAAACTATGTTTTGAATGATTTCAAAGTATTTGATGAAATGTCGGATTTGTTTAGTTTTAAGGGAACATGATTTAGTAACAGCATGATTTTATAGCATGATACAGTAGTGAAATACATACTGGTCAAGCACAGAACATAAAGCATGTAGTACCCTAGCAGTATCAGTATATCAGCAGCATATCAGTATCAGCAATATCAGTAGCCCTAGTTCATTCATATCATGAATTGCATTGTTTTATGAGTGATATTTTTATGTTATGAGTAGCTTTTACTAGACGTGTTGGTATGCATAAGTGTCTTAAATGGAAAGCGCTTATGTATATTTCTATCGAATAGTCGCATGTGTTAAGATGTCATACATTGAACTTGAAAGTACATGGATACATGACTGCCCAGGTGCGAGTTGATGAGTGCCAAAAAGTGTATATTTGGACCCCTTAATTTACATTAGTTAAACCTTTAGCTTTGTTACTTTCTGATGTTTTGGTTAGTTTTAGTGTTTTTACGTTTTGCAGGGCAATAGAGAGAAAAATGACAATTTTCAAGGCAAAAATACATAGAAAAGCTGGATTTTCGAAAGTGCTGAAAAAGTAGATCGAATTCGATCGATCGAATATTAAGTAGATTGATCGAAAAGTAGATCGATCGATTTTAAAATCGATCGATCGAATTTATGCGGAGCTGGAATTTCAGAAACCCTGGCTAACTCTATAAATACCATTCTTTTCTCTTTTGTTCGAAGAGGAGGCCGCTTAGGAGTGCCCTAGGGGCCGATTTCACTGTATCTTAGGGTTTTTGGGTCGATTTTGACCTAGAACTTCAACCTTTTGTAAGTTTATTCATTTTTAATGCATTCTTGTAGTTTATTTATGCTTTCGTTGCTCATGTCTAGCTAATACTTTCATCTAGGGTTGAGGATGAAACCTCACCAGTGAATAGAAACTGAGTTTCATGCTTGTTTATGCTATTTGAGTTTATGGGCTTGATTTCTCATTGTTCTATTCCGGTTTTTAAGATTATTTTTGGATATCTCTTGTGATTTCCGGATACAAGTGATGATTTGATATAGTTTCATTAAATTGATGGCTTGGGTTTTCATGTATGTTGGATATTCATTGTGTTTTATTCTATGGATACATTTGATGATTTAGTTGAAACTAGTTTAAACTATTTTTGAAGCAAAAGTAGAACATACCTAAGATTGGTTTGAAAGAATTCGAAATATGTGTGATGAGCATGAGATTTGGGTTGTTGTGATTTGGTGAGTGTGAATTCCGAAACCCTAGACCCCTTTTATTTTTCATTAATTTTGTTTATGTTTTCTTTCATCAAAACCCCATAAATTTGGAACTAGGTTAAAATAGGATTAGTTTGAATAGGGATTAATTTTCACAACACAATTCCTCGTGGGATCGACCTCGCACTTGCATAACGCTATATTGCAAACGATTCGTGCACTTGCGAGTACTTTAAAATTTGCACAATACGAGTGACGGCATGTCTATGAGTAAGAAGGTTGACTGTTATTGTTCTTCAGGAAAGACGTGTTAGCATGATTGAGTTTAACTCTAGTGCTCTTATGATCTACTGACGTTCAACTCACGAAGCTGAAATACAATTAGAGATGATGTTGTGAGTGTTTTGTTGAAGGATGTTATCCTAGTATGGAAGAGTAAGATGCCATGTTTTATTGCTTAAGACTTATGTGTAGACGTGATATCTGTGATGGAGTGATCGTGTGCACATATGTCTGAGCCTCTGTTGAAAAGTATTATTATAGAGGGATCAATATGTAGAAACTTCCAAGGAGGGATGACTGGAACTTCTACATATGTTCACAGCTATATAGTATGTTTTAAATTTTTTTTGAATAGTCGGTGTTTGCTGCATTAGCTATTGGTAAATTGTGGCTAATATAGTGCTCGTACGACTAAAAATAAAATAAAGGTTGGTTCTTTGTGAAAAAACTCAGTTAGTTTTATATCACTGAGGTCTTTGTATGTTTATACTGAGGCGGTGAACTCATTCTTTCACCTATGCGGATGTGAATACCACCACAACCGTGTAGATGAGGTTTCTTGGTTGCAGGTATCGCGGATGTAGATGATGCCCAATTTGCTTAGCATATGGGATGCTATGATTGGAGCATATCGCGACAGTCATATGCCGGACTCATGGGTAGTCCGCTTTTTTGCGTATTTTGTTATGGCTCGTGTCCTATGGGGCATGCATTTGCAGACCCTGTATTTTGGGTATGTAATTATAGTAATATGTTGTATAAGCTTTAACCAGTTAGACACGTAATTGGCTCTTGTTGTAATTAACTGTTATGTATTAGATGTATTTCCACTTATGAAATGTGTTCCGCTGCACATGGATCATTATATTCCGTTGTTAGATGTAACTCTGATGATCTGGTGCATTTTATGGGGCATGTGCCATATGTTGGCTGAGCGACACATAGTCGTGCCATTGCGATGACTCATTTTACGTTTCATATAAAAAAAAAAAAAAAAAAAAAAACGGGTCGTCGTAGGAGTTATGTTATTGAACCCCGAAGGTCAAGACCTTCGATTCCCAGTCAAGTTGAATTTTTTCACCACCAACAATGAGGCAGAATACAAGGCAGTTATAGCTGGCTTGTCCATTGCCCGAGAAGTGGGGGCCAAGAATATAGAGATCCAAAGCGATTCCCAAGTAGTGGCGGGCCAAGTCCAGGGAGAGTTCGAAACTCAAGAAGTCAGGATGGCTAGGTATCTAGAAAAGGTACGCAAACTCCAATCTTGTTTTGACAGGGTCGTTATCACAAAGGTACCAAGGGAGGCCAATACGACGGCAGATGAACTCTCGAAATTGGCCTCGGGAAGTAAAGAAGAAATTGAAGCCTCGGGTCAAGAGGTTATTGTTCTAGCCAAGCCCTCCATTTCACAAAAATATGATGTTATGGAATTGGAAGCGGTTCCAGTTGAACCCCGAATGTCATTTAGTATCTGAAAAACGGCCTCATATAAGGTTGTGGCTCGGAAGGTCAAGTTGCAGGCGACTCAATATAGTACCGGCAAAAACATCTCTGAACAAGGTTCTAGCACCATGCCAAATGTGTCTGAAGAAGAAGAGTAGAACAAACAAAGCATGTCCAAAAGTAAACCAACCCCTTGGGCTGCTATGAAAAACACCATCGGATTTCAAAGTAGCGCAATCTAATTCAAAAATTTCTCCCAATTGAGCACGTCAAGCATATTTTTTCATAGTAGCAGGATCACTATAACTGACTCCATTCAGTTCGCCGCCATAGAACTCCACAGTTACACCTACTTGTTCGACACTATACTTCGATTCTACCCTTCAAAAAGGAACATCAGCTCTAACAATTCCATCCCCGTCTACCAAAACAACCGAAAATGTTTCAAAAAAAGTAGGCATACGACGTACAAAAAGTTCACGCCCTTCTTTTTCTCTAAAGATAGGGTGTCCAAACCACCCAACAGCTATTCCATCCCCGTTGTCCGTTGAGCCCGCTCTAAATAATCCCCCATTTGCCGGATTATTGCCGATGTAATCATAAAAAGATAATTTTTTCAGGAATTTTAGACCAAGCTTCTGATAAACTTTGATTTTCGGCTAGCCCAGCACCAACTCGTCGATAAATTTCTTGCTGGAAGTATCCCTAATCCCATTGATAACGAGTGGGACCAAATAATTCAATCGGGGTAGTTGCTGAACCATACCACATAGTTCCAACAACATTAAAAGCGGCAAAAAAAACAGCAACAATACAACTGGAAAGGACGGTTTCAATATTTCCCATACGTAATCCTTTGTATACACGTTGGGGCGGACGAACACTAAGATGGAATAGACCTGCTAATATGCCCAATGTCCCTGCTGCAATATGATGAGAGGTTATTCCTCTCAGAACAAAAGGATCAAAACCTTCCACACCCCACGCTGAATTTATAGATTGTACCCTTCCGGTTAGTCCATAAGGATCAAACACCCATATTCCAGGACCATACAACCCCGTTACATGAAATGCGCCAAACCCAAAACAGGCCAGTCCTGAAAGAAATAAATGAATTCCAAAAATCTTAGGTAAATCCAAAGAAGGTTTTCCCGTGCATTCATCACAAAATATTTCTAGATCCCAATACACCCAATGCCAAAAAGCACAAGCCAGAAAACACAATATGTGCACCGGCCACACCTTCGTAACTCCAAATACCCAGATTCGTTATAGTCCCTCCTGTGATACTCCAACCGACCCATGAATTGGTTATTCCTAAACAAGTCATGAAAGGTATAACAAACATACCCTGTCTCCACATTGGATCAAGAACAGGGTCAGAGGGATCAAAAGCCGCTAATTCATATAGAGCCATCAAACCGGCCCAACCAGCAACTAGAGCTGTATGCATTATATGGACAGAAAGCAAACGACCCGGATCATTCAATACGACGGTATGAACACGATACCAAGGAAAACCCATGGAAATACCCCTTTATCAACGAAAAATAAACACTATGTAACTTTATTGCATTGGAAAAAACTATGCTATGGACCTCCCATTTTTTTAGTAGATTATCTCGAGGAAAGGATTCAAATTTGTTCTATTATAAATAATGGAAGAGTTCTGTTTGTAGGAACAAACAGAAACAGATCTATTCTATACCCGATAAGTACCAATACGCAATGGTAGGGGGCGGGATCCCGCTTTCATTTTCTATGAGTGAAAGCATACATATTTGTTCATATCATTCAAAAGACCCATTCTTAAAAATTTTCCTCTTTAGTCATAGTCATTCTGTCTTCCCTTTTCTTTTTTCTTTTCTTTTTTATTATGTTATGAACTTATTCCATTTTTGGATAAACTATGATAAAGGTTAATCTTATTCAGACAATAAAACCAATTTTACGCTTCCACATCAAAGTAAGATATAGTACTTAATTCTTTTTTTCTTTCATTTAATGCCTATTGGTGTTCCAAAAGTACCTTTTCGAAGTCCCGGGGAGGAAGATGCATCTTGGGTTGACGTATAGTGCGACTTGTCAGATATATTGGGTCACATGGGATTCCCCCATTTTCTCCCCCGATCGAGATATCCTCTCTTTTGCCCAAGAAAGATTGATTGAATCATAAAAAATTTGGAGCGTGAAGTGCAATTATATTTATTTTGTTTTTTTGGAGGGGGTATCTAGATTAATATTATCAATTAGAATAATTTATAGTTGGCTCAATTGGACCAATAAAATGAAGTATCCAGGCTCCGTTTAGAAAAAAACCCAATTGGTAATATATCTATGATTACTATTTTTATCATATTATAAACATGAGCAATCTCAAACTGTTTAAGCAATCGAGTAATATAACGAATACATTGAATATTTGGTAGAAGACATGAAATAAATAAATAAAGCCATAGCAAAAACACGTGGTATTGGGGCATTTGCCCTATATGTGCAAATAAAAATAGGGCCGATCTTTACTCGAAGTAGAGCATAAACCTAAAAAAATTGAAGAAGCCCATTCCGGAACAAGAAAATGACATCGTGATTTGGATTCAATCTCAATGAAACAATAAATCAATGAAAAGTTCGTTTGATAAGTTTAGTAGGTTACTTTTATCTATTTTTTTTTTATTTATAGGTAAAGTAAACAGACCAAAACTAATATTTCTTGAAAAATAGAAGAAAAAAGCCATTTGTTAGAAGTTAGAAGGAGCCCCACTAACTCGGAGGTATCCTTTACAAAAGGGGATACTCCAAACCCTTACTAAAGTGCCTCCCAAAAGACGAAGCAGAGTATGTGATGAAAGAGATCCATGAAGGCGTCTATAGGAACCATTCGGGAGCTCGGATGTTGGCACACAAAGTAACTCGGGCCGGTTATTATTGGCCTTAGATGGGCAAGGACTCGGCTCGAGTCGTGAAACATTACGACAAGTGCCAAAGATTCTCCAGGGTAGTAAATTCACACCCCGAGAAGTTCACCGCCATCACGCCCTTCACGAAATGTGGGGTAGACATTGTCGGTCCAATGCCTCCAGGGAAGAGCAACAAGAAGTTTCTAGTTGTGGTTGTTGACTATTTCACCAAGTGGGCTGAGGCAGAAACAATGGCAACTGTTACCACCACAAACATAATCAGTTTCCTTTGGAGGTCGATTGTTTGTCAATTCGGAATACCGCACGCTTTTGTAACAGATAACGAGACACAGTTTGATTGCAAACAGTTCCGAGAGTGGTGCTCTGAACTCCAGATCCGAAACTATTATTCTAGTGTCTTACGTCCTAAAGCAAATGGACAAGTGGAGGCAACAAATAAGACCCTGATGAGAACATTGAAGAAGAAGCTCTAGCAGAAGAAAGGGGCCTGGGTAGAGTATGTCCCCGAAGTGCTCTGGTCATATCGTACGATAGTTTGAACACCGACTGGTGACACCCTCTTCTCCCTCACTTATGGGACCGAGGCGGTCATCCCGACAAAAGTAGGATCCTCGAGCTTCAGGGTAGCATACTACAACCTGGGGCTCAATGATGAAGGTATCAACTTGAACCTGGATCTTTTGTCGGCAAAAAGAGATGATGCCCAGGTGACTTGGGCAACCTATCAGGATCGAACGGCTCGGTACTTCAACAAGACAGTAAACCCCAGGAAGTTCCAAGTCGGGGACTGGGTCCTCAGGAAAGTGAGCTTGATGACCAAAGATCCAACTGAAGGGAAGTTCGCACCAAAATGGGAAGGCCCCTATCGAGTAGTGAAGTGTCAAGAAAAAGAGGCCTACCATTTGAAGTCCGAGACCGGAAAGATACTCCCGAGAGCATGGAATGCCGAGCATTTGAAGAAGTACTTCTTCTATATAAAAAGGTAGTTGTTGTAGCTCGGCAATCTTATCATCAATAAAGGAATCTTCTTCTATATTTATTGTCTACTGCGAAGTTATTATGACAAAGCTATACAACTATCTGCATGACTCCTCCCTAAAGAACTCAGTCGAGTATTGGAGGGATACCCAGGGGATTATTTTCCCAACTCCCTCCCAAAAAAACTTGGTCCAATATTGGAGGGATACCCAGGGGACTATCTGCTCGACTCCCTCCCCAAAAAACTCGGTTGAGTATTGGAGGGATACCCAGGGAACTATCCACCCGAGTCCATCCCCAAAAAACTCGATCGAGTATTGGAGGGATACCCAAGGAACTATCCACCCAACTTCCTCCCCGAAAAACTCGGTCGAGTATTGGAGAAATACCTATTTGCCCGACTTCCTCCCCAAAAAAACTCGCTTGAGTATTGGAGGAATACCAAGGGTACCTGACTATTCACCTAAGTTAAAGGTGATAGCTCAACAAAAAGATATGAATAAAGATACATATGTAACCAAGAAAAAGGCCAAGATCCGAAGACAACTCAGAGATTATAAAAATTTTGGAGTTGAAGGAGATATCCCCGAAGCTGAATCCAGCTATTAGGCTCAAATCTCAACGAAAATGCCTCAGAAGAAGATATGAGGACAAAACCTCTTTAAAAAATTATTAAGTAAGTTTTAACCCTTGAGGGTAAAGTTCAAAAACCCTCGGGGGGTACAAGTTTCATAGTGCATATTAATTAAGTTTTAACCCTCGAGGGTAAAGTTCAAAAACCCCCGGGGGTACAAGTTTCACAATGCATATTTAGTAAGTTTTAACCCTTGAGGGTAGAATTCAAAAACCCTTGGGGGTATAAGTTTCAAGAAAAATTCTACAAGTTTTGGGAAGAATATGAATAAGAAGAAAAAGAAAAGAAAGATTCTAAAATTCATTCATTGACTGTTGTTAGTATTTTATATTGGCTACATTCTGAATAATAAAAAATACTTTTATGTAATGGTTGCGAATTAACAGGATGGTCGGTTCTCAATTTAGAATCTTCATGTATTCAGACAGTGTTCAAATCAAAGCATGTGACTGATCACAAGCTTCTAGAAGATGTCCATGAAGAGTCCTTGCAAATTCCAAGCCAAATCAACCAGTTCCTGTGCAACCGTTCGGACAAGCCTTTGAAGGCGTCCTAACACCTTGCAGTGTCCAGCAGTTTGCTTTGAAGACATCCCAATGACAGAGTAACACCGTCCGGACGGCTAGGTCAATCAGTATTCAACACGGAGTTGGATTTCAGAAGTCGACACTGTTTGAGAAGTTTCTGCAAGTCATCCGGACGACGTGGCAACACGTCCGGACGCTGTCCAGCATTTTCAGAATATTCTAGTGTTCCGTTCGAACACAGAAAGGAGTTATAGCGAAGACCGTCCGGACGCTCGGCCAAGCCGTCTGGACGTGGACCTGATAAGGATAGAATTGCGCTATTTCTGAAAGGATATCGCAGAAGACCGTCCGGACATGGCTAACTTCCGTCCAGACGCTCGACAGCTAAAGTCTGAATCTCAGCAGTTTTAGGTTTTTTGTAAGCCTATAAATAGAGGACCCTAGGCTTGTCAATTGTACAGAATTTGGTAGTGAATTCTCTTAGCTTTGAGAGGGTGTTTAGGGAGATTTGAAGATTCGCTAGCTCTCAAGCCGTTGCCGGTGTGTGTTACTTTGTTTGTGTGAAGTGTATCTTAGGGGTCGGCCCTAAGGTAAAGGATTCCATTGAAGACCCCTTCAAGTAGGAGACTTGGTTGGGAAGCGTTCACGATGGGCTTCGTGTTATAGTTAAAGGTATGACTACTGCAATGGATTTTGTGAGTACGAGTGCTTTGTAACTTGCTTTATTTTTGGATAGTGGATTTCCTGGGTTCGGCAGTCTCGGAGTGGTTTTTCTCTTCACAGAGTTTCCACTTCGTCAACAAATATCTTGTCATGATTTCTCTAAATATACCCTATTGATAGGTAAACTCTTTAAGAAATCCAATAAATAATTTAAGAAGATTAAGCAAGAAAAAGAGTCTTTGATTTTATAATTATCTGAATCACATGTTTTGATTGGCTCTTTGAAATCTGAGAATACCATGCTTTTTGATACTGTTGATGCACTAGAGAATAAATTAAAAGAATCAGAGGATCTCTTGGAAAAATTCTCTAGTAATAATTTGAAAAGCATGCTTTGTATTTATACAGATATTTCTAACAAGTCTGATTTAATTGTTAATGATTTAAGTACTTCTACTTCACATGCTTTTGATTCTGATTTAGATTCTATTGATATTAAGCCTGTGATAGAAGATACAGCTTGTTTAGATAATTCTTGCTTAACTAATTATGTGATGCCTAACTCCAAGCAATCAGGAATACAAGGTAAGTTTATTCCTAAGTATCATAATTGTGGGAAGATTGGTCATATTAGGCCAAATTGTTATTTGTTGAAATCCCACTGGCTTTGGATTAAGTAGGATGCTTTGAGGAAAAGTGAAGTTAAAGTTTCTTCCTCATCAAAATATGTCCATCCGCATAGGAGACATATAAAAGGGAAAGGCAATATTGTTTGTAAGAATGCTAACCATATTTCTGCAGAGAAAGTCAAGTAGCATTCCAACAAAAGAAGCCTACCCACCTATCATCACTGCGGCATCACCGGTCACATCCGACCCAAATGTCCACAACTCCAAGCTCAAAAAAAGAAGGTTCAGAGGAAGTTGCCTACTAAGACCACATTAGGTACTCTACCTTCGGTGGGACATCAGGTTCCATGGCATCAGTGGCAACAACAGCGGTCTGTTCCAAATAACACATCAAGGCACTACAAGAAAAAGCTGCAAAAGCCCGATAGAAATCATGCCTATGAAGGGTTGCTGAGCTTGTTACAAGGGATGCTGAGGAGAATGGACAGTATGAGCAATACCCAATCACATCTACCACGGGTACAACAGGGTTGGGTCAGAAAGGATGAGATCATTCACCCCTTAAGGGGAGTGGACTCACCTAGTATAGGTGCAGTCTCACCATGCCTAGGATTTTGGTTCCTAAATCCTAGTGCATACCAGGTATGTTTGCATTGCATTGATTGTCATATCTTATATATCCTATTTTTGCCTTACATTCTGTTTGAGGAACCATCTTTTCTATCCCTAGATTTTCTCTTGGTTGCTTTGAGAATTTTTTGCAGATATATTCTAAGGATGACAGAGAAAGCATGTCACTGCTTTTCTGTCTTGGTATAGTCAAACCTCTCTCTCTGAGGACAGATTTGCTCTTACCTACATGCTTTGTCTAGACATATGTTCTTTTCCTTTTAAGCATGTCTTTGTTGTTTTTCTATTTTATTGTTTTCAAAAAAAATAAAAAATAAAAAATTGGGGGAGAAGAAGCAGATTTTTTTTTTATATATATTGCTTTTCAGATATTGTATGTGTTTTTGCCTAATATCTTAGTTCATTGTGCATTAATTGAATATGCTTATATATGATTGAGAGTTTATGTCTGATATCTACTAAGTTTTCCTGTGCATCTTAATGCTAGATAGTTGTTTTTCTCATGCGATGAAAAATTGTGCACTATCCAAAGCTCCCCTAAGGTACATTTTTTTTTTCTTTGACTTTTAGCTTCTGGAAATTCTAATGAGAGATTTTTTTTGCTAAGATGGTCAAATTGACCAACTCGCTAGTTGAACCTAGAACCCATAAATTCTGGCATTCTTTCTAAGTTGCAGCACCAAGTGATAAAAAGCATTCAAAACTATATAAATATGGATGAATAAAAAGAACCACTACTTTTGTGCTATAAATCTGTTCTTGAACTTGTCCCTACAGAACAGTCAATGACCAAATCATTGTGAAAATAGACAGTCACTAAAGGACGAAGTAAAAGAAAAGTGTTGTAGCTTAGGGGGAGTGTATCAGATGAAGGTGGCTAGGCCCAAGTAAAATAAGATTTGACTTTTGACTGATCTACCATTGATTTTCTCTCTTATTTAGAAAATCCGCTTGCTTTAAGTCATATCAGTGAACTTCATACCTTATTGAGAAAGCTTTCACACACACACACACGCATTGCATGAGTTAAGTTTACTATTAAAAAATTTCTATCTGGATGAAAATTTTTGTGCTTATTGACTCTTAACTCTAAATTATATCTTGGTATAGTTTTGAAATGATATTTCACTGTTTTATCAGTTATTTATACATGCGTGTTCTGAAGCTAACGTTAGGAAATTTTTTTGCATATTTCCCTCTGTCTTTCAGCTTCTAGTGTGAAGCGTCCAGACAAACATGTTCTTGCATCCGGTCGTACTCGGCTCTGTCGATCTCTTATCTGACAGCATGCCGTTCGGACGAGTATGTACCACATCTGGACGAGAGCTTTTTGCTTTCTCTGCCAAACACACAGACACACTACTTTTTGCTTGTTCTATCATGTTGTGTTGTGTGTGTTTTCTCTCGGACTGATCCCGAGATTTTGTCATTCTCTTCACATCTTTTCTCATTCCCAGGTATTTCCTTTGACTTTCCTTATTCTCTTAAGCTTTCGTTCTTTTTAGAATATTGGAATCTTTAATTAATTATGATTTGAGAGATTGTGCATGAATATCTTTTTCTGTCTTTATGCTGGATGGATATTACTAATCTGTGTCTTTTGGATTGCTATATCTACTTTTATATTTCTTTATGCATCCAATTGATAGCCATTATAATACTACATTCTATTTGAAACTAACATGATCTAATATTTATTTTCATTTGGTTTCATTGTGGTGTTATTTTTGGATAGATTTCTGTTTAAATATTTTCTGGAATATGTTGTCCAACGGCTTCCAGCATAGTGTCAGACAGAGGGCTCTTTGGGAAACAGACCAGTGTTGAAATCATATGTTCCAGAGATCTCAAATGTTAGATGAGCTCATTCCCCCTGCTCATACAGAGTCTTCTGTAACCTTTGCCTCTAGATATGCACAAACTAGAGATTCAGTGATGAATCTTCTTTATCATCTTGCAAACCACTTGTCTAGAGGATTTCTTTCTGCGGATGATCAATTTCGGGCTAGAAGACTCAAGTGACTGAAAATTTTCAGTCTATGGTTTCCCGACTTCAGGAGCAAGAAGCCAAAGTGGCTCAAATTCGGGAAATGAGATATCTTGAGGTTTTGGTTTTCTCTTATGTTAATTTGAGCTTTTGATGAGACACTTTACTATTATTCTTGTTGTTTTGATTTTTAGTAATTGTAGTTTTCTCTTATACTCTGTTTACCCTTTGTCCTTTTGAGACAAAAATGGGGAGTATTTTTTGTTTTGAACCTGGAATGTATTTCCAAACCGGTCAAGTATTTTTGTCCCAGAATGGCTAAAGGGGGAGTTTGTTAGTATTTTATATTGGCTACATTTTGGATAACAAAAAACACTTTATGTAATGGTTGCGAATTAACAGGATGGTCGGTTCTCAATTCATGTATTCAGATAGTGTTCAAATCAAAGCATGTGACTGATCACAAGCTTCTAGAAGATGTCCATGAAGAGTCCTTACAAATTCCAAGCCAAATCAATCGGTTCCTGTGCAACCGTCCTGACGAGCCTTTGAAGGCGTCCTGACACCTCGCAGTATCCAGCAGTTTGCTTTGAAGACGTCCAGATGATAGAGTAACACCGTCCGGACGGCTAGGTCAATCAGTATTCAACACGGAGTTGGATTTCAGAAGTCAACACTGTTTGGGAAGTCTCTGCAAGTCTTCTGGACAACGTTGCAACACGTCCGGACACTGTCCAGTATTTCAGAATAATCCAGTGTTCTGTTCGAACACAGAAAGGAGTTATAGAGAAGACCGTCCAGACGCTCGCCAAGCCGTCTGGACGTGGACCTAATAAGGATAGAATTGCACTGTTTCTGAAAGGATATCGCAGAAGACAGTCTGGACGTGGCTAGCTTCCGTCTGGACGCTCGACAGCCAAAGTCCAAATCTCAGCAGTTTTAGGTTTTCTGTAAGCCTATAAATAGAGGGCTATAGGCTTGACAATTGTAAAGAATTCGGCAATGAATTCTCTTAGCTTTGAGAGGGTGTTTAGAGAGATTTGAAGATTCGCTAGCTCTCAAGCCGTTGCCGGTGTGTGCTACTTTGTTCGTGTGAAGTCTATCTTAGGGGGTCGGCCTTAAGGTAAAGGATTCCATTGAAGACCCCTTCAAGTAGGAGACTTGGTTGGGAAGCGTTCACGATGAGCTTCGTGTTATAGTTAAAGGTATGACTACTGCAATGAGTTTTGTGAGTACGAGTGCTTTGAAACTTACTTTGTTTTTGGATAGTGGATTTCCTGGGTTTGACTGCCCCGGAGTGGTTTTTCTCTTCACAGAATTTCCACTTTGTCAACAAATATCTTGTCTTCTTTAAATTCCGTGTTTAAGATATTTTGTTGCACACAAACACACATTTGGTTATTTAGAAGTCATTTTTTTTTTCAACTGTAAAATTTTGTTTATACAAAATAAGTGTAAAAAGGAAAGCCCAAGCCTTAAAATCGACTTTTAGGCTGCATTATCTTCTGGAGGATCGTCGTAAGGATTAGGAGTGTTCGCGCCCCAACTCGGAACATCAGGCATAAAGTTAAGGCCGAATTCCTCCATTGCCTGGACAGCTTCATCCGGGATCCCAACCAGAAGTTGCCCAACAGTGGCAAGATCGAACTTATACTGAGGATTCGTTGCCAAATTTTGAAAGTTCTCGAATCCCCAGTTGAAGCCCTGACCCCAACTCTGGTCTCGAAGGTAAGGCACATAGCTGAGCAGCTTCAGATAGCGCTTCGTTTTGGCCATGCAGTCGTCATATCTGGTCTGAAGCTAGATTAGAAGGCTCTCCGCTTTGTCTTGCGCTTTTAAGGCTTTGTTTTTCTCTGCCTCAAGCCTTTCCACCTAACCTTAAGCTTTTCCTTCTCAGCTTTAGCGGCCTCGGCATTTTTACAGGCTTCGGAACACTCATTTTGGACAACCTCCAACCGAAACTCCAATCGATCCACCCGTTCAAACTCCTTGGACAGGTTAACAACCGAGCGGTTGTACCGCTCGTTGGATTCGAGGACTTCCTTCTTCAGACGGGCGTTGATAGAATGTTCCTCGAATATTATTGCTTCTCGAGAGGCAAGCTCTTCGTCCCGAGATTGAAGGAAGGCTTTTAGGGTCGCCACTTCCTTTTCAAGTCCCAAGAGTTGAGCTTGCACCTCGGGGGCAGGAGCCTATGCTTCTTGACGCCTCTCGAAGTTTTGCCAGAGGGTCGTCATCTTTACCAAAAGCTGCAAAGTCAAAGAGAGAAAAACTCAGAAAAATTGCGATTTAGCATAAAGTTGCCTCACATAAAAGATTGTTTCGAGAAGTTTACTTGATAGTGAGAAATGAGGATGCCTTGGGAAATCCTCTCGGGAGAAGCAGTCCTAGCATTCGCTAAGAATCCCTCGGGAATGAGGTTCTTTATGGCCTCCATTGGATGTCCATGAAGACCCCTACCCAGAACCTTGAAAGCTGCCCTAAATCTCGAGGTACCAGGTTCTTTGGCAGTTGGGACTGCCTCAGCATTTGGGGCAGCTTCGGAGTCGGTTCCCCTCGGGCCAGATGTGCTAGCCCTCGGATCAGCCTCAGTCCTATCTTGAACCTCGGTAAGTAGAGGCACTTCGGGCCCCATCAATCCTGCAGCTCTGGGATCAGCTTCGGGTCTATCTTGCACTTCCACAGGCAGAGGTGCTTCGGGCCTCGTTGTGCCTGCGCTTTTGGGAGTAGGGCCTTCTAGAACCCCACAATGTTGAGGAGTTTCGGGCCTCCCAGCACCCTCACCTTCAGGAATAGCCCTTTCAGCCTCCGTAATTTGATTGATAGAAGGCCTAGACCCCGGAGACATTTTACTCACTCCTTTGCCCTCGGACTCGGGGGGTGGAGGGGTGCCCATTCGCTCTACGGAAGGAGTCCTGGGGGTATGTTCTTCCTCTAATTATTCAACAGGTGTTTGGCTTTGGGGCCGAGGAGTGGTGTCCCCTTCATCGTCATTACCCTCGGACTCATTGCCCAAAAAGGCAAACTCTTGACGAACCTCCTCAATGTCAGAGGGCCTAATGACCGGCCTGCCCACATCCTCTTTGCTCCCGAGATGATTCCTACCAGGCGTTCTCGGGGCCCAAATTTCTTCTTCTGGGCCATATGTTTTACCCGATGCCGAATCGACTCGGGGCTTGCCTTAGAGGTCAGAATTTGTTGCGCCCGGAGCATCTTGATGTCCGAGATTAACCTCCGAGCCATTATGGGACGCCCCGGAACTTATCTCATCCCTTAGGTGAAAGGGTTGCGAGGCTCCTGTTCCTCGGTTCAGGGAAGCTTCTGGAACAAAACCTCGGAAGCTCACCGAACCTTCCTCGGTATTGGTCTCGGGAGTAGGGCTCTTTGAAGGAGTCCTCCTCGCACCAGAAGCAGCCAAGGGAATAGCTTGCTTCTTCTTTTGAGGGACCTCTCCAGGATTAGTATTATTGGGTTTGGAAGGCCTCTTTTTGGTAGCTTGTCTCAGAGATTGAGGGGCTTCACCCTTCTTCTTGATTGCGCCTCTCTTAGTGATGGTTTTCTTGTTTTCTGGGATTGTATATCCGAGGAATCATCTCATAGTTTTGTCAGTTACCAGTGTATTGAAGTCGATCTTCTCGAACTTTTTCGCTTTTACCCTTTCCTCGGTCCAATCGCACATCCTTTTGACATCTTCTTGGTCAGTTATGTTGATGGATGGAGGTTCGTATCGATCAGGTCACAGCAATCGCCAAGTCCGAGGCATCCTACGGTTCTCGGGCAAAACAGTGCCCTCAGGACATTCCCACTCCCCGGACACTCAGAAGAATTGTTGTTCCCAGAATTTGTTATTTGTCAGCTCGCTCTTAAGTTTGATGAAGATAGCGGGGTGTCAGACAGCCAACTTGATCATCCCCTCAACAGTTTGCCTCGGCCTATAGATATTGAAAAATTGAAGGATCTTCATCTCCTTCTCCAGAACCAACCTCCACAGTATGTAGGAGGCAAACAGATACCTCCAAGTGTTCAAAAGGATCTGGCTTGGTGTGACCATTAGGAATAAGACGAAGTCCCTGGCGATCTCGAGAAAAGGAAGCCGAAGACCCGCCATGAACATCCTCTCAAAGAGAGTGACATCACCACCGTTCAGAGCCCGAGTCTCGGGGTTTTGATAGAACATCCTCACTGTCAGAGGGATGTCGTAATTCAGGTGCAGGACATCCTCATGTCTTTCGAAGATGACAGTTTCTACCCTGCTCTCTAATGGAGAGAGATCCACAGAACCGTCAGATTTCTTGGTTCGAACCCGTGAAGTGGAAAGAACTTCAGAGGCAGATTTCTTTTTGGCCATCTTAGAGAAGAGAAGCAAGAAATCGAAAGAAGATGGAAGGGCAAAAGGAATTTAGGAAGGAAAAAGGTTGAAGAATCAGCAACAATGGTAAAAGTGAACAAGTACGGTAAAGTACAATATTTATAGGGGGTGAAAAGTGGGGAGTTAAATGCCCCACACGTGTCCGAGAAACCAAAGGGCGCCATTATTTCAAAAATCCCCGAAATCGAGGAGGTGACTGTTTGAAATTCAAAAAGTTAATATTAAAGGCGCGACCTCGAGAATGCAAGCCTTGATTTAACAAGTCGGCGTCATTATGAAGCGTGCAAGACTTAGTCATAATGATGGGAAAAGGCAGGGACTGACAAACGTGGCGTGAATAGCGACAATTGTCAAAAAAATAAAAATATATGGATTAAAAGGATACAAATAATTCTCTTGAGTTCAAAAAGTTGAAATAAGGGAATTAGGGGGTAATTGTTGGGAAATAATAAGTCCCGGAGCCACGTGGCCACTGAATTAATTCGGAGTTTCAACCCATAGGCTCGACCCAATCCGACCCGACTCGATCACCTCTGTCACGCCCCCGTTTTGGGATATAAGGGGAAACGCGAACTTGAGTGCTAAAAACATTTAAATGGAAGCGTGCATTTACAACATCTAGATTTTAACTTTCTATTTTATAATTTTTGTCTATTAATAATTATTTACAATGCCTTGAACTCCAAAAAGGGAAAAATTATACAATATAAAGGTTTGGCCGGTCCACAACGATCTATTGCTCTTAGCAAGGTCTACGCCCTTACAAGAAAATGACTTCGTCTTACTGGGTCATCTGAAAAGGGTTGGGGGAAAAATGGGTGAGTTCGAAAACTCAGTAAGGAAATTACAACACCAGGGAAATAAAACATGCTGTAAAATCTTTAGTCATGCATAATGACAGTTTATGCAAAATAACAAAATGAACAATTGAACAGAATTTATGGGTAAGTGAATGAGAAATATGAGTAATGGCATAAGAATGACAGTTTATGCAGAATAACATAATGAACGATTAAATAGAATTTATGAGTAGTGAATGGGGAATATGAGTAATGGCATAAGAATGACAGTTTATGCATAATAACAAAATGAACAATTAAATAGAATTTATAATGATCCAGAAAATTCTTTTTATTTGTTTTCTCTTTAAAACTGTAACTGTGGTTTATCCCTTTATAGACTCTACACCGCTATTTCCCGTAAGCGGTGCACATTGGCTTTGTCCAAAGGACCTATAGACTCAACCTGTCGTCACAGAGAAGAGTCGTCGGGTTGGGGATCTTCCCTAGGTGAAGGCCAACCCCAGCCGGTAGCACACACCGTATTTTGGTATGCTTGCCTTGCTACCCTATATGGTACCGATCATAACTGTAGTAGTGCCTCAGGGTTAAACAATTACTGCACATGAACGTTTTCTGTAATACTGTAGGCTCTGCTATAACTGCATACTTTTCTTTAAAACTGTAAGAGCCGCTTTCAAAACTGTAGTCATGTGCAGATTTTAAACTTTAGATCATCTTTTCGTACAACTGTTTTCATGTATAAATCATAAACTTTGAAATGCTCTATAATCATAACTTTCAAATTCTCTTTTTCATAACTATAAGTATGCAAACTTTGAAATGCTCTTATTCATAACTGTAAGTATGCATAATTCAAAACTTTGAAATGCTTTTGATCATATCTGTAATTATGTATAAATCATAACTTTAAAATGCTCTTAATAATAACTGTAATTTATGCACAAAATTCTTGAATAATAACATATGAGTAATAAAAGCTTGGTATTAAGAATCACATAAGTAAATGCTTTGTAAAATTCACCAACACTTTCTCAAAAGATTTATAATAAAATCTTGTTGGGAGTTTTTCTGTTTACAACCATAGATCTCCAAATTATACTACCTATCAACATTACTACTTCGTAGACTAAATCGTCAACATTCTAGGAATTTCAATATGAACCATTTCGGCCTAAACCACATAAAATCCAGGCAGACTAACGGCATTAGTATTTATAATGCATAAAATACTTTAAAATATTTGGGTGGCGTAACAGCGCTTTTGTAAAATAGTAGCTTTTTTACTCGGGCATTATAACGACATATTTTTATATTTAATCACCCTGCTTTGAAAAACCCTATTTTAAAAGCAACATCAAAAACGTTAGATAGCTTGATAACAAATAATCTTAAAACATTAAAACAAAGTTTATTTAAAACTTACAAAAAAATATCCTTGAAATATTTTGTAAAACACACATAGAGAGTGAGTGGTCCTTAAGTCCTATTTCTTTTTCTATCTTTTCTTTGTTCTTTGTCTCTTCCCTTACATATATTTTTATATATATATACATGAGCCTTGTCTTTTAGAAAAGAAGAACTAAACCAAAAAGATGATGAACCTACGAGAGAGAAAAGTGGGTCCTTCTATGTTCTTTTCTTGTCCTTTTCCTTTTATCCATTTTTTTTTAAAGACATCCTTATTTTATCTTATATTTTTTTTTTTGTTTCTTTGCTTTTATTTTTGGGTTAAATACTCCTTTAGTCCCTGAGTTTTGAAGACTTTATTTTTTAGTCCCTGAGTTTCAATTTGCATCACAAATGATACATCAGTTTTGGGAAATGACCAAATTAGTACCTCGGTTAACTTCTCTGTCTAAAAACTAACGGTTCGCCACGTGTCAACCTCAGAAGTTGACACGTGGCACTATATAAAAAATTTAAAAATAAAAATCTTTCAAAATTAATTAAAAATTTTAAAAAAAATTGAAAAAATTAAAAAAAAAAAAGGGTGGCCACCATGGGGGTGGCCGGCCACCCCCATTTTGGCCAGGGAGGTGACCGGCCGGTCTGGGGTGGCCGAACCACCCCATGGGGGTGGTTCAGCCACCCCCTTGACAGAAAAAAAAATTCCGGGAAGATCGGTTTTGCCCTTGGGGGTGGCCGAACCACCCTCGTGGCCCTTGGGGGTGGTTCGGCCACCCCAAGGGCAAAACGGGAAAAATAAACCTTAAAATTTGGAGGGTTTGGCCTTTGGGGGTGGCCGAACCACCCTCGTGGCCCTTAGGGGTAGTTCGGCCACCCCCAAGGGCAAAACCGATCTTCCCGAAATAATTTTTTTTTTTTTTTCTGTTCAGGGGGTGGCCGAACCACCCCATAACGGCCGGCCACCTCCTTGGCCAAAATGGGGGTGGCCGGCCACCCCCATGGTGGCCAAGGGGGTGGCTGAGTCACCCTTTTTTTTTAAAAAAAATTTCAATTTTTTTAATTAATTTTTAAAGATTTTTTATTTTTTATTTTTTATATAGTGCCACGTGTCAATTTCTGAGGTTGACACGTGGCAGACCGTTAGTTTTTGGACGGAGAAGTTAACCGAGGTACTAATTTGGTCATTTCCCAAAACTGATGTATCATCTGTGATGCAAATTGAAACTCAGGGACTAAAAAATAAAGTCTTCAAAACTTAGGGACTAAAGGAGTATTTAACCCTTTATTTTTTTCTGGAAGTTTCTCCTCTCTTCCTAACTTTTCCTTTTGCTTCCTTTTTCTCATTCCTTTTTTTTCTTTTTATTGCTTCACTTGTTTTCTTACACTTACACACACGCACACACCCAAGACAAAAGAAACAGAAAACTAGAGGAAGAGGGACTTACGGTGAGATGTTGTTGCTGTTCTCTTCCTCTTTTCTTTTTGTTTTCTGCAACTAGAGAGAGGGTGGCAAAAACTGAGAGAATTTCCTATCTTGCTTGGCCGAAATAGAGGAAGAGAGGGAAGAGAATCAAAAGAAAGTTTAAGGTGTTTTGAGTGAGAATTCTTCTGTTGGGAATTAAGAGAAGCCGAAGGTGAGCAAGAGAGAGTTTAAGAGGAAGATTTCTACCTTTCAATGCTGCTGGCCGAATGAGAAAACAGAAAGAGAGGAGAGTTTCTGCAGAGAGAAACTGAGAACGAAGAAGAGAGGATGTTGTGCGTGAATCAAAGGGGGAAGCACCTTCTTTTACAATGAATTGGATGGCATGGATCAATTTGGAGAAATGTGATCAAGGGCCGGAAATCATAGATGTGTGTAGCAAGTTGAGAGAGTCATGTGGGTGACGTAATGCATGACGTACGTGATGAGGAGGAACACAGCATCTGGACGTCTATCATCAACCAACCGGTAGTTTGCTTCTAACTCCATGTCCAATTGAATTTTAAGTTGTTATTGCTTACGTGAAGGATGGGCTGGGACTGGGTTGCAACGTGGGCTGGACAGGGTTGTTTAAATCATGTGGTCTGGATCCACATGGGCTGGGCTTAGTTCAAAATGGGCCCATTAATTATTCATGCTCAATTTTCGCCCATATCAGATGTAGTATTTTTCGTGGGTATTTTCGAGCACTAAACGGAATCCAAAAATTATGAAATTCAGAGGGTAGGTAGAGGACTTCGGGACAAGCGTTATGGCTTTTGAATCGACAAAAACGGAGTTCGTTTGACCCTATTTTCGTTATTCCAAAGTTTAAGGTCCGTTTGAACTTTTATTAAACTAAAACTATAAACGCTCCTTAATAAATGAATATAAATATTCATATTTATTCTTTTGCCTTATTATTAGGTCTAAAATCATATTTTAAGATATTTTATTTAATATCTTAAAATACGGGGTTTTACAACCTCGTACAGAATACCTCGGCTCGACTCGGTTCGACTCATGTAGTTCAGCTCAGTCCAAACTTGCTAGATCACCTCGGTCAAAACGCCTCGGTCGGGGTACCTCAGATGTTTGTCGATTCCTCAGCATGGATAAATCAACCCAGTGCTTGAAACACTTCGGACTATAGCATGACCCTATAGATGGGACGCCTTGGACCTCAAGACTCCACAGGATGCAGAATACTCTGAGATCTCCTAGTCTGTATGGAGCCAAATGTCTCGGATGTTCCTGCCTCGGAGTTTTGGTCAGTACGAACACTGTAAGGTTATCTTATCATCTTCAACAAAATCAATATTTGTTAACTATTAGGATTCTAAGTCCAAGATTTGTGAGACTTCTGTTGAAGTATCTAATCCCAAGATTTGAGGAACAAATCCATATCCCAAGATTAAAGGGATACAGATCCCTGTCAACATGAAGTTCATTTGAAAAAGGAAGAGTCCTATCCAACCTACACTCAGTTCAAACTTTATAAAGATAAGGTTGAAATCTGTATGATCTAGTGCTAAGACTATTCCAGATATACTTCAAGGACTCCTATAAGTTTATAAATAAGGTCACCATACCAGGTATTAAGATATATTCTCTAAGCTCTGAAATTCTAGAGTTTTCCCTGAAAAGCATAAAGTCTGTACTGACTTAGTCATCGGAGTGGGCATAGTCGGTACCACAGACTAGTTGTTTGTTATTTTTTGCAAATTATCAAGGAAGACAGGAGTAGGAGGAGTTTGATTGACGAATTACAAGGTGACACGTCACCATATTGGAAACTGCACAAATAAACAAAAACCCCAAAAATTGGAACTATGTTAAAATAAGATTAGTTTAAATAGAGATTAATTTTCGCAACACAATTCCTTGTGGATTTGACCTCGCACTTGCACACACATTATATTGCAAATGATTCGTGCGCTTGCAAGTATTTTTAAAACTCACAACAATATCCCTCCTCCCTTAACAGAATTTTGTCCCCGAAATTCGTAAACTATGCTTCGCATAAAGTTTACATTAAGAGGAGATTTAGATTCCTAAATCTTAAGTCTAGTGACAGATTTTTTTTTTTTTTTTTTTAGAGTAGATCGAGTGAGGGAAAAGGAGAGGATTTCTACTGTAATCCAAAAGAGATAAAGAGAGAAGAAGATAGGAGAAGGGAGTTTCTGCTCTTTCTTTGAGCTTCTGGCCAAGACAGAAAAGGAGAGAAGAGAGAGCTTCTTGAAGCTCTGTGTAATTCTATGCATAGAGAACCGAGAGAGAAACAAGGAAGAAGGAAGAGAAGTTGTGCGTGAACATAGAAGGGGTGCCTCTCCTTATATAGTAAATTGGACGACCTAGATGACTCCATTTTGATCTGATCCAATGGTTGGGAATGCAACTTGGGCTACAGGTTGTAAGATGTTTTGATAAAATATCGGATATAGGTGTCCGATGTGATGGAGTTTATCCTCTGCAGAACTTTGTCGATCGATCTCAAGATATTGGCAGTCAAGCGTTGTGTGGATCGATCGCTCGATTTGGGGATCGATCGCTCGATTTGGGGATCGATCGCCCGATTTGGGGATCGATCGCCTGATTTGGGTATTGATTGCCGATCTCCAAATTAGATATTTCTATTTTGATTTATTGTTTAAGGTCCGATAGTCTTATCCAATTAATTTGGAACCGTAAACGTGTCTCAAATATTATTGAATATTCAATCCTATAAATATTTATATAGTAAGATCAAATATCAATGAATATTTAATCATATAAATATTCATATAATCTCTATATTCTTTGTATTATTATTAGGTCGTACATTTTATTTTAAGACGTTATATTTTATGTCTTAAAATCTGGGGCACTACAATAAATACCCATTGTACCAAACTTTTTTCGAGAAGATAAATCAAATGAACTAAATTTCCCTAACTGAGCAAGCATCTTAGATAAGGGAATTATGGGGTAATTCTTGGGAAATATTCCCACAACCACCAATGAATGGACTTATCGAATCTATATAAGCCCACAAAGATGTAGGCTCATGAAGGTGATAAGCCAAAGTCTATCAAAATTGAGTCACCAACTCTACTTGCCGAGGACATCTCGGGATTGTCAAATCCCATGAAGGCCGGGAGAAATATTCGCACCACATTATCTGGGAGACAGGTAATCTATAGAAGATCTCAACTGATACAATATCATGTCTTGATATAAATGGAGGGAGTTCTGGGATGAATCAATCTTGAGATTCCTGAAACATCGTGGGAAGCTCAGAATCTCGATATTCAATCTAATCCCGAAAATCTTGGAATCAGCTCACACCCGATTTGGAATGACAGTTAAAGGCTCGCCTATAAATAGGCGAGGACCATCAGGTATCAACATATGAACTTTTGTGCTTTACACTTAATGCGAATTACTCTCCAAAAACAGACTTAAGCATTGGAGTGGGATCCAGTTGGCACCCCCGACAAACTCATTTGCTTACGTTTATTGCTTTACAGCAATTGAAGAAAGTATTCATTAAGACGTATTTCACCATACCAGAAATTGTTCTAACATATATTATGTATATAAGTTCATTATGCACACGCACAGATTTATATATACACATAAACACACATATATCTATATCAAGATTTACGATAACAATAATTCAAGTTATATCTATTATATTAGGAAGATAATTCATCTTTACTTAAGATGTTCTAATTACGAAATTAAAATAATACTATAAAAAATAATAAAAATGAAGTTATATGAGTTTATACGAGTATAGCTCATTTAATAATTGATCATAATTTTGTGTTCAAGATCAGCTCAATTATTAAATGAATTGAATTTGAATCAAATTTATACCAGCAAGTATCTAATGGGTTGTCAAACAAACTTGTTCACTTAGAGCATTCCTAATAGCCTCATCAAAATAGTTTTTTTAGTTATTTTGGTGAGCTAATTTGATGAAAACACTAAAAAAATCACTCTCAGCAGCCTCACCACTTTAACCAAAAAGTTTTGATGAGTGAAAATACTCACCAATTTTGATGAGTAATATTTACTCACCAACTCTCTCACCAATTTTGCTTCTCCTTTCTCTCTCACATGATTATCACATTTTTTTTTTCATTTTTTCTCTCATTTTCTTCTCCCATCTCTCATCTCTCACACACGATGATGTCCTTAATTTATGGACATGAAGGTTTAATTTTCTTTGTCCCTAACATAAACTTTGTAGTTCTTTCATTTATCTTTTATTTCTTTCTTGAATTTGGTTGAGAAGCAAATGAAAACTTCTATGAATTTCTTAGCAATGATCTAATCTCAAGATGAAGGTGTATGGAATTCAATAAAAAAAGAAAAAAAAAAAGAAGA